>JACCHV010000033.1:0-600000 GCA_018907245.1 Eupristina koningsbergeri | reverse complement strand
TAGACATGAACAACAACCGTAATCATCGAAACGTTAGTATTGTAATATAACAAGTGTTATTTATTTTTATACATACCCCAAAAAAGGATAATTTTTTCTACAATTTTTCTAGATTAATGATTAAAAATGAGGTACTTTCTACAATGTACCCGTTAAATTTTCTAATATTCCTTTCCTGTTTTTTCACAAAGATTTTAAAATTGAAACTTCAAACGAACAGTATTATGAATTATGAATAAAAAGTCGATCACTTATCAAAATGTAAATTCTTCATTTCACCAATATGTGCAGTTAGAGGAACGCTCAAATCATCTCAATATGAATTATTATTATTATAATTAACTAAGAGAAAACGGTTTCTTCATAAACAAATACTAACGGACTTCAACACTTCCATGAAAGTACAATGATAATAATGAAACAATTTAGAGCGGTTAAGGTCATAATTTATATAAGGCGAAGTAAAGAATGAAGAGCGCATTTTACTTTTACATCTAAAGTCAATTTATACTATATTTGTGAACTCTTTAAAGCTGGAGTGGTGACAGCCGACTGACAAAAGAAATTATATCCACATAAGCGTTTAAAATAAGAATATTCAGGAAACAACGCTCGCTTCATAATACATAACGCAATTACTGTAAATCATATTAATCATAATTATAGTTTGCAATTATTTATATTTTTATTTATTTATTTTTACTATTGATTAAGCATTAATTTGTAAACTCATAAATGTATGATCGATATTAAATGAAAAAATGATAATTTTTATAGTAAATTTACTAAATATTCATTTATAAACCTAAAATATATTGAGGCGTAATATTTTACATTTTAATAAATATTTTTATTTAATTTATTATTGCTTAAAATTAATTAAATTTATATTATTTAATTTTTTAACTTTTTAGCTTAGTTGTATTAATTTAGTTTTTAAATGTATTTTTCAATTTAATTTTAAATAGTATTAAATAAAATTTTGTACAAATAATAATACACATTTGGCGAAAGTACCATTAAATTTTATTTAACCATAACAGAACAAACCAACAAAATGTATTAAATACTGCCAAGATCAAAACATTAAAGTCGACGACTTTATCACGTTTTCTTCCTTTTTGCCGAATAATTATTTCTTAAACCCGTTCAGAAGGTTGTTGCCATGACATGTTGGAAAAAGTTGGCTAAATGGGTTTACGAGGTAGCATGTTTGAGACCGTTTCATAAGACTACATAAATGGATGTTAAATGCGGAATACACTAAGCTGGGAATGAGTATGGATAAAAGAAAAAATGAAATAGATCCCCTGAAAAAGGTACTTGCAATGAATGAAGGGATCTTCCTAAAAAGAGCTTTCCCGCGCATGTAACATAATTGTGATGCTTATATGAGCGAAGTAAACGATCCCTGGTAGTCATACGCTATATGGGCTGAGGCATACCAAGCATTTCATCCTCTTTTGTGGGGACTTCACGAAAATACCTTTAACAACCCAGTCTAGTGACAAAAAACAATCCCTCAATATAGCGTAAGCTATCGGTCTCATTGGCCAATCCGTACAAAACACATGCGCACAGCTTCACGCGTAATTAAGCATTAATATATAACAATAGATACTTCAAGTATTCATGTGTCGTGATCAGGAGGGGACAAGGAGCGAAATAACTGCGAAACTCTAGAAGTGCAAATGAAAAACTGAGGGAATCGCACTCAGGCTATCAGATAGCATAGGGGCCTGGGGTGGACCAATCACCCAGCTATGATTACCTCACTAGTTGGTGAATACTCTTCATCGACGAGCACCAGCGGTTGATGACCGCATTGGACCATGTAAGTCAATGGGTTCACCAATATCTCCTGTATTCGCTGACATAGTGTTGGATGATTTGGAGTCCGATTGCTTAAATACACTAAAAATTAATATAATTGCCTTTCATTATTTTAATATAAATATGTAGATGACATAATCTGTTGTATTCATAAAGATCATCTAGAGGTGATATTGAATACTTTAAATACATACAACAGTCGTCTCAAATTTACATACGAAATGGAAAATAATAATTCTATTAATTTTCTTGACTTTCCCATTATAAAGACTCAAAATAGTAGAATTATTATGAATTAACATTAGAAATCAACACATTCAAACAGAACCTTGAATTTCTAATCCAATCACGCACTGTCGCAAAAGAGAAATATTATTTATAATTTAATAGACCGAGCATTATTATTATCAAAACAATGTTTTTATAAAAATAATCTTGAAATAGTCAAATCTATCCTTATAAAAAATAACTACCCTTATTATTTTATTAAAAAACATATTAAAAAACGAAAAAGGAAACATAATAATATAATAATAACTGTAACTATAAAAACACTGACAAATTTCATATTCGCATATTTTTACAATATTTCGAAAAATTTTTTTCGGAATATACATTAAAGTTTAAAAAGTATGGAATAAATCTTATTCCAAATATAATTAGTAAATTATACTCAGTCATTATAAAAGGTAAGGATAAAGCTGAAAAATGGGGAAAAAAGAAAGTTGTGTATAAAATTAAATGTAGACTGTTCATTGATATACATTGATGAGACAAAACGATCTTTAAAAACAAGAATAAATGAACACAAAAAAGATAATAGCAATACATCAATGGTGGTGGTATATTCTTCTGAGTGCAATCACGATATAGATTGGGATAACATTGATATTTTCGATAGGGGGACTAATTTCAAAAAACGATTAATTTCTAAAATGTTATACATTAAAATTAATAATAAAAATACGATAAACCTACATGAAGACGCTCAAAAATTAAATTTTTAATATAATATGATCCTCAATCTTGAAAAACAATAACATCATGACGTAATATATGACGTTGTTGAATCGTATAAATTGAAGTGATTTTAAACAATGTTTACATTAAAAGCTGTGAACATTACGACTAATACGTCGTGTAATACCAACTCATTCTTATGACTTAAAATTAGGTAATTATATTTATTATAATTTATTTGTATCCATTAAACATATGTATACATTAATTGTAAAATTTTTTTTAATAAATTAGCCTCGATAAGGATAAAGAATATCTTGTCGAAACGTTGGCGTAAAATAATTGAATAATTTAGTTTATTCATACCGGACATCACCTGGATCTGAAATTTATTTAAATTAAGGAGCTAAAATTTGAAGTGAAATTTAATATTTCAAAAGAATAAAATATTAAACTTAATAAATAATATTTTTAATAATTATAAAATATAAAAATACGAAAATACCTCTGAAAGTAAATGAAATTTTTTTTTTAAATTCAAAAATTATGATTACATTTGTTATAATTTTCCACGTCTAATTTGATAAAATTATGTGAATTGGTGTATTATTTGAACAAAAATTAAAATTTTTTTTTTGTTAACAAATTTAAGATGTCAGATTTTATTTTAAATAATTTCTTAAGTAGCTCTCTAATCACGTGGTTGCCTTGGTTTGAGAAAATTTTTTAGGTTAATATCACATATGTGAGTATTTAATGTTTATTAATAATACGATAAAAAAGTTATATTTTTAAATAGAAAGTTTATTCAGCTATCGTAAATTCATCTATATTGCATATCATTATTGCAATTGTTAATAAGCTCCATTGGTTCATTAGTTAAAATGTAATAAAAGTATTTAGATTCTGAATTAAGAAAAAATTACGTATTTTGATGCATTTTTATATTAGAAATAATAAAATTTGAATGTTTAATTTTTATATATGTGATCCATTTGAAAAATATTAAGGATTTTTTTTTTAAACCGCTACTTATAGTAATGAGTTCGGGAAGTCAGAAAATGTGCGGGAAAGTTTTTTCTATTTATTCTTTTTTTTTATTTTTAATCATTAGAAACAGTAGGATTTTACTTTGCGTGAAGTATGTTTTTCAATCTTGTAATACATTTTTCAGAAATTTCTGTGACTTTGTGATTTTGTAAATATTTTTTTTCTATTTAAGGCAAATACTCATATGGATAATCAATAATCGTTTTTCTTACTGCATCATTTAAATATTTGTGTTCAAGCCCATTTGTGTAAATGTTGATATATGCATATGTATAAATAACATTTTACATACATAATGCCCGTAAATTTTTAATATTTTAATTTCAATCAAATTTATAAAAATTATATCAAAGAATGTATTTGTTTTATTGAAGTTTTATTATTAAATAATAATAATAATATATTATTATTTGTAGTTTAATTATTTATTTGAGAAAATTATATTATTCTTCAACCTTTCAATTTTTGTTGTAATTTGAGTATGGGGGAATGCAAGGCTCTAGTTTCATTTAGACCTTAATGACAGAAAAATATAAATTATATTTGCATTTAATTAGGTGAAGTATTGAAAATTATAAAAAAAAATTTGAATAAATATTAACATTTTTTATTCTGTAACTTTGAGAAAAATCATTATAAATAATAATCTCATGCAATAATATAAATGATAAAAAAAATTTTCTTTTAATAGAGACTATCTTATATAAAATAAAAAAATATATTTTTAATTAAATTAGTATTGCTAAATATTATTAATTTTTATTAATTAATAAATTAATTCTCATAAGAATTAATTCATTTGTATGAGAATAACAATTACGTATTGGTTTTAAATGATTTTTTAAAAAATTTATTAAATAAGTCAAACGCAATAAAACGAATTTATGTCTAAAATTTCATCAAAATTAAAAAAAAATATTTTATTTTTTTATATTAGTTTATTGTTGATATTTTCGTAATTTGTTCATATTTTTATTCGTATTTGGAACGTCATATATTTTAGAAATTATCTAGATAACTATAATTTAATAATTTATCAATAACATAGTTTATTGAAGGAATGTGTAACTTTATAAAACATAAAAATGGCTGCTTATATAAAATATTTAAGTAAGTTATAATACAAATTAGATATCTAAAACGGTTATCATAAGATATCTAAAATGATCACTAATCTATAATAAACTAATTCAACATACATGTTTATGTATATATATGTGTATAATTGTAATATTGTAAATTAAAATTATTATTTGGACAAAAAATTTTCATCTTATTTAAATATTTTGAAAATCAAAATTTTAAACACCTTAAAATATATACTCAAAAATACGTGTAATAAAAAGTCTTATCGCTATTTAGATCGGTTGTATATTTATTAAATATCATATATTCATAAAAATATACTTACATTAAATGGGTGAGTGAATTTGATTCATTTATTATTTTATATACGTGCTACCAATGCTAGTTTTTAAGTTTTTTCCTGTTGTATGTTTGATTATTGTTATATATGTGTTACCTAATTTAAACACCAATAATAAATGTATTGTTTATATTTTAAATGTATTAAAGTTTTACGAGTAAGAACATGACTGTATCTTAATACCGATTGTATCTTACATATTTTTTTACTGTTTTAATGAATAAATATTTAAATTATATAATTATAATTTATATTAATTTATATTCATCAATTTATATTAATATT
Source organism: Eupristina koningsbergeri (assembly GCA_018907245.1). Taxonomy (NCBI): domain Eukaryota; kingdom Metazoa; phylum Arthropoda; class Insecta; order Hymenoptera; family Agaonidae; genus Eupristina; species Eupristina koningsbergeri. The sequence continues at coordinate 594,446 of JACCHV010000033.1, read as the reverse complement.
CCTAATTACAATAGATTAATATTCAATGATTTATTTAATCTAAAGTTAATGAATATGTATAATATTCTTTAAAAAAAAAAATACGTTTATTATATAATTTTTATTTTTTACATGTACATTTTGATAATTTTTAGAATTATACGTGTATTTTAAAGTATAAATATTTTTACATAAGTTAAAAAGTTTTATTGACTCAAATACTGTTAGAAAATTTGTATATTTGAATTATATATCCAAAATAACTATGCAATGAAAAGAATAATTTTTTTTTTAATATTTTTATGATATTAACTATAAACTAAATTATTTATAATAATACGATAATTAATTAATAAATAATGTTCTTAATAGTTACTTGTGAATCAAATTAATTAATAATACTGAATCATAAGGATTATTAAATATTAATAAAATTTCAATTTTTTCAACAAGGAGATAACTTATAATCTACCAATTGGAAAAAAGGTACACAAGGATAGCAGATACGAATACAATAATGTAGTGTCAATTTTGTAGATTTATATTATTTATCTCTTTTTACATATGCGTGGATAATAGTGTAAAAATTGTATATAGAAAATTTATAAAATTATTTCAATTTATTTATTTTTATATTAAGAAATAAAAATTTGCATACGTACATTTATGACATACTGTCATACCTACACGTATAAAAAATGAAAAACAAATAAACACGTAATAGGTTTAAGTGGAAATAGAATTTGGTATTATTTTTAATCAAAATATATTTTTATTTGTTAATGCATCCGTAATTATAATATTTCTTTTTAAATTACTGAAATTCTTTCTCGTAACTAAAAGTATGTATATACCGTTGTGTGAATCCGCGCACGCAATCCTCTCACGGTGGCGTGAAGAACGTAACTAAATAGTAAAGTAAACGAAAGACTCTGTGATCCGCACTTGGACTCCATTTCAAGCAGTCACGCCATCGTTAAAATTCGTAGTTCTTTTTTTGTCTCTCTTCCTCTCCCTCTTTCTCTGAGTAAAAAATATTATACTCAAAATAGAGGTGTTTCGCTCGTTCAAAGATCTACTTAGACACACTATTAAAGTTTTCGAGAGGTAAAGTTGAAGAAAAGATGTAATTTATTATTCAAAAAGAAAAAATGATTTTACAAGTTATGTAGTATTGAAGATAAAATAAAATTTTAAATAGACCTAAATTCTACAGGTGCAATATTATTTATAGATCAGTGGTGTAGTTATATTTTTATGTTAAACTATAATTTTATTATTTTTATTCTTTTTATTTTTGTTTAAAATAAATAATATCTATTGTATATTTTATACGTGTGTGACTTAATATATTAACTTTTCGTCGATAGATTTTGGTACGTGGTACTATGAATATAATTTATGTACATATTTTTTTTAACATAATGTTTTTATTCAATTTAAACTATTCATTAAAAAAAATTATTATGCCTTTCTTTTTATAAAAACAATAATAATAATAATAGTAATAATAATAATAATAATAATAATAATAATAATAACAATAAAATTCAAATTTAGTAACGAATATTTAATAGTTGCGTTTACAAATTTTGGGTTAATGTTTATTGAGATTGATAAAACTCAAAATTAATATCACCAACATGTCACACAATATTCTATGTAATTTAAATTATACAACATTTTTTATTTATAAACAAACATTTCTGCTCAAATAAGAATCTTTTTTAAGTGTTATTTATAAAATGGAGGAAATAAATAAAAATATTTCCATATATCAAAAAAAGTTATTTTGGTAGATTGATTCAAATATTGTGAATGAATGCAATAAAAAAATCAAATAAACACTGTATTTAAGAATTCAGGAAATTATTTTTCGTTACAGTATTACATAATTGGTAAAAGTGATTAAATAAGCTAGATGGAAACTTGCATATTTTTTATATTGCAAATACCTGGAAAATTATGTTAGTTGATAAACTTATATTTATTACCAAGTTACACACGACACTTAATACTACAAATTTTGGAAGAATATTGAGTAATCAAATTTTCACAAAATTTAAAGATATAGCATTTTATTCTAAGTTATACCTGAAAAAGTTTCAAATAGATACCAAATGAAACTATTAAAAATGTGACTAGTCTGAATAATTTGTTAATTAATATCGTTATCCAACTAGTCTGTTATTATCTATCATTATTACTGTTTACTATTCACTGACTATTCTTTAAAGAATTATGAATGGCATTTTTGAGAAGCAATTGAACATACAGTCCTTGAAGTATCGAGTTTTTTTTTCATTTGGTGAATATTGGTCGCAATTTGGGAGGGGCCTTAGAATGTATAAAAAATCTTTTTCCATTTATTTATTTTTTTGTTTTTTCGATAATTAGATGTGGCACGATTTTATTTCGCACGAAGGATGTTTTTTTATTTTTTGACACCGCGCGATGAAGCGTTTAATGGAACAGCGTTACGCGATAAAATTTTGTTTGCAATTTAAAATAACAGTATGTAAATATGTAAAATATTACAAGAAGCTTATGAAGATAATTGTATGTCAAAATGGCAATGTATAAAATGACACAGAGCTTTTAAAGAGAATTGGAAAAAATTTATTGACAAGTTTCGATCTGTACGCTCAAAAACTTCTCGAATCGCTACGAACACCCGCCACAAACTGAAAATCTTAAATTCAGAGTATCGATTAAAAGTTGGAGCATTCGCAGAAAAACTGAATTTAACGTGATCTATGGTGCACTATTAGTGAAAAAAAATTTAGAAATGAAAAAATTTTGCGTTAATATCAAAGCTGAGAAATTTTAGACTGCCTTTGAAAACTGGAAAACTCGCCTTCGTAAATGCTTTTATGTAGGAGAAAATTATTTTGAAAAATTAAAAATTTTTATTTCAAACTGTTTAGAACTCCACCAATAAATCATATTTTATTAAAAAAAGGTAAGTGTTTTTATTTTTTTTAGAATATTTAAATGAAACATGTTCGCGTAGCGTTTTTCCACTAATCGCTTCAGCACGCCGTGTCAAAAAATCGAAAACACTCTTCGCGCAAAATAAAATCCTACCACATCTAATTATCGAAAAAACAAAAAAGAAAGGGGAAAATGGAAAAAGATTTTTTTCTACATTTTAAGTTCCATCAAAAATCGCTACGACCAATATTTGCCAAATTAAAAAACACTCGATAATTCGGAAACAGACCATGAATATAAGGCGCACACTAAGTTGGCATCAAAAGATGAACGAACCAAACATCAATTGAGTGTTGATCGCGAATCAATAGAGGGAGCATATGAAAATTAATTACGATTGTTTAATTTACTTTTGTCCAGGTTTTTTTTGTTCTACAGAATTATGAATTAAAGAATAAAATTATTAGTACATGACATGATAACAACTTTGAAGAAGGTTGACTTTAAGATCTCCGAGGATACTTTTGGAACGCAATGAATATAAATACGTCAATTCTTTTAAAGAATATTTGAACACACATATAACAATTAATTTTAACTTTTATTATTATTAAATTTTTTTTGTAATATATATTTCATATTATTTGTAACACGTTTTGTGTCAAAGAACTTTTAAGTATTTCATTAGTATGAATACAGATTCAAAGTTTAAATAAATTTTCTCAAAACACAAGTTTATCAAAAATAAAAAAGTTTATGTATCTATCATTTTAATATTTATTTTATAACACATGATATGTAATATATTAAATTCTTTAATAGTAATTTTTTTAAATAAAATAATTTTTATTATGTAAATACATTTTGTTATAATAAAAACATTTTTCAACTATATATTTATATGTAATTTTAATCGGTTCATTTAATTAATATTATAATTTTTATTTAACTCTCATAAATCGTTTTTTATTAATTAATAACAATTAAATGACCTAAATAATAATTTTTATTTATTTATTTCTTTTTATAATTGGAAAAATCAAAAGGTATAATATTTAAATAATTGGACAAAAAAAAGTAATCACAGCAATTATTAGATAAGGTTAAAAATTAATATTATAAAAATATTATATAACGTCATAAATTTAATTAAACAAGTAATTTATTACATTTATTACAATTAGTAATTTATTACAAGTAAGTAATTAAATAAGACTAATACATTTAAATATAAACAGTGTTACGTATTTAAATATCGTCAATATATATATTATTATGTATTATTATTTTATCGTCGGCTTACTATTCCGCCTAGCTGAGTCGGTCAAAACGTCTCAGCCTTTGCGAGAATCGGATTACTTTAATAAATGATACGATGATTAATATTCACGATTTTACATTTATTGTATGCAATCGGAAGAAAGAGTTTGTAATGTGTATGGCTCGTGATACGTCAGTTGTACTCTAATTGTGACCGTTTATTAAATTATTGTTACACTTCTCGTCTTTCGTTAATTACGCGTTACTTCTTACTCGACCCGGATCGGGAACCTCTTCTATGATTTTGACTGAGTTTTTATAGCCTCTCTATTGCAAGTTTTTGAATTCTCCCACTACCTGTTTAACCCACTTGTCTTCAGTATTTGTTAATTATTTCCATACCTCTTGTGAATATAGATCAATTTTTTGCTGATCAACTATTTCATAATTCCAATCGTTACCAATTTTATGCTATAATTTGCAACTTTTGAATTGTCGGTTGCTAAATTATGTTGAATTCCGTTACGTACGTGACACATCTGGGCCTGCAATTTCGATATCCTCGTCGAATTTCAATTATATTAGTTATTATGGTGTGTTTTATTGTTTGTGTGAGTGTGAATGTTTGTGTTTTGTAATTTTATTACCCTTGCGGGCGCTACATTTGTTCTTGTAATCTCTTTCTTCCATATAATATAAATACTTTATATACATAATTAACATACATCTTTATTTATACATATTGTTACGAACAGATGTAGTATATATAAATACGGATATGAAACCCGAAGCCGAGTCCGATCTAGCTATCTGGAGTTATCTCTAACTCCTCGGCGGAAAGTGAAAGTTACAAGAATTAAAGGGACAACCTGATATGTGGGTCACTGCGTATTATTATTTAAAATAAATTGCAAAGAGGAGACGCGGCGCTTGTGTTTTTTCTAAAATACAAATATTAATGCTTCTATAGATGTTCGCGTTGCGACAAGATAATTAAGGTCCCGAATGAACTTTAGGTTTGTAAAAGATGTTGCACGATCCGCGGGTCCATCACGAATGATTTCCAAGTCAGCTCGCGAGAGCCGTGGAGGATAAGTTCTCCCCGATTTAGGAATCATCCGCGAGAGTAACCGCGGGTCCACGGTCCCACGGTTGTGGTGCTGAGTCCGTGGATTTCTCGAGCGCTCGCAGCTGGCGTGCGTTATCGGGGCGACGAACATCGGGCCTGCGAGCCGCGTAGACTCCAAGTGCACGGAACACGCGCACTCAGTAAAATTCGGCGTGCGGGCCGCTGAACGCCTCGAACACGCTTATCTATGTTCCCACGAGTTCGCGGTTCTTTTCCTAGAATAAAAGGTTATACGTCGCGATGCAACGGATGCAGCTGTATAGCGTACGTAACAATATTATTATTATTTTTCATCTTGATGTTGATGTTGGTTCCTCGCACTGGTTTGTCTTGGCATCTTTTTTTCATTAAAAAATATTTTATTACACAATAGTTATAACTCTAATAACTTATCTGAAACAGATTATCTTATTAATGTATTTTTCCAATTAATTATTTATTCAACCCTATAGAGGAGGTCTGTAATATATTAAAAATGGTTATATGCAATTATTTATTATTACCAAACCAACACTACTTTTCATGATACTCTAAGTTGTACTGTTAGTTTTTTCCATTGTAATAATTTTATTCTCACCAAAAATATAATTATTAATATTATTAAACCCGTTATTGATGATATTCCAAATATAGTTGTATTTTCTCGAAATATTTCAATTTTCTCTTAATTTTTTCTTATCTGATTCAGGGTTCTAGCTTTTTTTATTATTTCATCTAATTTATAAATTATCGAACTTTAGTTTTTCATTAATTTTGCGTGCTATGTCGCGTACTAAGTTTTCATTTAATATTTGAGGGTGTATATCTCCCTTCATTGCTAATTGAATAATATTCTGTAAGGTTTGAGTGCATCTTATTTGTATGGTAATGTAATCGTGTAATAATTCTATCAGTTCATGCCATGTAATTCTTCTTGTAAATGTGTTGAACTTTTAATAATGTTATTTATTTTCTCTTGCAATACATAAGATTTCTGATCATCCCGATGTAATTTATTATCTATTATTTCTGTTTGGTTGGCTAATAATTATGCTAGCTGGTCTGTTTCTTTCCCTACTCTATTTATCATTCTCCTAATTTCACTGTCTGATTCCTCGTCCATTGTCCCGAATAAATATTTGCTAATTTTTCCTATAAACGGTGCTACTGCTCGTTTGCTTCTCATTTTATTCATTATATATTTTATGTAATTTATATTGTCTTTTTCTTCTCTTATTAAAAGTTGTAACCCTTTAAAACGTTGTTCACATATTTCTTTTCTTATTTCATTCCTACATTTGTTTATAATTTTATTTATTAGCGTTATAATTTGTTCACTTTTTATTCGATTTTCATTTGTGTCTAGATATTGTATTACTTTCCAGTCTGTTCTTGATTCGTGCAATTCCGATAACCCTTCAACAAACAGTCCAATGTTATTTTTTAATGGTCTGAGGAATTCATACGTATAGAACTGTCTATGTACCCTGTAATAGTGACAAATGTTATCATAGTATCTGTTTTTATATATATTAAAAATATATTCACTCTCATTACACATGTATTTATTATATTTATTATTTATTTATTTATATTTCTCATATATATGTATATAATAATATTTATATTTATAGTGTTTGTTAGCTGAGGAGTGTTTTTTTTGTTAGTGATACAGCAAGGATATTATTATACTACATACACAGCTATGTCGCCGTTATAACTTTACGATTCCATGCGATATCTGCACATTATTTCTCTTATTTTCATTGATTATTATATATTTTTATTATTTATTTACATGGGCTGTGCCTCTCATGGAAGTCTGTAGGTTTTTTCCTCTGCTTGTACAAAAAAAACCTTGTGTTTTAGGGATGTATTTAAATTTTATGATGTACAAATATTATTATATTTTTTCGTTATTATAATGATTAAGTAACCCATGTGTAATGACTGTTATTTAATTATATCGCATTTGAATATGAATTCAGTCAAGTATTGTGTAAAGTCGTCTCTATTTAATATAAGTATATAGTCATGTCAATAATTCACTTTGTGCTTTGTAGTCAACTCGGCAAGGCACAAGCCTCTCACTCGTAGGACAACAGTTCGAATCTACTATTTTGAAATTTTTTTTTTTTTTTCACTATTATTATTATATTTAATATCAATTCAATGCAGGGGGGTCAACTTTAAATGGGAGAACGGGCAACAAATGTGCCACGACTTCGATCAAAAATTTTGAGCGCCCTGTTCTTTACTATTGCCCTGATGCCTTTTTTCGTGAGCCGATCCTGGTGAAACGAAACACGTGATGATATTATTTTCAAACACAAAGCGATACATATTCAAAACTTCTTTCTTTTGTAAATGTTTTGGAATTATTCGTGTTTTAATTTTATTCATTATAGTTAATAATTTATATATAGTTATTACTGAGCAGTGAGTGTTTATACCAAGAAAACATTTATTTTAATTTTATGTATATAAAATCCACATAAAAAATTTAAATTCATAAAAAGAAATAGAAGAGGAAACATATTTAACAAAGGAACGATGTACTAAAAGAAGATAAACAAAAATTTGAGGTATCAATTTTCATAAATTTAATTTCAATAATATTTTAATAATTACATTAATTAGTAATAATATATCTAATAAATATGTTTATTCATATAACAATTTATATTTTGATGAAATAATCTTTTATTTTGCTGTTTAATAAATAATTATTATTTCATAATAACCATATTATTGGTTTATATATTTTAGAATAATAGTTTGTACATTTTCAAATGATAAATCATTTTCTTTTTCTTACATTGTTGTTTTATTATTAATAATAAGTGTTTTATTTAACATAATAAACATTTTTATAACTTCATTTTAATTATATAAAATGTACGCATTTTATTTCTATAATGATATACATATTGATGTATTTACAAAAATGTATATATAAATTTCTACATTTATTTTATATAATTATGCACACTACTTTTATAATGATATTATGTAATGTAAATATATGTTTATTTCTATATATATTTAATTAAATTATATCATTATCATATATATATAATTACAATGAATTAACAATGAATTGATACACTTTATTAATTTTTGTGTTACAGTTTTTTAGTTGCCCAGTAATCCTTATATGAAAACAATAAAAATACCAATAAATTTCAAAAAAATATCATACAAACATTAACACGGTCATCTTACAAAACTAGGAAAAAACAAATAATAAAAATTAATCATAATAAATAACTAATAATAATTGTACAGCAGAAAATTTTTGAATATTTTAAATATGTAAATTAATTTATATTTTTAGGTATGTATACTTAAACATATTTATTATTTATTGTATGTTTTTTTGATATTTATAAATAAATACTTAAAACTATTATTATACATATGATATTTTAATTGAACTCATAAAATAATCATTACAAATTTATGAAAACAAGTTTATTAATACATTATTAAGTACATTAAAATTCAATATAATATGTATAATATATTATATTTAATTTGTAAAATTTTTCTATGTACAAAGTAAATATATAAATGAAAATTGTTTTAAAAACAATAAAAAATCAATTGATATAAATAAATAAATAGTTTTATTTATTTTCATTTGTATTTATTTATAATTTAAAAGTATATAAATGATAGAAATTTTAAACTTATCAATCATTTAAAAATTTCAAAATTATAAATAAATACAAATGAAACAATTATAATTATTAATTTATTCATTTATATAGTTAATTTTATTATATTTTATTAATGTATTAAAATAATTATATTTTATTTGATAAATTTCAAAAGCGACAAACATTTATTTAAATGATATATTTACAATATATTTTATTCATGTTTTTAATATAGTATTTAAAATAATTTTACATTAGTTAACTAAAATATAATTTATTCTTATAATATTTGTTATTGTGTCAAAACCTATTTAAAAAAAATTTTAGCTCATGTATGGATTGGAGTCGTGGCATTTGAAAATATTTCAGGCGCGAAATTTAAAATGGTACAGATAAAACAATCATGTTTAATCACAATATTATTAAAGTATCATACGAAAATACACGATATTATTACTATTATGTATATTTATATAATATTTGTCATATTATGGTGTATTTTTGTATGATACTTTAATAAAATTATGATTAAACATAATTGTTTTAACTGTACCATTTTAAATTTTGCGCCTGAAATATTTTGAAATGCCACGACTGAAATCGATATGTTGTCAACTTATTTTTTTTAAATGGGTTTTGACACAATAAAAAAAAATTTTTTAAAAAATGCCACGACTTCACCAGAGGCGCTGGTAGTAATACCCAATAATACATAAGTGCGAGAGAGAGAAAAGATAAGACTTTGTTGTCTGATGTATAACATAGAATTTGACTTTCTCTTAATCTCTGTTCTATGATTCAATGTTTAATGCCAATATACTTGATTTCGTATTACCATTGTATTATTCATTCGAATTTTTAATATATTAATTTTTAATTTACTTAAAAATTAATTAAAATTCCGTATAATATTTTATTAATTATATATATATTATTTATAATATATATTAATTAAAATTTATACATATATATATAAGGAATTATTTGATGATTCCAAAATCATAGTGTATATGTATATATATATATATATTTTTATCTTGTATTAATGTTCTTCATGGCGACGTGTTTACGTCCTCTCGTCACTTTCGCTTCATTCGAATTTTGCGCTGCGCTTACATCGCTGTTTACGTATTCTCTATTCTCTGCTTCTTTCTGCTTTTTCTCTGCATTTTTCTCTTTCCCATGTTCCTTCCTTTCTAAAACTCCTTTGTCCTTCACTTTACCCCCTTCCTCCCTGCCTTCCTTCACCCCTTCTCCTCCCTTTACCACTCCCCAAAATGCAGAATTACTATCTTTAAACACACTTCGCTAATCTCGTTCCGATGTCAAACATAATAGAAATCGACGCCCCAGACGCCCCCAAAAGAAATGCCAGCGTGACTCTCTCGACTCCCTCGAACTTATCGTTGCCTTATATACTCGGCTTCATGCCTAAAATCAAGAAAAAGAGTAAACTCAACCCACAGCCCAATCTTCAGACAAACAGACCATGGGGCCCAGCGACTGTCATCTCCCGCCCAGGCAGCCCAATCAATGAGGAGCTTAACAGCGGTATCCCAACTTCAAACAGCTTTGAAATTCTACAAAAGCTGGATCCACCTACCTTGAATTGCAACTTTCAACACCACCCATCAACGTCTAAAACCATACCAAATGATGGCGCCATCGACCCGTCTGGAATCTTCAAGCAACATTCCGCAGTCACACTTAATTCTCCGTATGTTACACAACGAGTGAATGTAGATAAACGCAGCTTCAACAAAATTCCTCCCATTAACATATTTTATACCGAACCGAAAACAATTATTAATATAATTAAAAATAAAATCTCACCGAATAACGTGTTCATTAAAAGAATTAACGCTAAAAAGCATGCACTCCAACTAAACAACATTAACGATTTCAATTAAGCCAAAAATCTTAAAAAACAACAATATTTCTTTTTCCTTCTTCACCCCCACTTGCGAAAAAAATATAACTTTATTATTAAAAGGCATTAGCCCCTCGTACAGTCCGGAAGAAATACTGGAAAATCTAAAAAATAAGCAAACACCCAATATCAATTTTATAAAAATTTCGAAGTTCATTACGAGAAAATCTATTAATGAAAAATTTGATCTACCAATATTTCTTGTACAAATTTTTCCAGATAGTGTCATTAATAATATTTATAAAATAAAATTAATTCTCTACCAAGCCGCTACTTGGGAGAAACTCATAAAACGCGAAATCACGCAATGTGATAACTGCCAATTGCTAGGGCATTCGACTAGCAATTGCAATCTCAAATACAGGTGTGTTAAATGCGCCGACTCACACCCCCGGTAAATGTACATTTTTAAAAAACAACCCAAACGACCCAGAAAAAATCTATTGTGTCAATTGTAAACAATACAGTCACCCTAGCATATGCGGATGATCTAATCTTATATTCATGCAACAAAAATATTAATCTGATTATAAATACCCTCAAACACTTACTCTTCAAAATTAATAACTTTCTTAACAACTGGAAACTTAAAATAAAGCTAAATAAATGTGAATTTATTTTATTCAAATCAAAAGACTCCATTTATCTACTTAATAACTCTTCTGCACATAATTCATACAAAATTCAATTACTCAATTCTTATAATTACACTAATGAAAAAACAATAGTAAAATATTTAGGCATTTACATCGATAATAAAATCAACTACCAATCGCACATCGAAGCTCAATTAAATAAAGCTAATCAAACAGCCTAAAAAAACTCTTTTGTTCAAAAGCTATCCCCCCACGACGAAACTCAAATGCTACGTACTACTTATCAGGCCAATACTCACTTATGGTGCTGCAATCTGGTTTAATGTCTCACCTTCAATCATGGAGTCACTATTTGAAAGAAAATGCATCAGATACTGCCCTAATTTATCAAAAACCGCTGAATCAAACTATACTAAAAACTACAGCAACAAAATAATTTATAATAGTGCTAATATTGGACGAATCGACAATCACATTCTAAAATTGTGCAGAAACCATTTTGCTCAATGCTCAAAAATCACAGACAATAGTCTCATTTTTTTAAAAATTCTCCCCAATCCGTTGTATAACACCACATGTATAAAATCAGGCTTCATTCCTCCCGAATCATTCATTTTTCTCGATCAATTCACTCTCCTTCAAGACAACCACAATATTCCAATTACCACATAAATAGGTGCAGAAATGACAAAAAAATTTATGTTAATCTTGATAATAATTTAAAATTTTGTACCGAAATTCCGTTAAAAGACTTCAAAGATAAACACCGTCTTAATCATAAAAGATATTTGTGGCTTACTGAAACCTGTGTAATCTCCCGTTAAATTTTATTTTTTTTTTCTCCAAATGTATATATTGTAAATATAAACACACACATTATAGTTTTATAAAATCCAGGTTTTATATAGCCATTTCCCTGGTCAAAACCCGCAAACAACCATTTACTCCTTCGTGAAAAAATAATAATCCTACATTCTAGCTTCGGCTTAATTTTGACAAAAACACATAGACCAAAATACTGTACAGAATCACTGCGAATTCTTTATCTATAAATTCACTTATAATTAAAAAAAATTAACGTTTATTCTAATTATTGTTTCAATCAAAATTTGTATTATTTGGCTTTAATAAACAATCTATAAAAAAAAAAATGTTCTCCGTGGCTGAATGGTAGAGCTCGCGCTCTCCATGCAACGCCAGCGGGTTCGATTCCCAGCAGCCTTGATTTTTTTTTTATTTCCATTTTTTCAAATAATTTATATGAACAACCCTCATTAATTAATGATTCGGGTAAATTACGAAAGAAAAAACAAATTTCTCTTTTCTTTCCTTTTTTTTGAAATATTGAAACGCTATTATCATCATTTTTTTTATCCTTTTCTTGAAATTTTGTTTTTCCATTAAATCATTGTGATAATTTTTTCAAACTTATTATATTTGTAAGTAATCTTGGATTATTGTTATATTATTAATAATATTATTATATTATTAATAATAATTAAGCTTCCCATGTTAATAAAGATCTTGATAGAATTAACGTGTAATGATAGTTCCTCTCTTGATTCCATTAGTTCTGGTGTCGTATTATGTTTCATTTATCATGACAATGATCGTCGTATAATATTTTTGTTTTCGTATGTGTTTTCGTTTCGTAAATTGTGGGTGGTGTCTTAATCAAGTACTTCGTATAGCGTATTAATGGCGTATTCTGTCATCTATGTATTATGTATTTTATCATATATCATAATTACCGATAACAATTTATAATATTATTTAATAATAATTTTCCTATATTCAATAATAATTTAGTATTAAATAATAATATTGATTTAACGTTATTAATTAATTTATAAGTCATTGATTGATTTATGGATTATTCTACAAGGTATTATTCATTATTTTATTGGATCTCTTTATTTTATCTATATGTATTATCCGCGCACCTTTTTTGTATTTTAATATGACGTTATTACTTTTATAATTCATTTTAACTATTTCATAGGGTCCGACATATTGCTTATGCATTCTTTTATTAACGCGATAATAATTTCTTCATTGTCAAATATCTCATTACATACTTTGATCAAATAATTCCATTTCGATTATTTTAATATTTGTAAATCTCTAATTATTGCTATACTGTGTATGTTGTTCCTTTGACACATTATTTTTAAATTTTTCATGCTATTTTTTATATCATTTTTCATTGCAGAATCTTCTATATGATTTTTAATGGCTATACCCATCATATTAATATTATGTAATTTCTTTAAATTAATTTCCCCTTTTAAATAGTTTTTTCCTACCCATGCTTCAGTTTTAATATATCCTTTTTCTATCAATACTTCTATTACCTCAGTATTTAGTGATGAATCAATTGTCATTAAGAATACAATATTTTCGCGATATTTGAATGGATGATCATCTATTATTTTTATTCTTATAAATTTTTGTGCTACGTCATAAGGTCTCCATGGTGGTCTATCCGTCGGAAGATGTGTTCGTGTCACGCGTTGTTGTTCGAGCGCCGGCAGTCCCCCTACCTTCGGTCTGTGCCCGCTGTCACTTGGTCCCGTATCAGATTCGCAGATTGTCTCCGCGCTCTTATAGTTCCTTCCGTATTTATTTCTTCATATAGTGGGTAACGTTTTAGTCTCTTTATTTCTCGTATTACTATCGTCTCTGTCATTTCCATTATCGTCCGAGTGGAAGTCCGTTGAAGTGCAGCTGATTTTTCTTTGTTTTAATTGTACGTACGGGGTGTAATGAATTCTTTTTAAATTTAAATGTATTATTAGATATCTAATATTATAATTAAAATGACAATATATAACTTTTTCCTCATTTAATTCAAAGTGAATGCATACGTTAATTTTAAGCTGTTGGCTAAAAATATAAACAGAATCGTCTGTTCCCTATTCATTATTTGATTCCAAAATTTTCTTTGTTTCTACAGATTCATGACAATTTTTTAAATAAGTAGACTTTGATAATTTCCTTTTTAAATCTAAAGATGACATCGGTAATTTCGCGGTTATTTTCAAACTTTGAAACAAACAGTTTCCCAGAGGTTCTGATGAGTCTAATTCCTCTCGTGCTAACTTTACATCTGGTTCAACACACTGGGCCTCCTGATTGTATAATTTTAAATATTCCTTATCTTTTTTTCCACTAGATGAATTACTTAAATCTTTAATTTTATTTGATAATTGGTCCGTCTCATTATGAATTTCATTTATTATTTCACTTAAATTGATAATTGGTGATAATATATTTTCATTTAAAGCAAATGTAGATAATTTATCCTCCCAATAACTATCTTTTCCCTTATTTCTGATTTATCATTTGTTTCTTTATTTTTTTCTTTAATACATACATCCCAACCCTTTTATTCTATATTATTTCTTTTTGTAATTTCAACTGTATATTGTTTACTTTCTTGATTATGTGTTTCTTGCGAGGATTTTTTATTTTTATTTTTTTCATCGTTAACCCTGTTTATTACTGATTGTTTCCCTTTTTATCATTATCAATTACCTCGATTATTTCTAGCGAACTATCGTCATCGTTACTCGAGGATAAATTATGAAAACTAAGCCTTTTCTGAACCTTAATTAATTTATCATTTTCATTAGGTGTGCTAGACACTATTTCATCTATTATTTTATTTACTTTGTTTTCTTCGACTTCGATTTCTTTTTCGCCTTTTTATTCTATAAGATTCTTTTTGTTTTTAACTTTTCGTTTTTTTCTTTTCTTCTTATTCTTCCATGGGTCTCTATTTTTATATGGCTTCCAGTCTTCACTTTCACTCCTGCTCGACTCATTTTCTGATTTAGATTCACTTTCACTACTTGATTTTTCCTTCTGCTCTACCTCCTTAACGATTTTTATTGACTTATTATTAACCTATTATTTTTGTTCATCATCTGTTCCTCTTGTTTTTCTGCTAGCTCATATAATTCTTTACAAGGTAGCTCTGGATTGACCTCGTCTTCCTTCAGTGTCGGATTTTTTGATAATGCGTCAGCATTAGCATTCTTTAATCGTGGCCTGTATATTATTTCGAAATTATAACCTTTTAATGATGCTTTCA
Source organism: Eupristina koningsbergeri (assembly GCA_018907245.1). Taxonomy (NCBI): domain Eukaryota; kingdom Metazoa; phylum Arthropoda; class Insecta; order Hymenoptera; family Agaonidae; genus Eupristina; species Eupristina koningsbergeri. Next base: position 578,881 of record JACCHV010000033.1, on the reverse strand, counting down.
TTCTGTTAAACCGTGTATCTAAATGCTTTGTTGTGTGAAAATGTTTTAAGGGTTCATGGTCAGTTATTACTGTGAATTTTGCCCCGTATAGATAATGCCTAAATTGATCTTTTGCGAATACTACTGCCAACAACTCTTTATCATATGTTGAATATCTTAACTCTAGTCCTTTTAGACATCTAGAAGTGTATGCACGTGGCCTATCTTCTCCTAGTTTACCTTGACTTAATATAGCTCCTAAAGCGTAATCTGACGCGTCTGTAGTAAGGATAAACGGTTGATTTAAATCCGGCGCTTGTAAGAATGGCTCGTTACATAATATTTCTCTTATTTTGTCAAATGCTATTTGTTGTTTTTGTTCCCATTATTATTAATGGTCTCTAACCTTTAATAACTTCTAATAATGGAAGAGTAATTTTAGCATAATCTTTTATAAATTTATGATAGTATCCCGAAAATCCCAAGAATTGTTTTATTTTTTTCGCAAATGTCGGAGTGGGGTAATTCTTTACTGCTTTAACTTTATCTGAATTCATACATATTTTACCTGCCCCAGTGATATGACCTAATACTTTTGCTTCATGTTTCAAAAATTGATTTTTTTTCGGTTCTTTTGTTAAATTAGCTTTTTCCAGTTTCTTAAGTACTCTCTCTAATCGTATCATATGTTCTTCAATTGCTTCTGAGAAAATCATAATATCATCTAAATATACCTCTATTTCTTCCCTTGATAATCCTGCTAACGCTAATTCCATTGCTCGCATAAAGGTTGTAGGTGCCTCCTTTAGTCCCATAGCCATTCTTTTATATTAAAAACTACCATTAGATCCTGATGATGCTGTCAGTGGTGCTGATTCTAGATCCATTTTGACTTGGAAAAATCCCATTTTTAAATCCATAATAGATATATAATTAGATTTTGCTAATTTTTCAATAATTTCATTTGTAAAAGGCATCGGATAACAACTTCCAAACGTCATTTCATTAAGTTGTCTAAAATCTGTAACTAATCTCTATCTTTTATTCCCTTGTGCATCTGGCTGTTTTGGCACAATCCACGTGGGTGAACAGTAAGGTGATAACGATGGTTCAATTATGCCTTTTTTCTCTAATTCTGTTATTTCTTTTTTTAAAATCTCCTTAAGGACTGGTGGATATCTGTATTGTTTTGATTTTAAAGGTTTGTCAGTCGTTAATTCAATTTTATGTTTTATTAAATTTGCCGCTGGTAGTGGTTCGTTGTCTAATCCAAATCCCCCTACATAAGGTCTGATTGTTTCGGGAATGAATTTTATTTCTTCTTGATTACTCCCCTCAAGATCTACAAGCGCCATGATTTTTTCCAAATTTTCTTCCTGAATTTCCGGATTATTGCTCAACCAACAATTAAATTTCATTATGTCATTCATTATTTCATTAATATTATTCTCATTAACTTCTCCAATAGTTATATTATTTATAGTTTTATCATTAGTATGGCAATTACTCTCATTGTATAAATCTCCAATCTTTGTATCATATTTCTCATCTGCAATGTCACACGGTATTAACTCTACCTCAGGGAGTGGTATAGTAACCGCTTTGTCATTTGTGTTACTACAATAAGCGATTACAACGCCGTTTTGTCTAATTGTCAAAAAATTCCCAAATTTAATACATGGGCTTAAATTTTACCGTGGTACAAATCCTATTTCATATTTTTCTTTTACACGAGCAAATATAGCTTTTATAGTTCGGGCTGGAATCTCTACCATATTATCTTTAGCGAAGGGAATCCATACGTTACCCAATTTTAATATTTTTTGTTAGGACATGGCAGTGCCGTTTTATTTCGTGATCATGTCCCATCCAAGGATTCCGTCTGCATCGATCGGATGATTGTTTTGAATAATATGAATTCACATTCGGATTTATATATTTTTATGTGATAACTCCCTCTGTTAAATATTTTCCCTTTGTGAACCCATGAATCATAACTTGAGACTCCTTACATATTTTATCTCGTGCTTGTATTTTATTTTTTTTAATGACTGATATTTTCGCCCCTGTATCTATGTAAAATGTTACTTTCCCTTTAGTAAATTCCTCGGCGTATACCATTATTACCGGTAAGTCGTTTGTTTCCTTTATCGCATTTATTTTGCTATTCTTATGTTCGAAAATTTTGAAGATATTATGCTCAACACCGAGAATTTGTGTTGAGCATTTTACTAGTTTAAATTTTCTATATTATTTATATTATTTACCGTATCTTCCACCATTATCATATTAACTCTAGCATCTTCTGAGTTATCCTGACCCCTATTGTTATTAATATATTGAGGCTTGCTTCTATAATCATTATCATAAGTATTACTCCTTTGACTGTTATAAAACCCTCTTTGATTTTCATTATTGTGATAACCATTGTAATTAAAGTTCCCATTATTATTAAAATTTCCTCTATTATATCCTCTAAATTTATCATTAAAATTTTTATTAGGATTATTTGGCTGAAACCCATTATTAAATTTGCCGTTGTTATTGACATTATTAAAATTTCTTTGATTTTTCGTAAATTGGGCAGGTGGTCCCATCCCAGTATTATTATTATTAAACCCAATATTTTTCCTTTTCTCAATTTCTTGCAACACCTTCCAGCATCCTTTCATGTCCTTTTTTCCTACAATATTCACATTCTATTTATTTATTTGGATTATTTCTATTATTTCTTTCTATTTTATTTTTGTTTTTTTCAAATATAGCTATTCCTAATTCGTGCTCAACTTGTATGGCTATACTAATAGCTTTCTCCAACGATGATGGTCTCGCACTTCCTACACGAGGTGATATTTTTGCATCTAATCCATAAATAAAAGCTTCTATAACCATGTTAATATATTTTTTATAATCAACATAGAATTCCTTGTTCCGAATAATAACGTCCAATTCCACTGCTGCATATAATTGTGTTTTTAATTTTGTCATTCTTTTGCCATAATCTATTATAGATTCTTTATATCCTTGTACACACTTTCTAATTTGTGCTTTTGCATTCTTAATTGCTCCTGATGTTCCAAAAGCTTCTCCCATTTTTATAATAAATTCATCAATTCTATTGAAATCACTTACACTAGTTTCCATTAACTCTCTGGCTTCGCCAATTATTTTATTATCTAATGTTCTAAGTATATATAATTCTCTTTCTCGCTCTTCAATTTCAATAGTTTTTCTAATTCATTTTATTAATCTTAATGCCTCGTCTGGTTTTCTTGAGCATTCTGGCATAAACTCCATTTCTTTATAATAATATGATCGTTGTTGTATATTATTTATTGAATCATGATAATTGTTTCTGTTTTGTGCTCCTATATTATTATTATTAACTCCATAATTATTACTTGGTTCATTTGTAATGAGTAATTTAACTGTTTTCCCTCATTTCTAGCTATTAGTCGGTTTAATTCTCCTAGTATTCTTCTCATGTTTTATCATCATATTCTTATATCATCTTGACTATTTATCTTTTCAATCATACTAGATCTTTCAGTAATGACTGTGCTTGTGGTAACACTATTTTTAGCTTCATTTCTTGTAGTTGGTATCTCTATTATTATGCTTTCTTCTGTTATTTTATTTATATGATTTTTACACCCGCGGATTTGTATTTCTAATGGTATCGATTTACTTATAAGACCTAAAGCTTCTTCAAATGAAATTACTTCTTCGTCTTTCTTATTTCACTTCTCTGCTTTATCTAATTTTGATGTTACTAATTCTTGTTCTAAGTTTTTGTCCGACGATTCACTTTTATTAAATAATTTCCTAATCATTACCTACTTTTATTTATTAACTTGCTTATATACCCCTGAAAAATTTAATACTTTATCAATTCAAAACTCACGATTTTCCAAAAAAAAAAAAATTTTTTAAAAAAAAATCTATTTTGGATCCCGATCCGACATTCAATGAATAATTTATTATTTATAAAATTTCCACAAACCAATCAATGATAATAATAATATAAATGAGTAACAATATATTTCATAAATATTATCAATAATTTATTAGTACTTACATTAATATCACTCCAATCGTTATAAGCTTTCCCCAAATTTTTGTCATCTTAATCTTCAAATATCAAAAAAAAATTCCGATCTCGACGGATATCTTGGTCACAGCAACAATGTTATGTATTTAAATATCGTCAATATATATTATTATGTATTATTATTTTACCGCCGGATTACTATTCCGCCGTGGCTGAGTCGGTCAAAACGTCTCAACCTTTGCGAGGATCGGATTACTTCAATAAATGATACGATGATTAATATTCACGACTTTACATTTATTGTATGCAATCGGAAGAAAGAGTTTGTTATGTGTATGGCTCGTGATACGTCAGTTGTACTCTAATTGCGACCGTTTATTAAATTATTGTTACACTTCTCGTCTTTCGTTAATTACGCGTTATTTCTTACTCGACTCGAATCGAGAACCTCTTGTATGATTTTGACTGAGTTTTTATAGCCTCTCTATTGCAAGTTTTTGAATTCTCCCACTACCTGTTTAACCCACTTGTCTTCAGTATTTGTTAATTATTTCCATACCTCTTGTGAATATAGATCAATTTTATGCTGATCAACTATTTCATAATTCCAATCGTTACCAATTTTATGCTATAATTTGCAACTTTTGAATTGTCGGTTGCTAAATTATGTTGAATTCCGTTACGTACGTGACAACAGTTTAAACAAATATATTTTAGTTGACTAAATTTTTTTTTCATTTATATATTTCTTATAATAACTTTCTTTTTCTATATATTTTCTATACAAAAAAACTAATTTGTTAGTGTTTTCATATTAAAATTTTTTACATTAATGACACGAATTGAGTGACGATTAACACTAACCTTTATACTGAATTACCAGGATCGACTTATGAAAAGTGATATACGGGTTGATTTTATTCGATAAATTTCTATTAATTTTTACTAATTTCATACAAAAATAGTTTTTAATTTTAATAAAAACATACAAATTATAATTACGTTTAATAAATACTTAAATGATTCAAAAAAAGTTGTAGAAAGCTGTGACGGAATTCTCAATTTGTCCTCTATTCTTTGAGTTATATTTTATCTCCATAATGGTACTAATTATCGGTTTAGGTTCCATTACAAAACATCAGTAAGAGAAGTGCAAGCCCCATGTTAAATAAAGGAGACAAATATGTATGTTAAAAAAGTCTACTGTCTCTCTCGCACTTATACATTTCCACTAACGCCCTTGGCGAGCGTATGTGAATTATTAAAAAAATTTTTTGGCATGTTATAAAATTCATTAAAAAAAATTATATATATATGAACTACAGGTAAAAGAGAGTCCGATAAACTAAAAAATTGTGCGATATATTTTATAAAGTTTACTGATATATTGAGCTTTTTTTTATCTCTAGTTCATATATATATATACATAATTTTTTTCCATTAATTTTATAACATGCCAAAAACATAAAATTTATTGTATAAAATTATAAATATGAATTTAAAAAAATACATTCTGTAATGTCTTAATATATAAAATTATAATTAAAAAAACATAATTTTTTTAATAAAACAATAATTTTAATTAAAAACTTATACCCATAAAGTTTAAAATTATTTAAATCATAATATTATTTGTAATATTGAATTTATATACATATATATTTTATATAATTAATAAGATATATTTTATAATTGTTAAGATTAAAATAAATTTTATGTTTATAAATTTTATATTTCACATATATTTTATGTTTGTATTTAATAAAATGTGTATATATTTATCTATATTATTGTAAGTAAAAATAATTTTTTAAATTTATTAATGAAAAGTAATGTGTATTTTTTAAAAAAATTACAATTCCATCAAATATGATTAATTATTAATGTAAATAAAATTTAGTTAATAGAATAAGTTAGTAATTGTTCATATATTTATATGTATATATATATATATAATACAAATTTATAACAAGAGAATATATCTTTTAAATAAAGAAACAATAACTGTACTTATAAATTCAAAAAAAAAAAAATTGCAACTAAACACTTAAACACATTAAAACCTAAAATTAAGTTATAATTACATTTACACGATAAAATTTTTATATATAAATATATATGTTAAATGTTTATACATAGCTTAATCAATTTTACAACTACTTCTTTTCTTTTCATATAATTATCTGTAAAAATCTTTATTAAAATATTCAGAAACCACTTCATAAATAAATAAATAAATAAAGAAATCACTTCACAAAGCACGCTTAATATACACAATTATATGAAGAAAAATTTCTATTTTCACGACGCAATACTGTTTTAAGAACTAAAAACAATAGAATAAACATGTGAGCCGGTTAATCAGGATCGGCTTATGAAAAAGGACATACAAAACATACAGGACTGTAAAATAAAATAAGTGCAGGGTTCCTACATTAGTAGGTATGTGAGTTTTGTCCCTACTTCTCTCACTTAAAGCTTCACCCCCCCCCCGGATTTCATACAATTTGACCTATAGAATTTTAGAGGTGTTTTTCAATAATACAGAATTCACGGTTGTTGCTCAAAATTATTAGATTTCACTGAATGAATCGGCTAGCCACAATAGTTTACTTTATCGACAGTTTTTATATTTGCTAGTCATCTATTTTCTTTTTGATTATCCATATATTTATAAGCTTTACGTATAAAACAGGGACATTGGATCCATCATCATCTTATATTTATTTACTCTGATTTTGTTTTATGTAAAGTAGAGATTATTATTGAGACATTATTAATAAATGTGAATATCTTTACAGTGTACTTTAAGTGTTTTCAAGGCTGAGTGTCAATGCTAATTAACTGCAGAAATGAGATTTAAAATTATTATTCAAGTGCTGTAGGAATTTAAATTAACAGAAAATGCAACAAGATTTAGCACACTATTAAATTATAGAATGTCTTCATAAATTATTTATAATTTATATTTATATATATTATATATAGTGTTCAGATTCACTGTTCAAGCTTAAACAAAAAAAAAAAAAATAACGGTGCTCGTAATTTCTCAATGCATGAATACTACGATTAGAAAAATCTGATTATTTTTTTTTTTTTTTTTTTTAAGAGTATTATCCATTTCTTTTATATTATATAAGAATGATACGATTTATGAACATTTCTGAAACAATTAAGTATGTTTCAATTTGAACCACAAACTTACATAAAAAATAATGATTTAACTTCTCGCATCGATACTTTTATTAAGTTTTAAATAATACTAATTAAGGAAAAAATAAGTGGTATTTTTTATTGTTGAAACTACTATTATCTTGTACTTTAAAATTAATTGATAAATATTAAAACTGATTGATTAAAAAAAAATAATGTTTTAAAAATTGAATATAAATACAAGGTAGTTATTAGTAAAAATAGATAAAAAATAATTATTATTTGATAAAAAGACAATAATAATAATTACTTATAATAGAAATGTAATAATTTATAATTAAAAATAGATAAAATAATATATAATTAAAAAATATATATTATTTATATTAATTATGGGTAAATAAAAAATTGTACAGAATTAGATTGAAGAACCAAAAGGTTAAAAACTAATTTATTGATAAGAACATGTATTTTAATGATATAATTTTCATTTATAAATAATTTTTAATCATTAACAGTAATCAACATATAAAATATTAATGTACACATATACATATATCACTGCTAAAAATTGAAAAAAATGAAATGTTAAATTCAAAAATATTAGAATAAGCATTCTAATATTTTTAATACTTTTACCACATCATAACAAAATTCAAGAAACAAAAAAAAAAATTTTTTTATCGAATTAAATAAAATAGATATGTATCAAAGCTATAGATGTACAGGTGCATCAAAATATTTAGTTGTCAAAAAAAATTTTTTTTTGTATTTGTGTTTTTAATCCTGTAATCCAAACAAAAAATCATCAATCATTACAGGATTAAGTTTTTTCATTTTAAAGTATTTTATTACGATTGTACTGTAATACATTACGCAAAGTTTAAAATATTTTTATAATTTCAAATCGATAATTATTATTTTTTTATTATTCTTCAGTATAATTTTTTCAATTAATAAATATTTATCAAATGTTTTCAGATTTTCTAATAATGTAGTTAGAAAATATAAATAAGATATTATTTGAAAAATTATAAAATAATTTGTTTTAATAAAAGTTATTCATTATTGGTGAAATTCAATATATAAAATTATTTAAAAAATACACTTTTAATTTGTGTATTTAAATAGGATAAATTGATAAATTAAATATAACAGAAACAGTATCAGTATTAAATATAAGTATTTAAAAATTATGTTAATTATTTAATAAATTATCATACCATCTAAAAATTATTGATTGATAAAATGTATTTAATGCTCGCTACAAAATTTGTTTATAATTGTGGAACTGAATAATTAAAAGACAATTAATTACTAAAAATTTTCCTTTTCATTTCTGTTAAATGTTTAAGTTTCCTCAATAGCTGCATTATCTTTCCCAATTAATTTAAATATGTCTTTTGGTTTTGGTCGCATTAGTATGAACGGTAATTCGGCTGATAATTCACCTCCTAATGCTCCCAAGTATAATTTCACTTTAATAGCATAAGAAACAACAATTCCAAAGGCATTCTTTATATCTGGCAAACCCAAAAGAGTGCTGGAAGCCAATTCGTTTTTATCATTCTTCAATTGTCCATCTAAAGCTATTCCCCTACGTTGATCATTACCATCTAATTGCATCTTAAGATAAAGAATTTTTTGAAGACTTGAACCTGGATTGATTGGACATCCATCTTGAGTTTCTACAGAGTCGATTACAGTTCGAAATTGACCATTTTGGAAAATGACAACGTCGATGCCTTGTTGTAGAAAAGCTTTAATTTTTTTTACCATATTATTGCTATTGTTTCTTACGCAGATGCTCACAACAATTTTCTCCCCATGAGTGTACATCTGTTTATCAAGGTTGACTTCAAGTTCAAGTTCTCCAGGACTCATTAGAAAATCCTTACGTACGATTGCACATGGCTGTCTACCTTGCATTATAGGAACATATTGAATTTTACGAATTCCTATGGAAACAGCAGTGCTTTTATGAACTACATCAATTTCTTTTTCTATAGCGTAAACTTTAACAACGTAATGTATTCCACAAGGTTCTCCAATTTCTTTCACCCCGGGTTGTAGTATCACACTGGCAGGTGCACTTTGTACAAAATCTAATATAAATGGGAAAGCATTTGGACCTAACTTTCGCAATAAACGCTCTTGTAGCTTACTAACATTTTTCTCCATTTTTTTTACTTCTGGATATAATTGTTCTGATATAAGAAATAATTCCTTTTGAAAATTTAAACCCATCATTTCATCTTCTTCTCGTCCATATCGAAAAGTGCAAATCAGTTGTATCCAAATTTTTTTATTAGTAGAAACATATTCAGGATCAAGTAGAACAACGCCATTAATAGATTCAACACCTGACAGGTAATCAATGAAATCACGTTTTCCTAGATACACAGTTATTTTACCATTTGGCGAACATTTTTTGAATACTTTAAAATTGACTACCATTTTGGAAACACTTATTTTGATTTTTAAAAATGACTTGTAATTGTAACAAGAATAAAATTCGAAAAATTAGCAGGTAGTGTATTATGCATAAGCTTATTCAGATTTTTTATAGGAACGAATACTACTTAGTGACGCAGGAATAATCACTTAGAAGGTTTCTTAATCTTGTTTCAGTGGATCAACGAATAAATGAAAATGTATACATATCAATGTATGTCTAGCTGATTTTCAATACATAAGCATAATTAATAAAATCGATGAATTAGTTTTCTTTATATTATTAACATTTATAAATTTTTATTTTTCTGAAAATCAAGATTTGTAGAAAATTTATAAGTACAAACAATACATTTATTTTAAAAACTAATGTTTCTTGTTACAGATAAATAATCTATTTATGAAAATATTTCAGATACTTTAATTATTATATTTTTTATTTAAAATTTTTGTTGAAACTCATAAAATATTCAAAATATTTAGATAAATATTTATATTTTAAATCATGGTAAAAATAAAAAAAATTTTTTTTTATACAATTTTTTTTTTAATAAAAACTTTATTCTGAATATATATATTATTATTAGTCACATAAATCTTTGTAGGTAACCTTCTTAGTTTACAAAGCTACATATAGTTTTTATATATCATCATTTTTTTCAACTTTATTTAATTAGTTTCAATTATATTTAGTTAAAATCGACTTTATTTTTTGTAGCGATTTGTATTATTTCTAATAATTTTTTTATGTCATCAACATCTGCTTCTATATGTAGTTCTTTAATCTAAAATACAAATAGTTGTAAAAATATAAAGTAAATAAATTTATTCTATATAAAATATATAAAGTCACCATTTGAATATAACTTGAGACATCAATAAATAATTGAAGTCGAATTTTTTCATCGTCACTAATTCCTAGATTTTCAAAAGTCGAAATTCCTGATGATTTATCTCTAATTTTTTTTAATCTTCTTAAGCTTTCTTCAGTTTTTTGTACAGATGTCAACACATTTACAACATATGATGTATACCTATTTAATAAGATGTTTTATATGAAAAATTGCATTAAAAATATAATTTTAATTTTATATTATTAATTAAATTTTTATATAATAAATTAAAACGAAATATTATATAAGTGGCAAGTTAAAAAAAATAATATTAAAAAATGGTAAATTTTATATATATTAAATACAATAAAACTCAATACTTAAGTTTTTAATATCTATTTTTATGTAGAAAAATCCAATCAGAGTTTAAGAAATTTTTTTAATCATTTAAAAAAATAAAATATTTTGCAATAATTAAATATTAATTATTATAATTAGTGAAATTAAATTAATTCATTTTAATACAAATTTAATTCATTCGTTTCTGAATAAAACTGTTGTTATAGCTTTAAAATAAAAAAGGTTCATTACATTTAATACCCTTCTTCATATTATTACATAAAATAATCAAAATTATGTAAAATGTAAAAACGTATAATATTAAATTGACAATTTATTTGATCGATCATTGCTTTTTACATGTGCATTTAACGATCCTACGTAGATAAGAAAATTTTCTTGTCTGAGAAACAGTTTAAATAACATCATTAACACAGTCAAAAAGATTTTATTTGTAATTTTTAATCTTACTGAATAAAATTGTATATTATTTAAAATAAAACTGTAAGTATTAATAACTATATTACCATAAATGATATTGAAATATATATTTAATGATGAAAATTTAAAAATATAAAATTTATGTGTAGTTTGAAATTTCACAGAGTAAAACTATAACTTTTATTAATTTCATTAAAATATATATTATAATACTTCATCTCAATGATATTTGTCATAAACAATTACAATCATTGATTTTATTAGTGCATATAACTTTCATCAAGTAATTTATTAGTGATTTTAATTAAAATTTCAACTTTCATTAACTGTATTAAAAAATTAATATTTTAATCATTTATTGGAATAATATATTACGAAGACAAATGATAATAATAATTTTATTCGTAAATTTTAAGTCCATTATGTAGAATTGAAGCAAAACTGAAACTCTCTTTGATTACATTAAAATAAAGGCTTTCGAAACCATATTAATAAATTTTAATTTAACAAATCGATTTAATCTGTTTTATTTATTAATTTAAGTTTAAATATTTTAATTTGAAAACTTACTGTTGAGTCAATTTTTTTAATGCTAATATGAGCCATTGATTAATGCTCTGTGGTATGATATTTTTATAATCTTCATAAAAGATGATAAGAGGATCCAAAATTTTTTTAACGTAGGCACCAGGTTTCTTTGGAACTTCTCTATTTGTTCGTCTAAAAAGTCGCGGTATATCATTAATTTGTTTTAAGTGCACAACACTGTATTGAAGAAGTTCATTGATTAACTCTTCTGTGACAAGTGGTAGGCATTCCTTGAAATTTTCTATTGTGTCTTGTATACAATCTAAAAATTTATTTTTCATATGAAATTGTTAAATACATTGAATTATCAAAGATTTATATAAATGTCATTAGATTCAGATTTGATGTTATTGTAATATATATATATACATATTGTATTCCTCTTTTTACTAAATAATACAAATTTTGTTTACTTTATGCAGTATAAATAATTATAGATAATTAAAAGAATCTATGAAAATTCTCAATGTATATTTATTTTTATTTTATAATATCCATAGAATATATAAAGTTTATTAAATTTTTTGAAAAATCTTTTTTTAAAATAATTAATATACACTGAGTGATTTTAAATTCAATAATTTTTTTTTTTTGTATTACAAGAAAGAATTTAAAGTACATAAAATTAAATTTTTAATATAAATATATTCATTTAACTTTATAGATTATCAATTCCAAGAAATAAAATTATTTATTTACATTTATAATTTAAACTTAATCTTTAATATATGAATTTTATAAGTAATTAACAAATAAATTTTATATACTGTAAAGAAAAAAATTTACTTTAGAATAACCAATATTGTAGTTTTTTTTTTTAAAAAATAAATTAGTCATTTAATTTGAACTTTAATATTAAAAATAAGATTATTACATATACTATTGATACTAATAGTTTTAGAAACATTTGACATCATATTTCAGTAATTGAATAATAAGCATAAATCAATAGAGCATTTTGTATCCACAATATTCAAATTACAAATAATAAAATGAGATTAGGGTTTGGGAGTGAAAAATAATGAAATATACACTAAATGATATAGGAAGTTCAATTATGAGGAATTAATTATAATGGTTGAATTGTGTGTTTAATTTTACTAGATTTAATATTAAATTTTAAAGGTATATGAATAACATGCAATATTAAAAATGTTACTAAAATAGGTACATAATCCTTCATTTACTTTTTGGTATCAGTGTTTGTAATTAAAATTTTAAAGAAGTAATGATGTTAATAATAATATTTTAATATTAAATTTTGTTATAAATTTTCTTAAATACGTTATTTTTGTAATAATATAATATACTTACCATTTAATAAATCAATTACTATTAGATTTAAGTTACATACTCTGTCATTTGTTATTTTTGTAAAATTATAAATTTTTTTGGATAGTTTTTCAATATCCGTATAAAGTCCAACAAGAAATTTAATCCTTTGTGAACTTTCTAGTGTTAAATCATTGTTGCTATCATTTATTTTTATATCATACCATTTCTGAAAAATTATTAACAAATTGAAAAAATTTGAACAAGAAACCTAAAGAATTTAGTCAATAACAATTATAACTTAAATACTTATACATTTATATGAAAAATAAAAAATTACTTGTTTTAATGAATATTGACACCACTTCTGATATGTAGAGCAGAGTTGTAAACATAATTTCCAAAAACTAAATTAAAAAAATTTTAACAATATATATTAATTATATTATTTGATTATTAAAATGAAATTATATATATATATGTATATATATATATACATTAATTTAATTAATTTTTCCAATACAATTTGAATTTTCAAAGATTTTACTTTCTGTTAAATTTTGTCAGCTAGATGTCAATATATACTTTAATAAAATATGTATAAATTTTTTATTCCAATAACATTAATTATTTATGAAATAAGACTTTGATGCTAATTATTTTTACCGATGAAGAAGTTGCGGAAGGTAAATATCATTTTTCCAAATCATAAGAAGACAATCCCAAATTATGCTAGTTGGATGTAAAGTAAATCTTTCAGAACAAATCAAATTTTTATTTATTTGCATTGAAATTGATGAGATATTAACAGACAAAATCTTTTCAGCAGTTCCTGAAATTTCTTGTAATCTAATTTGAAAGTATACCGATAAATTCCATTTTTTTAAAAATCGTTCATATTGTTGATGGTTTCTTAACTGATTTATTGATTCTGTTGTACATTTTTTTTCAATAGTTAAAAGAAAATTCATACTTTCTATAAATTGCTACAAATTAAAATAATAAATATAATTAATTATAAATATAATTTAAATATTTAAAAAAATTAATTTACTTTGTGAAACAACTTTGGATTTCCTGGAGCAAATATTATTGGTAAATAATCTTCTATTCTTTGTTCTACTTCAGACCAATAGCTATTTACTAAAAAGTTAAAACCTTCCACCATTACTCTGAAACACATTTTATTTTTAATTTTTTATTAATAAATTATATGTATTTACTATATTAAAATTTTAGAAATTAATTATAAATACAAATTACTTATCAGAACATAATGTTAATTCTAAAAGCTCTTTCATTATAGTATCTAATATGTTTTCTAATTTTTGATAAATGCCCTTTAGGCCTAAGGGATCATTTTGAAATTTGTATTCACTAATAATATTTTCAACAGCAGGTACTACAATTTTTTTTCGTACTGCATCTTCAGCATTAATTGCTTTATCAATACTTGTATAAATTCTTAAACATTGAATTAATGATGTTGTTTCTTTTTTAATAATGAAATTTATAAGTAATGTTTTTAAATGAAACTGAAGACATTTATCTAATTTAATCATTTCCTGTATAAAATGAATAATATATATTTATAATTCAAAATATACTTGAAAATTATTCAATAGAATTCTATTTAAAATCACATACATTTGTTTGTTGTACAGAAAAATTAGTTGCACAGCAATGTATATGAAATTTTAGATGATTAAATTCTGTTGCAGCTCTTTCTATAATATCTAATTTTAATGTGGTGTCAGAAATTTCATAAAAATGAAGGATACTGGCCAATTTTTCTACCGATAAACAATATCTAATTAATTTATATAAAAATCGTTTTCTTTGTCTAATATCATCATACTGATGTAAATTGTTTAGCATCTGAGATGTTCTATCATTTAAACCTTGTTTTATTTGCTATAAATAAATATAATGTTCATATTATTTACAAAATAACTTGATATTAATTCAATAATCACAACTTGTAAAATCAATAAATAATATGTGCCTTATATGTGATTAATTTATAAGACACATTGTAATAATAAATTTAATATCAATATTTTGTCTAATGTTTACTTACTCTAATTTCTTTTTTTACATTATCTATAGGAATTTCTAAATTACTTAAAGTCTTATCCAATCCAATTAAATTACTAGAAAGAGTCACATAATCACCATAGTCTTTATTAATTAACTCTATCATAGATGATCGAAATATTTTTAAGTAAATGCCAAAATCATCTCGCATCTTTTCAAGACTAACATTTGTTTTATGTTTTTGAAGAAAGTTATCAGCATTAAAAACTTCCTGAAATTAAAAAATTTATATTTAATTTAAATTTATCATAAGGTAAATATTACATATAAGTTATAATGACATTAATATGAATAATTATAAAAATACTTACATGCATAAAATCTAATTTACTAAAACAAAGAGCTTTTGGGCAATTTGATATAATACAATTATCTTCATTCATTTTATTACAAATAATTTTTTATGAAATATTATGTATGTATTAAATTTTTTAATAGATTTTTAAATTAGTTTTGAGGTTATGTCACTTTAAGAAATACCTCAACATGCATTTTTAAATAAATTAAACGATATTTCTTTCATTTCTGTAATAATAGCAACGAATTTTCATTAATCATATAGGAAATTATTTTTAAAAAATTGTATATATAAAATTTAAAAATATCAAGAACAATGATGAAGTTAAGCAATCTCAAAATATTACGATTATAAAAAAAAAGTGTATTATCAGATTTATAAAAAAAAATAATTAAATATGGATGTGAAATATTAAACAATTAACTAGTAAATGATAATTATTACAATTTATTTCTGTTAAAGTACTTTTATTACATACGTAACACAATGAAATAAACCACCCCCACGCCAGCCTACGAACTTTCGAATTTCCAAAAAAAAAAAAAAATATGGACGGGTAGATCTTCAATTGTACCCTCCGAAAAAACTATTTTTTTAACTGCACCCCCTCTTAGATTTTGAGAAAAAAATTGATAAAGATTTTGAACAACAAAAATTTATTACTCACGATAACTCGATCAATACTCAATAATTTCGATCAATTTTTTTTTTTAAAAAATGCACCCTCGCCCAAATTAATTGCACCGCCTCTAAATTTTTAATTTAAATAATATTTGTAATAAAAAACTATAAAAACTCTTAGACCATGAACTAAAGTCAAAGCGCATGCGTGAACAAGCCCAACACGATGATAAGGAAATTTAAATTTAAATAAATAAACTAAACCAATCAATCAACTAAAAATTGTGCAAATTATTAATTAATAATCCACAAACAAGAAAAAAAATTATAATTGTACAAAGAATATCAAATTGTCGATACGCAAGCAAAAAATAGATAACTTTCATCAAATGCACCCTCCTGATTTTCGAGAAATATCGAAATTTTATATCAACAAAAATTTTTTTTATTTAATAACTAAACAACTAGACCAGCTAGTCACGTCATTTTTTTTTTAAACAAATGCACCTTTTTAGTACTATACAATTTAATTTTTTCAAGAATATCGCTCAGATATTCAATTAAATAATGCAAAATTATTGCAGAATGTATTTGTACTGTAAAAATAAAATTCTCAGCGCCATTAGCGGCCAAAATGGAACTAGTATTACTTTTAAATGGAAAAGCAAATATTTATATTTTTTTTTATTTAATAACTAACAAATAAAAACAATTGAATGGAACAATAACAATTTTATTCCACGACATCATATCAAATACAGGTGAGATACTTGACAATTTTTATATGTAAAACAAGGGTATAGGCAGGGGGGGGTCAACTGTAAATGGGAGAGCGGCGGCAAACGTAGCAGATAGGCCACAGACAGTTTGTGACGTAAAGGAAAGTGCCTGCCCCAATATAATTTGAAAATTTATATGTCCCTTTTCATGTGTCGGTACTGGTTACCTGGTACATGTATTTACAGTATTGTATTTCAAAAGCTTCAAGTCGAAAATAGATTTCAAGTTTTTACTTCTTAAAAATTTCTTCATAGAAGAAGTTTCAAAATTCTATCATTCGGGTGTAGTGGATATACATAAATTTCTAATTAAATATTAATATTAATAAATATATTATTTATTTGTGTTTAATATAAAGTTTGTGTGAGTGAATTTAGAATAAATTTTTATTTTATTAAATAAAAATAAGGAGCATTGCGGATGAGGTTCAATGAGGTCCTTCATAAATAAATATTTATGACACAAATTGTATTGGTAAGTAATTAAGTTTAATAATAAATGTTTTTCTGAAAATAATATTATTTACAATTTCTCATATATATACAAGTTCATGTATGCGGTGTAGGAATAAACCTTTTATATTGAAAGAGTTTTTTTTTTAATAATATTGTTGTTATTATTTAATTATACATGCATATGTATTTACATATATAACATATATGTTTATTACAAGTCATACATACATATATATATATATATATATATATACATGTATTTTGTATAAATTAATATATATATTTTGATATTAAATAAAGTAGTTGTATTTTCATGGCGGCAGAAATATCATCTTTCTCTATCGCACATATTGAAGCACCAGCTACCTTTCAAGACTGTGGCCCGAGTTAAATTTTCTTACAAGTGCTTTAAAATCTATTGGAAAAAGCGTTCTTGTGTACATATGCGAAGCACGAGGGAATACACTCGTGCTTCATACATACAGTGGTAACGTTTTTTTTTTTTATAGATTTTAAAGCACTTATAAAAAATTTTGGTTAGGGTCACGGACTCTTCAGAGGTCGCTGGTGCTTCTATATGTGCGAGAGAGAAAGAAGATATTTCTGCCGCTATGTTTGTCGCCAAAATTTAACACGGGACCTAGCGTTTTCTTAGTGTTTGTTCTGTGGGTACAGGAATCTGCACCAAAGTTTTAGCCTTTGGAAAAAGTACAAATACTGTTTTTTTAAAAAATGGATACCTGTAATTTATACCGAATCTGTTGTAATACAGTGAATTCGTTAAAATTAAATTTTTCAATTTAACAAAAATAAACTCTCCCGAACTGTATTATTTTTAATTGATTTTTCCAACACTTCACTTTTAAATATTATCAAATAAAATACTATTAGTTAATAATACTTCACTTAACAATAATCAACAATATTATAAATAATTAATAAAATCACAGGGGAAATCCAGCGCCAAAAATTTAGATTTTCGGGCGAATCTCAATAACCCTTTAATATCCAACACAACACAATAATCAATATAATAATAAATATTTAAATATTATATATTAAAATCTTACCTCGTTTGAAGTTTGAAATAATATAAAATAATATCAAAATATATTTATATATAAATTATTAAATTTCCAATTACTTATATTGAATCTTTATTATTTATTATTTCCAATATTTATCCTTGATAATTTATTGATATTGATGATATTATTTTATAATTTGTAATTATTACAAATTATTATTTATCTTTTCAAAATTATCCACTTAACAATCAACAATAATAAAACAAATAATCACAATTCTCAATATAATATTTTACAATATAATTTTAATATTATTAATAACGACTTTTAAATATATATTATTATACCGAATAATAATTTTCAACTATATGTTATACTCATGAATAACAATTTATAACTGACTTTCTTTTCGGTTTCATCAAGAAAGTTCCGCCCCTTCACATTATTAATTTTAATTTTTAAATCAAAATTAAACCAATAAGTAAATTTACTGATTTTTATTTAAATTCAGAAAATTTAATATTGGTCACAGCACAGCCAACAAGTCCCTTTTCCTTTGTTCCTGTCATGATTTAAATTCTAATTGGTTATCATTAAAATAGCCAATCAGAATTCTCAATTCATATACAAAAGAAATGTATTGTTTGACCGATAAGTATAGAAACTACACTTATCGGCCATTTTGTGGCGGCACAACACAAATCATTTTTACCACACTCACATCACTTCATTTATGCAATTCAATATATACATACATCAAAATACATATTCGCGCCTATCTTTATCTCACTCTAATTCAACTACTTAAGCGCCGTCTATGCTAGCAAGACTTCCGCTATTGTATTAAATCAAAGCAAAACATGGGCCGCATGTTGACAGTTTGTCAACAATGAACAAAATATCATTTAATCATATATAAATAAAATTTCATATTCATCATATCCATAAGTACATCACAACATAAAATACTTTTAATTTAATAATATTCATTATTTATTCACTT
The DNA here is from genome assembly GCA_018907245.1 of Eupristina koningsbergeri. Taxonomy (NCBI): domain Eukaryota; kingdom Metazoa; phylum Arthropoda; class Insecta; order Hymenoptera; family Agaonidae; genus Eupristina; species Eupristina koningsbergeri. The sequence continues at coordinate 559,489 of JACCHV010000033.1, read as the reverse complement.
AAAATTCAAACAATTACCTACACAAATTAATTTAATTATTTTTCTTTACAGGTTAGTAATAATACATATTTATATCATCACACTGTTAATATAAGTTTTGTTGTATTTACAAGCAATTTGTTATGATTTTTAATTTTATTGTATAATGAATAAATTTTCTTTACCTATTTAATTGTTATTTATATTTTAGTTCGTTTTATGCTCCTTTGTATTGTAATATCCCATTAATCTATCTCTTGGTATTCTGTAAAAGTTAAGTTTCATTTAAAAATATGTTTATAGTAAAAATGTTTCAGGGCTTAGAAATTGTTTTATCTATTATTATTATATTAAACTTATATTTTATATAGTTGGTGGATAATGTTGCTTTATCAACATAGCATCATGAAGTTGTTTCCTTTATACTTTCATTGGGTCTGAAAAGTAAAAAATATAATTATTAGTATTAGAATAAAAGCACATTTAGAAGCAAAAAAGCAAAATTTCAGCCTTCAAAAAAGTACAAATACATTTTTTTTAAAATGGATATCTGTAAATTAAACCAAATTTGTTAACGTAAGTTTTGTTGTATTTACAAACAATTTGTTATGATTTTTAATTTTATTGTATAATGAATAAATTTTCATTACCTATTTAATTGTTATTTATATTTTAGTTCCTTTTATGTTCCTTTGTATTGTAATATCCCAATAATCTAGATCATGGTAATCTGCAAGAAAATGTTTTTAATGAAACAAATTTTTATAGTAAAAATGTTGATGAGTTTAGAAAATTTTATTGTTTATTTTTATTATATTAAACTTATATTTTATATAGTTGATAGATAACATGGATTTATCAACATTGATTTATGAAGTTGTTTTCTTAATACTTTCATTGGGTCTGAAAAGAAAAGAAAAATACAAATATTATTATATGAAAAAAACAAAAATGCATTCTGCAATAATTTTGCATTATTTAATTGAATATCTGAGCGATATTCTTGAAAAAATTAAATTGTATAGTACTAAAAAGGTGCATTTGTTTAAAAAAAAATGACGTGACTAGCTGGTCTAGTTGTTTACTTATTAAATAAAAAAAATTTTTGTTGATATAAAATTTCGATATTTCTCGAAAATCAGGAAGGTGCATTTGATGAAAGTTATCTATTTTTTGCTTGCGTATCGACAATTCGATATTCATTGTACGATTATAATTTTTTTTCTTGTTTGTGGATTATTAATTAATAATTTGCACAATTTGTAGTTGATTGATTGGTTTAGTTTATTTATTTAAATTTAAATTTCCTTATCATCGTGTTGGGCTTGTTCACGCATGCGCTTTGGCTTTAGTTCATGGTCTAAGAGTTTTTATAGTTTTTTATTACAAATATTATTTAAATTAAAAATTTAGAGGCGGTGCAATTAATTTGGGCGAGGGTACATTTTTTAAAAAAAAAAATTGATCGAAATTATTGAGTATTGATCGAGTTATCGTGAGTAATAAATTTTTGTTGTTCAAAATCTTTATCAATTTTTTTCTCAAAATCTAAGAGGGGGTGCAGTTAAAAAAATAGTTTTTTCGGAGGGTACAATTGAAGATCTACCATTCCATATTTTTTTTTTTTTTGGAAATTCGAAAGTTCGTAGCAGGGGGGTCCAACTGTAAATGGGAAGACTGGAAAAAAATACCCATGTACAAGTATCAAGAAAATACAGAACCCTACACTTTCTATAACCCCATGTGTCCTTTTTCGTGAGCCGGCACTGATAATCTGGCACATGTGTTTACTTCTCATTTCTTAAAATTTTTGAACAGTAAGAAAAGTTCTTTCAACGAGAATGCACGTTCGCTTAATAATATATCAAAAAGTTTAATGAAAGTGTTAATTAACAGCAAATAAACTTATTATTTTTTTTAAAAATACATTTATATTTTGGTGTTAGTTAAAAAAAATATTTTTTTTAATACAATTTTAATATACCAGTGAAAACATTTCTTATTATATAAAATGAATTTATATTTTAAAATCTTTTATTTATTAGTGATGGTTAGAAAATAAACATATTTAGTTCAATAAAGTGTAGTTTACCTGTGAATAACTTATTATTATTTTTAAAGATATGTTTTATATATTTGTGAACATTTTTAAATTGTGTTATTAAAAATATTGTGTTTAATACAAATATTCAAGTCTTTCAAAGAAGTTATTATATAAGACATCTTTATGGAAATCTTTTGTGTGGAAAGATATTGGTTTTGCTTAATTGTTAAATTTTGTAAGTATATTTTTTCTTATGTTATTTTTTATGTCAAATAAAAGTTATTAGAATGTATAAGATAATTGTATTTCTTTAACATGGATGAAAATCCTTTTTTTGTAGCTTAATGATAATAAAAGGATGATGCAAAGAATTAAAGACTTGTATTTATTTCATTTAATTATATATATTATTCTAATAGTAAAATAATTTCATATTTAATAATAATTATAATGATAGTAATACATGAATCTTTGCTTATTTAAACTTTTTAAGCAAATAACAATTATTAATACATATTATTATTCTTAATAACTATGCAATTTTACAAATATTACTTTAACAATAAATTATTTTTTCAATATTGCTCTCTCAATGCAATATTTGATATAAAAAGTCTTACATTTTAAGTATCATGTACTATAAGTTAAATATATTATCACTAATTGATACAGCACAATAATGATCAACGTGTAAATAAAAAATATAATATTCTTATGCATTTACTTGTAACTGTATATAAATATAATAAATGCAATAGTACATATAAAAAAACACAAATACAATGTACAAGTAAATAAATAAATATATGTATATATATTATATAGATAATAAACAATATATTAATAAATAAATAAATAAGTAAATAAATATATTAATAATTAAATAAATAAAAATTTAAATACATAAATATATATATATATATATAAATATAACAATACATACAAACATAGATAAATATTAAATAAAATAAATATTATAAAAAAGAATAATAAACGCAATACATTTCATATATTGTATTTATATGAAATATATTGTATTTATTATTCTGCTTTGGGATTACGTGTAATACAAAATAATATGTGATAATAAATTCATTTTGTCATAAACACAATATTTATTCATATAATAAAAAAAGGTTGAATTAAAACTTCTTTATTTATAAATTTTTTTATATTTTGAAAATGATCTAAAGTTTTTTTATTTTTATTAATACTTCTATTACTATATTTACAATATTTATGTATAATAAATCTTACTGTGGATTGCAAAATATCATCAAAAACATTATGTTTATGACAAAATGAATATTTACTTTTAAAATCCTTATAAAATGTAGCTTTAAAATAATCTTCAAATTTAAATGCATGTGCATTCGTAGAGGCAAATTTATCAAATTGTAAATCTATTTCTTCTATTAAATTGCATACTTTTTTGCTACAATATTTTAAGTAGTTTTCATTTTCTTCCATCTCTTTTAGTTTGGTAAATAAATGATGATTAGGTGTTTCATTTGAAAATATTTCCTCGCATTCCAAACATTTTTCCATTTTTTTGGATATTTTTTTTATTGTATATATATTTTTATTGTATATAATCTAATATTATTATTAATAAGGACGTTTCGCGTGTTTTTTAACAAATGGGGGACATCAAAAATTATGTAGACTGGTTTTTTATCAAACATAAAATAATTTGTAAATGTTCTAATTGTCTCCTCACTTAATTTTTTTAAAGCTGAAAGTTGTGTCTTCCCCTGGTCACAGACGGTAGCCACAACTTTCAAGTCTGTTGAATCTACAATATTTAATAAATATAATAATTGATTTTTCAAGTTCTCGGCAGTCATTGCATTGAACGTGAAATAATAAGCCAATACTTGCTTCTAGTTTTTTGTTAAGCCTCGTAACATAAAAACTAGAGCTTTGTTGGCAAAATTTCGCGTTCGAGCCAATTCGCCAAGATCTTCAAAACTAATTATTTTGTTTTGTTTTGGGTTGTAATGTAATGATTGAGTTAAATGAATCTCATCAAATTGAATGCTACATAATTTTTCCCGATCACTCATTGTTTTTACTCTTTCCTTTAATAAATTAATAATTGATTCGTTAATACCGGTTTCAAATGGAATAGATGATAAAATTGATGTTATTGTACTTTTTGAAGGTAATTCAAAATAAACTTTCAAATATTTATACTAACGAGGACTTCTTTTGTAAAGAGTTATCGCAAAAATTTTATCGTCAACTGTCCATCGTTTGCCAGTAGATGGTTCTTCACAATTTCGTAGTTGACATTTGATAAAATTTTTGAATACATTATTTAAATTGTTTTCTATTTTTTCTAAAAAACCGTTTTCATATATACATTTTAATTCCTACAACTCATTATCTTTGTTTTGTAATTTTTTATGTAATTTACATAATTTCTGGCTACTTATTCTATGCATTTTATACATGCGTAATTTTTTTGGCGTTAATTCTTTATATTTGTGATTAATTGATTTTAAAATTTTATTTTTGTGGGTAAGTTTATTTTCTATAGAAATACCTTCGCTCTGTGCTGTATCAATCGTTTCTTCTTCTATGTCTTCTGTATCACTTAACAAAAAATTCAGTTCATACTTTTCTAGTTTTGTTTTATTGCATTTGTCCATATTGTCTTGCGTTTTCTGCTCCAACGTCTGCTCCGTCGTCTCCGATTCAACCTGAGGTGCTGTTGAATCAAATTCGCCTTTATTTGTAATATCTTATAGATGTGTTTTTCTCAAATACATTTTCGGTATCGCGTTCCAATTTAAATGCACTCTCTCATTATTTTTATAATCAGCAGATGAGAAATGATCTTCACAAATGTAAAAAGAGCATCTTTTTGGCAAACTTGTTGTTACATCGATGCCACAGACTTTTTTCCATTCATTGCGTATTTGCTCCATTGTTAGAAACGCATGAATTCTCTTATTTTTAAAATTGTCATCGTTGATGCCAGTGTAATAAGAGCTTTTGCACCTAATTACTTTACACGAATATTTAATATTTTTGTTGGACATTTTTATAAAAATGTTTGAAAAAAAAACAAATTTTTATAAAAATCACAACACTTCACTTGCACTATATTGTGATATTTATTTTGTAAAAATAAAAACGATTTGACTAATAAACGTTTCGAGTTTACTTTAACAGTTCAAATAACTATGCACTGTTCAAGCTCTCGAATTGAAATGTCGTCAAAAACAGTATTTCCTAACAAATGCATTTCTTTTATTTAACAATATATTGTACCTGGACCTTTTTTGCCAATAGAAGAATTCATGCAAAGGTTCAATTTTAGAAATTTGTCGAAGTGCAATTTGGAAGAAAGTTTTTCGCGTTGGAAAACTACTTACCAAAGTTTGAAACTTTTACTATGTGCTACAGAAATATAGTTTTGCTATACACATACATACATTAGAAATAAATATTTTTATTAATATAATTATTAATATAAATATTGGTAAATATAATATATAAATATAATTACATACTTTTGTATTATATATTATACAATCATTTTTATATAATACACATAATTGTTTAATAAAATGTATAGGTATTTTTTAATATTATATAAACTAATAATTATTGTTATATTAAATATAAAATTATTTTTTAACAAAATTATTTTGAAGCAGTTACTTATATATTTATCAATGCAATATTTATATATATACATATATATATTGTTAATATGTATTTAAAAATATTTCAAAAAGTTAAAAATCAGTCCTTGAATTTTGAAGAAGGGGAAAATCAATTTATAGAAAAGAAAAGGGCAAGAGAATAAATTTCTTACTTTACCTGTGACCAAGTTCAAAATTTACAATTGCTTACAGGTAAATATAATTTAAAATTTTAAAGGTAAATAAAGTAATTGAACATTTTGAACTTGGTCACAGGTAAAGTAAGAAATTTATTCTCTTGCCCTTTTCTTTTCTATGAAATGATTTTCCCCTTCTTCAAAATTCAAAGACTGATTTTTAACTTTGCAAAATATTTGTATATATATCATAAAATTAATGAAATAATCTTAATAAGTTAGTAGTATCTATTTCTTATAAAAAAAATCTTTTAATTAAATAAGATTATAACTGAAAATAATTTTAATAATTTTATTTTTTATAATTGTAACTATTATTATAATATTAGTAAATTATATTTTATCAAAAAAAATATATAAAGAAAATGAAAAATCATCTATTTTTGTATTTATATTTTCTTTGAAAAATATACAAATAAAGAGTATGTTGAACAAGTTTTTAAAATCATTTATTGGTACTTAATTTAAATTTTAATGATTTTTTCAAGAGCATTTTCAAAATTCAAAAGTAATATTTGGAAATTAAAGAAACAATTGACTCTAGAAAGCCTCAGATATATATTTCATACACATTGATTAAATTTTCATACTCGATAAATTAATTTTTATATTCATTAAATATTTTATACAATAATAGTATATATTATTATGTAAAATATAATAAAAATATATAGCATTTGATGCTATAAGTTATTGTTGATTATAAAAAATGAATTGAAATTATAATTTTCAGTAAAATATAATTTTCTTTTAAAGCCATTAATAATAAATGATATATTAGAAAATTGTATTTTCATTTAATATCTTAGATTTTAACTTATTATTAGTACATTAAGCTAATAAAAAAATTTTTAAGATCATAATGTAAATAATATAATGTTTTTAAATATTTAATTCATAATACTGTTACGTACGGATGCATAAGCATTCGTCAAAACGCTAACGCGACAGTTTTTGAACGTCCTGTTATGGAACACCGCGTAGGGATGAAGCACGGCCGAGGAGACGCAGCAACAGCAGCAAAGAAGACGTCTCCAGGCGCGCCGTGTTTCCAAGGTCGCTGATGCAGCAGATTCCCGACGTGAACCGGCCAGCGGGACCGGATGTCGCGAGCGAGAGCGCTGCACGGCAAGGAAACTCCGGGGTGAGAGGGTAAACTCGCGGACTCAGCGTCCGGGCCACGGAATTTCAGGAGGAGTTACCCAAAAAGTGGAAAACCTTGGCTTCCGTGGTTCGGCCAATAATTAATTGAATTCATTCGTGACAGATCCGCGAGTCAATCATCACACCTTTTTTTCTGAACTCTTGGAGTTCATTTTAATACGATCCGATCTACGGACTTAGAGCGCGTGGCGTTATAATATACGATAAAGTCTTATCGCGACACACAACACCATTACTTCTCTTCCGGGTTGAATAAACGAGCTGCTAACCATAACATCCGGATTTTTTTATTTTTCTGCGGAACCTTAACCTTCGCGACCGAACTATGAATATTTCGGCAACTTCCGGACTTGGCGGAATATTATCTATATATACGTATATTTATAAAGAGAAATTTTCGTAATATATTTGGTACATCAGCCGGGAAGTTGCACCGAAGGTGACAGGAGCTGCGCAGTAAGTCGACCCTTCTGAGATAAGGATTACAGCTGGGAGCAGAACTGGTGCCAGGCCAACGCGGAAGCAGAAGAGCTAGGGTGTCACCGACAGCTGAATCATGTGGCGAAACATATGCGTGGTTATGATAATCGCCGTCGCAATGACAAGGTGGGTGCATTTAAATTTTTATTAACAAAATTAATCCCATTGGGGTCCTCCACGCATACTAACAAATAACATTTATATATATAAATGATTATAAAATAATGACTATCATAAGTTTTATAATAATGACGGCATAATTATCCAAGTGCTCATTGACATAGTCGATATTGGTAAATTTTGATACCATATTAGCACGCGGAGTCGAGTGCGAGTGAGATACCAATATAAACTTGCGCCATTTAAACGTAGCGAGTATTTCAATAATATTCAAAAATAATAAGGTGAAGTGCGCGGAGTGATTTAAATTATAATTTTAACGTTGGCTACAATTCATTATTATTTTTATGGAGATTATTTATCAGGAAAACATTATAGAGTGGGAAAAACTGAAGTAAAGTTACACAAGTTTTATTCCAAATTCCTTATCTTATAAACAGCGAAATAATATTGAGATTGCGATAAACATAATATTTTGGAAAATAAAATAATAAATTCATTTATACATAATTAATAATTTTCGCCCTTGCTCGCGGAAACGTGTAGGAAAAACTCGAATGCGGAAAACCGGGGAAGTGAGAGCGGTTAGTCAAAGCAAACGCCTGGCGCGAATCCTAAAATCAGTGCGTGACGTTGTAGCGCTTAAGCCCAGGAGTAGGCGAGTGGCTCAGTTAAATAGATTAGCCGACAGAGACGTGCGAATTAACATATTCAAGAAAAAGGCCACCAAGTCCCCGATCCCGGAAATATCTCCGCGCGGAGCGAAAAAATCACTCGTTGAGTCAACGCCCCAGCAAGTCATCCTTAGTATGACAAAAAGACTATCCCAAGCGGAGTTACAGGAACTCACCACTCTATTTCTAAGTAAGATGAGCAGCGCTATTGAAAAGAAAGCCATACGCGATCGGTGAAAGCAATATAGCGAAAAGAGATGGAGCACGAGTTTGGCATTGTGGCTTCACGAATCACCCATCGGAATACCGGAAGCCGTCATCGAAGAACTAATGTACGATCTTAGATCGGATGACTGGACTTCGATAATAAAAAGGGTACTAAAAATGTGTCCCGAAGTTCAGCACGCCGTAGAAAGGGCATTGGGACAAGATCATGATACCTCGTCCCAGGAGAATATGTCGGCATATAATCCTGCAGGAGAAAACGAGAAAGGCACTCAGTCCCTGGAACGCGAGGAGCAGGACAGCGAAAGGTCGGAAGATGTAGAACGGCGACGCCCAATCGGCACGGGCGCAAGTGGTATACCTATACCCCCTCGAACCTCGTCTATAAGATTCGGCGAGAGCGCGACCACCTCTGCCGAATCGAAAATTAGAAAATCGAGGTCCCGTGAGCAACTAAGCGATAGAAGCAGCGATAATCAATCGGAGTGTTCCGCGTCATTGATCGATCGAAGCACGCGTTGATCGTCAAGAAACACGTGGCGCTCGCAGGGCGCGGGCAACTACAGCAGTCCGTCGCGGAGTTCTCCCTCTCGTGGATCCCCGAACCGTGAAAGTGGAAGGGGGAGACGTAGAGAATATACTCCATCTCCCGAGTGCGAATCGCCCCGATCATCAGGATACAGACATTATTCGAGAGATTATACTCCGTCCCCCGAGCGGGAGTCACGCCGATCATCAGGGAGCGGAAGCCGTTCCCGAAGACGCGATAACTCGGATAGCCGAGACCAACCTGGGGAACGCCTAGGGATTGGTATGCTGCGTGCGATCCCAATCAACACGGGAACGACGATGCCCGCAGGGGTCAGCGTCGTTCAATTGGTCGCGCAAATTTCCATGTTCGACAGCAGTCCGGACCTGAGACGATTCTGCAACACCATAAAGCGGGTCGTAATGGCATCCAGCGGTCAAAATAACGAGTATATATTATTATCATTAGCGAATAAACTGACAGGGCGGGCAACCGATACCTACGCGGATCACCTCAATGAGTTCGGTTCGATCGATGGATTTCTCACTGAAGTTACTAGACACTTCGGTAGCGCAAAATCAGACCTCGAATTAATGGGTCAATTAAATAGAGTGAAACAGGGCGATAGTGAACCCGTCGCCGACTACGGCGGGAGGGTACAGAGACTAGCCAGTCACTTAATGACCATAATCGAGTGTAACGGTAGAATTGATTTGTTAGAGAAGGAATATAAAATCAAGGAAGTTGCGGTCGCCTCCCGTTCCCAATTTCTAATGGGACTTAGATCGATAATTAACACCAACGTCTTAATTACGCAACCAGCCACCTTGAACGAAGCAATATAGGAAGCCTCTCAGGTTGAGTCGGTATTAGTTACACGAGAAGACGAGGAGTCGCTCAAGACAGCGGTCAAACCGGCTGCGAAAAAAGATTGAACTTATTGAATATTGAACTAGCGATTGTATTTATATTTTCGCTAAGGAATACCATTTTAACGTCTGTGTACATTTTAAATATTCGCGAGCACACCCAGTCGTCTACTGCCAATTTATAACGAACAAGGGGTGTGAAACGATACACTTAAAAGTGTGTGATAGTAACTACACACCATACTTAAAGAGGGACGAATCCGCGATTCTCTTTACGCGAGAAGGTAATGAGGGCGAGGCCGAAGATCTTCGGGACGGCCCGATTACACCCGGGGATTCCATAAATATAACCGGCGCGGGCCCTCGCCAACTGAGTAGGGATGTCATACAAGAGTCAATTAGCTCCGCTAGTATGCCAATATCGTCGCATATTTCGAACGATATCCTATCCGAGGTCGATCAACAGGAAGACATGGAGGTAGAATCGCCGGAATCTGCCAAGGAGGCCGAAAATCAGGCGGAATTGAGACCAATGCCAAGGGCGCTCGAGAGGTACAGAATAACGATACCGCGATACCCGCATGGGTCCCCGCGGAGCCACAAACATTCACGTGTGTGCACACCGTTAACGAACATCCATTCAAATACAAGGATAATATAGCCTTTTTGTTATCCGCGGATGGATATTTCGAAACTGACGTAATTGACGCGTTAATTGAACGAGGATATATTAACGGGGATCGATTGCAAGAGATGAGTAAGGAAATAGGCGAAAATATACATTCAACGGTGCGAGATAATCTAGTATTGGGAGTTATTGCAAAAAAATACATAGACGATCACCCATTGCGATCAAACATCAAGAAAATTGCAAAATCAATAAAGAATGTATATCGATTATGATTTGCATAGCCTCTCAATTGCACGTGACCTGGGAATACTAACGAAACCCGAGTGGGAATCCTTCGTGGAGACGTGTAATCAATTATTCGATGGAATGGAAATTAGCGTTGCGCTTTTGAAAAATAATTTACCAATACCGAAAGCTGAAGATCGATACGCCATCCTAAAGGAATATCACGAATCTTCGATTGGAGGGCATCGCGGCATAACGAAAACGTACAGTACAATCGCACGCGATTATTACTGGAAAAACATGCGGCCCGATGTAATACAGTTCGTCAAGGGCTGCAGTAAATGTCAAACTCATAAATCGGTCCGCGTAAAAACCAGACAACCTGTGGTAATCACGAACACCCCTTCAAGGGCTTTTGAGCAAATGTCGCTCGACTTTTACGGACCTTTAACAGCAACATCGCGAGGATACCGATACGTATTGAGTATGCAAGACCTCTTAACTAAATATTGCATACTGGTTCCAGTAAAGCACGCGACCGCTGAAGAAGTAGCCCGAGCTCTCATAAGGTATTTTATCTCGTACATTGGGTCGCCCACTGCAATATTAATGGATCAGGGTTGGCATTTTCAAAATAAACTCTTAGAGAAGCTGGCTGCTCTTTTCAAAATTGTCAAATATAAAACAATCGCCTATCACCCACAATCAAACGGGAGCATTGAAAGAATGCACCACACTCTAACAGAATATTTAAAAGCATATGTCGACAGCCAGGATAAATGGGACCAATGGCTGGATCTATGCCAAAATGCGTACAATACGTCGGTGCATGACGCATCGGGATTCACTCCACATGAGCTCGCGTTGGGACAGTCGGCGAGAACTCCGTCACAGTTTCCCCCACGCGAATCACTGGTGACATATGATAGTTACGTCACAGGCGTACGCGACATATTCTGCCAGTTGCAAACCATGGCAGCCCTCAATCTCAGTCAATCAAAATACAAATCGAAGTACTACTACGATCGGAGATTGAACACGAGACATTTTAGAGAAGGAGAGCAAGTATACCTGCTCAAGGAGCCAACCACAGGCAAGATGGATGCGCAATACGTAGGTCCGTATGAAATAGCGAAATTAGATTATCGCGCGAATAATGCTATTATAGTACATGACAATAAAACGAGAACGGTCCACATGGACAAATTAAAAAGGGCCGTTGATCTCATGTCAACCACTCCGAATAATGCTACATAATAACGAGGCTAACAAAGACTCGTATATTAAATATACATATTAAAATTAATTATATACAAAAATTTTACATTACGTTACTTTTAGTTATTTGCGCGTGGCCTTCTAAAGGGCGGCCCCCGGACGGGCCACGATTACAAATAACATAATTAACTTAGGTTTAACATATAACATATAGATAAATAATAATTAAATATATATAATAAATATTTTCGGTACAATAACATAAAAGTTATTGTATTACGATAAATATAATTCAAACGCGATCTCTACGAGAAGGTAATATAAAGAAATCAATAACTAAGGATACGCCATTAATGCGCTCCTTATTATATAAGAATAGAATCACCCACATGAAATCCAAATGAATATAATTAGCGACAAATCATAAACAAAAAAAATTGTCCCCACCATATTTACAATATGTTCGGCCAGCGAGCAAAGGCAACGTAAGCCTCGGAAATCGCCGTCTACGAAATTTAGAAATTACGTGTCCGAACATATAATTTTGAGAATAAAATGGGTGGACGACATCAGAAAATCATTCCTTCGTATAAAATATGGGAAAATCCTAAATTCCTATAAATCTATACGGAGTTTTCGAAAAAAAACTTTAAAATGCAAAAACTCCCTTAATTTTTTGAATATCAAGCTCTAAATTTAACGAAAAAATGGAGTTCAAAATTCAAAAAAAAAAAAATATAATTTTTATTTTTCCATTTTTATTCGTTTAAAAATGATAATTGTTAATAATTTTATTAGTTTGGGCGATGTACGAATTGGTTGCAGGAAAAAAAATCTTTCGGGCACCGGGCGTCCGCCTTAACGTCTGAGCCACACGACACATATAACCATATATGTAAAAAACTTATACATATGGCATACATTCATATGTTCGAACATATAGTTTCGTTACTAATTTAATTTGTATTAATATAATAACTATTAATTATTGTAAATTTAAATAAATTTATTAATACAAAATTAATGGAATATTTATAACCTATTTTGAATTATGAAAGTATATTTATTTATTTATTTATTTATTTATTTATTTATTTACATTTACGTCACAGCTCTCGCCAAGGGACGGGTTCCGTTACATTTCATTTTTTAATATAATATAATAATTAATATAATATAATAATTCAATAAGTTCTTACATTTTTATTTTGATTATTCTAATATTTACATTTCTTATTCTCTAATATCACAGTGTCTTATTGTTTTTTCATATGTTCTTATATTCATATTATCACTTATAATTGCACTATCTTTCCCTGTATTCACTTCCGCTTTTCTATTCTCCTCTCAATTTCCCTAATACCATTGAGTATTTCTCTGTTACCAACCCCATTGGCAAAACACATCATCGTCCGTCTGTTTGTCTATTTTTCATTGTTTTCATACTTTATCTTCTCAAATATGTCCTCCGTCATTTTGCATCCGTTGATCCAATGTTCCCAGTCTCCCTCTTCTTTCTTGCATAAAGGGCAGCTTTTTCCCTCGCTATTTAACCAATATTTGTTGGATGTGGTTATATTGCCACATCTTATGCGAGCAATGATTTTCATCTCTTCAGCTTTTGCTGTCGTCCTTAAATACACTGGGAGTCCTATGTTCCACATCTCCTTGTATATCCTATTGTATTTCGCCTGTGTCATCCTGCTCACTCTGTTCTGTCTCTGTATGTCATCGTCTCTTTGTATTATTTTGCTGTATATGTTTCTTCCCTCTGTATGCCATTTATCAATCTGTATTCTGCTTAACCCTAGTTTTTTAAGCCATTTTTCAGTCTCGTCCGTTATGTTCTCAGTTCTGTCCTTCATGCTTTCCTCGTAACATATCTTTACCCATCTTCCTCCGTCTAGCGTCCTGATGTTGTTCTCGTATTTTAGTTTCCTGATTTTCCAATCAGTGTCCATATGTCGTTCGTTAATTTCCTCGTACACCAGGTATCTTGGTGTACAAAAGTCTAGTTTGAGGGTCCATCTGTAATAATCTATTTTATTTTTTCCATTTCTTCACAGTGTTGATTTCCTCAGATTTCAACTCCGTACTCCAAGACATCTTTGACTAAATAGTCGAACAACATCTTCCTTATGTAAAAGTCCCCCGCACACCTTCGTTCCGCCAGTCCCTATGTACTTCTTGCAGCGACTCTTCCTTTTTGTATTCTTTCTGTCAGGTGGTCAAGGTGGCTGCAATCACTTCTGAAAACAAAGCCCAAGTATTCGAAGGACTTCACCATCTCGATTTTCCTTCCTTTCCACTCCCATTTCTCTTGCACCTGTTTTCTTCCTTTTTTGGCAACCATAATTTTCGTCTTGTCCGTATTTAGCCGCATCTCTCTGTGTTTTAAGAAGCTATTCAGAGTATCCATCATCCCCTGCATGGTTTCCCTGTTTTTTCCCACTAATGCAAGGTCGTCAGCGTATGCCAGGGTCCATATTCTGGTGTTTCCTATTTTTGTTCCGCTTATGTTCTTATCTTTCATGCCCTGCTCTATCCCTGCGATGTATATGTTGAACAAAAGGAGACTGAGGTTGCAGCCCTGTCTTAGGCCTCTGTTCGTCCAGAATTTTTTGGTCAACCCCTCTTTTGTCCTTACCCTGCTTTTCGTCTCTTCGTATAGTCGTATAGATGGGCACAATAATCGCTGTTTTCCAATCTGCTGGTATAGTCCCAAATCTATCAATTTTCTTGATTATCTCCGTTAGTCTCTTCTTAATTTCCTCACTTTCGTATATCCATGCTTCGTTCGGGATTTCATCCACACCGGTGGCCTTTTTCTTCTTGAGCTCTTTCCAAACAGTTTCTATCTCCCAGCGTTCTATTTTCAGTTTGTCCTGTCTTTCTTGTTGTGTCTGTGTTTTCGTCCTGTCAGTTTGGTATTCCCTAGATCCTTTGAAGAGTTTCGTGAAGTGCTCTTCCCATTCCTCTTTACTTATGCTTGTCTCTACATTTTCTTTTTTCTTTCTTCCTCTGTTTATGTATGTCCATATCTGTCCTTCGTTTTTCAACTTTTTTAGTTCCGCAATTTCTTTTTCTTTCAGATTCTGTTTTTTTCTGGTACACATGTCCTTTCATTCTCTTCTTAGTTTGATATACTCTTCTTTCCCTATGTTGCTCTTCTTCCATTTTCTCAGGGCTGTTTTAACCTTGTTTTTCATCCTTTTGCACTGTGCATCGCACCACTTGTGCACCCCGATCTCCCATCGCTTAATTAGCAACTTTTTCCTGATCATATTCTCATCAATCACTCCTTTCAGTTTTTCCCATACATCGTTGTTCTGTGTAATTTCTGTTAGTTTTCTCCCTATATTGCTCTATGTTTTCCTGTTTCTATATGGTTATGTTTCTTTTCTCTGTCTTCTCTACCTCGTTCATACTGTATGTTTTTTCTTGCGTCCGGATGGTGATCTCAATAAGTAGGTGGTCAGATTCCACTCTTCTTCCAACTCTGAATTCTTCTATTTTTTCGTCTGTTATCACAAGGTCAATCACGGTGCTTCCCCGTGATCCTATGTAGGTATACTCTCCCTTTTCATCTCCCTTGCATGCTCCGTTCAATAAATTTAGTCCGTTATTTCGTATCTTCTCAATCAGCATTTTTCCTTCTCTATCGATTTTCTTATCTTTGCTTTTCCTTTTTTTCCTTGCACCATCATCAAGCTCTTACATATAACTACCTTCCTCTCCCGTCCTTACATTGAAATCACCCATGATAATCATTTCTGTCTCACCGTTGTAGCTTTCTTCTTCTATGATTTTCCATTTGCTCTCCATATCTCTACCGTTGCTATATATGCCTCATATGTCCATTTTTGCCTTGCTTTTGTTTGTATGTATCCTGGTTCTTACAATACCCTCCTCCCTATTGCTTCATAATACCTTTACGTGTGCTTCCCAACTTTTATTTATCCCTAGGATAAATCCCCCTTTCGCTCTTCCTTTCTTTTTTTTCTTCTTCGCACCATTTCTTCCACACCATTTGTTTCGGGAGTCTTTTCTTACATCTTTCCGCATCTTTCTCCTCCACCCATGTCTCAGCCATACATACATAATCCATTTTTCCTATGTATTTCCAGAATTCTTCATCCTTTCCTCACACCCCTGCAACATTCCAGAATAGAATTCTCATTGTACCTGTGTTATCTACCTTTTCAGTCGCGTCCTTTTCTTGTACTTCTTCCCCTTTTCTATTGTTCGTTATACCAATTTTCGTCAGTTCGTCCTTGGTTCTACTTATTTCTATTGCTGTGTCATCGTTTGTCCTCTTGCTTTTGTCTCTTTGTCTAGTTCTTCTTTATTTGTTTCAATCTTATTTCTGTTTCTGTATTTTTTCTTGCCGTAAGTCGTCCTTTCCTTTATTTTCTTGTCATCCTGTCTCTGTCTGTATCGTCTCTTTCTGTGTTGTGTCCGATTTACCCGCCCCTTCTTTCTAAATTTTGCCTATCTTCTCCTTGTGTTTCTGTTCTCACTTTTTTCTCCCTTTCCGTAGTTATCTTTTTTTCCTTTCTTGTTTCACTTTCCTTCTCCTTATTTCCTTTCTCCTCTTCTCTTTTTTCCTCTGTTTTTCCGAATTTTCTGCATTCCTGGGTCTGCTCGGTTTAGCGCTTTTTATTATTTGTTCCCAAATTCTCCCCATCCTTTCTGCACCAGCCCATCTCTCCCATCTTCCTTCCACAGAAACCTTTTTCAAACCCACCTTTGCGAATATGCCATTCGCCCGTGCCCTCCTGAACCACTCTCTTATTTCTTCCTGAATCCTCCTCTCTATATATGTTAGATCGTAGTCCATATAGATTGTTGTCCCTATCAGTTTTTTCCTTTCTCCCCATACCCTGTCTCTGGCCAGCTTGCTTTCCATTTTGATAATGATCATTTTACCACTTGGCCAGGCACTCTTAACCTCCTCTGTCACCTTCAATTTATCTTTCAGGAAAGTCTTGGCCCATTGCAGTTCCCCTCCCTTTCTGATCTCGTCTCTGTCCATACCTTTGATAGCCAGGTTCTCCTCACGATCTTTCCTCTCTCTTTTCCACATTAATTTTCTTATTCCCTAGATTTCTCTGTCCGACATTGTGCTTCGCCCACTAGATCCACCACTGCTCCATCTTGTGGAGCTGGATCTGCTGCTCTCCCTGCTAACTTGCGTTGAGCTCCTCTGTTTATTGTCACGTCTACCCGTCTCTGTTTCCTTTTTGCCATCAGCAATTTCCTCCATACTATCACTACCAGTTTCTCTGTCCCTTGTTTTTTCTTCAATCTCTGTAACCCTTGTTTCTATTTTTCTTGCCCATGCCCTCACGCTGTTCTTATTTTCTTTCTCCTTTTCCTCTAATTGCATGTAGATTTCTTCTAATTTCCGTAGCCTCTCATTGGTCTTCTCTCTTTCTTTCCTCTTCATTTCTTCCATTTTATCGAGTCTCTCTTTTATTTCCTTTTTAAATATCTCGATCTTTGCTCTGTTGTCCTCTCTACTCCTTTTCTCCTCTTCTCTTAACTTCCTTGCCTCCTGCATGAGCTATCCTTCCCCCTTATGGTGTTTTTATTCATTCCATCCAGCGTGAGTTAGGTACTATCCCTCTTGTTTGCCTTTCCTCTTGTGGTAATTGTTCTTTCTTGTTTATTGCTCATTTTGTGTTTATTTTATTATTTTATTATTTGTTATTGTTATATGGTATTTTATATATGTTTTAGAATATTGGTGTTATTATATCTGGTTGTTAATTATTTTATTTTATTTTATTTTATTTAATGACTCTATTTATTTTTTATTTTTTTGTCGTGTTGTATAACATTGCGTTTATTTATTGTTATTTTGTTGTTTTCTATTTTTATTTTTTATTTTTTTTATTGTTTTTCGTGTTTAGTTTCTCACCACAGCAGTATTTTGAAAGAAATTCAGTTCGAGTTACCTCCCCTCACTCGCTGTTCATGCGTATTCCACGTTCCGTGTTTCAGGCTTCTGTGCTAACGCCCTCTATCGGCCGGGCCTGTTATTTTCCGCTCTGCAGCTCTCTGCTCTCTCCCGCTTTTTGTCCTAACCTCTCACTGCAGCACTTTTCTTTCCACTTATTCACTGCACAAATAAAGTACTTTCCTCTGACTATTCTCCTTTCGCTGCTTTCTTTTCAATTCACTCTCACTTCTCACTGCGTTTTATCCTACCTATGTGCTCTGTATAACTTATTGTAACGAAATATTAGCAGCACGTTCTGTGCACGATGTAACACTTTTTGCATTCGCTAACTGAATCCAATTATGAAAGTATATAATTTTTATAATAAAATCATATAAAATTTTGAAAATTATGAATCTCGTAACAATACTTAGGAATTCGTAAATCTGTCGTTTATGTAAATATAATTAACGTATTCGTTAATATAAGGTAAATAATTATTACATTTATATAAATATTTTAGTAATATTTTTACGATCCAGTTTTGAAAATGCTCGGCTAAAGTGAAAGGTAACAAAATGTTATATAATTATGTCAGAAAATTGAAAGAAAGGGTATATCTGTTCTTATATAACTAACATAAGTTTAAAATGGCATTAAGACCATTAGCGATCGAATGCATTTTTGAATTGAATAAAAAAAAAAGGGGTAGTAAAATGTATCATTAACTATATTATTGTGTTATTATTATGTCAAATCATTATATTTTGACGAGAAAAAAAATATAAATAAATAAAATATGAAATAAATTGCACTGTATATATTGGATACAATTTTATTTTTCATGGAAGGTTAATATTTAATATAATTTCAAAGAGTTATATAAATTTAATAAAACAAATTTATAAGATAAATAAATTTATAAGTTAAATAAAATTAATAAAATAAATTTATAAGTTAAATAAATTAAATAAATTTAATAAAATAAATTAAAGATTTAATTATTAAATCACAAATCAAAAAATACATAAATAAAATGAAATGTTTAAATGGGGAAAAAGGAATTACATTAAATAAGGACAACAAACATAGTCACTAAAACACTTAATAAAATACTGATTACATATTTGAATTATATTGAATTAAGATACAATTAGTCGTATACATGTAGTTAAACAAATAATTACATAATATTGAATACATTTTATAAGCCTGTCACCTTGACTTAATATAATTAATTAATTAGATAAATATATTATATACTAATATTCCACGCCGATTAGTGTTTGTTGTTACGCGCTTGAATTTTTGGCGCTTTTCGCTTGATTAATTTTTGTGAGGCAAGTCATAGACTGGGAGGCACTGGACATGTGTGTCACTCATTGAGGCACCGTGATATTGGATGGGAGTCTCGCTTCTACCTCGACCATGCGGGATCCTCCATGAGGAAGGCGTATGTTTTTCCATCTTCTTCACAGGCCTCTTCTTCCCCAATTAAAATAGAATACCAGACCTCTCTGAAAAAAAGAGAAAAAAAGTTAATTAATAAATTATTAAATGATTGAATAATAAAATTAATATAATAAATATATTAATATTTTATTACCTTGCCGTTGTTGGGGGCACAAAGCAGCCCCAGTGTTGATTCGTCAAATTGTCGTCTCGAAGGATTTCCCGTTCACACTGAACCCTCCTTCGATGTTCTTCCGCGACCCCTTCCACCAGGTTGAAGGTTCTTTTGTCACCCTCCAAAATAAGGAGGGCCACACGCCGGTGTAGGGGCGTCTCCATACCCACCCAGGGCCAGAACTAAAACAAAATTTATTATATAATATATATAGATAAATATTCATAGTATATTTAATAAATAATAAGAAAAAGGATGTACTTACACCCGTTCGTGAATACTGGAAGTATGTACTGAGCATCTAGCCCAGGAGCGGTGATGAATTTGTCATTTCTCCAAAAATTTCAGTACAAACCTTCTCCATTCTTTTTTCTTGGTAACGCTGGGATGCACTTTATACGAGTGAATTAATGACGGCCATAGATCGGTACCCAGTTAAATAGGAGAAAACTGCATTGTTCGTAAAAACACCGTCCACCAATCACAGATAGTTCCCACGCACGGGCCAGACAGTTACCCATCCCACAATTTTTACCCGCGAAAAGAAAAAATTCTCGACAGCAGGTTCTTATCGCGACGAGACGGTTTTCTCACTAACTAAAATATGTATGCATTCTAAATACATACGAGTATAAATTAATGGTAATAATTATTAAAAATTATTAACCATAAACAAAAATATTACACATAAGGTATATCACACTTCGACAGGTTGCAGACCAAGGGCATGAGGCATCGCCTGAAGAAAGGGAAAAAATCAAATAATAATTAAACCCGAGGTACAAAAAGGGGCAGATATCATGACTCCTTGATTAAATGATCTTTTATTATATTAACCAATACTGCGGAAAATCAATATCCAATATCGCCATTTATGTTATTAACCCATTATACTCGTCAATGTAAAAGTTGAATTGCATACAATACATTCTTAACTAACAACAAAAATAACATTGTAAATAAATTACTAATTGATATATTAACTAATGGTCGCAATTATTTTAATTGCAGGACCAAACCCGTTAGTAAGGGCACCGAAGCGGGCTCAATAACAAATATTAACAACCCAGGCTTTTATAAACTCAAAATATAGCCCATCTATATAGTAAAAACTCATTGGACAACCATACAATATGTTAACCTAACATCATTCCTCATCATGGATCCAAGAACCAAACATCTATGGACAAATATAAATAAAACTTTGCTACACCTTATTTAGTGAACACGGATGTCTCGGTAAAACCAAATATCTGGGAGAATTAATTAATAATAATGATCAAAATATTCAACACCTATCAAATTTATTATCATTATCACAATGTGATAGGCACAAACGATCACTCCTACCATTAATCGGAAAGGCTAGCCGATATTTATTTGGAACCTTGGGCGAGGAGACCGAAAAAAAAATTATGACTACCATACAGACTACTAATAACGTAACACATAAAATAGCAACGTTAATTGAAGAACAAACCAAAATATTTAATTCTAAATTAACAAGCCAGGATGTCGAAATACACCAATTATACAAAAATATATCACAGTTATAGTACCAAAATGATATACAGAGAAATTTTGATAAATTTAATGAAATTATATATATAATGACGGAAATAAACGACAAACTTTCAAGGGATATACAGACAATTATTACGGCACTCACACTAGCAACACACGAAATAATACATGATAATTTTATAAAGGATAACATTGCATGCGATTTCTTAGCAACAATACAGTATAAGAATAATAATTTAAACCTACCAATGCATGCTAATGATTCTATAATAAACATACTACGGATATCGGACACAAGAATAATAATACTCCAAAACACACTAGTTTATTATATTTCCACTCCCTTAGTGAAGACCGAGCCTTATACCTTATTTAAGATAATACCGTGGCCTAAATTTCAAAATATTAAAAATACGTTCATGTATATAAAACCATCGACGGATTACGTCGCGATAAATAGTAAAATTAACAATTTTATATCAATATCAACGGAAAATATTAATTCATGTAAACAATTTAATAACATATGTTCTCATTAAATAAAATATGTTCTCGTATATCGCAGGAACATAAGTTAACGATGGAAAGTCCTTACAATTATTTACAGGAAAATATGATATGTCTATCGATAATTGCGATATAATTGTATCAAAAAGAACTTCATTCTGGCATAGAATTAATAACTCCAATACATGGTTATATTCAACCACCGCAAAAGTAAAATTTTTAACTATTTGCAACGATTCTAAAGCCGATAATGTATTTGAGATAGCGGAATTATAAACGTATACCAAAACTGCACTTGGAAATCTCGCGATACAATACTGGAGGCTGACTATAAAATCCCAGAACGTATTTTCACTATAATGCCCGAAAATCATAATTTAAAATTATCTGAATTATACGATAATACGCATATTCTCGAGGACATACGGCGTCAAATTTCCATAAAGAATAAATATACGTTTGGCGACAAACCTAAAAACATTATAACCGCAGTAAAATTAAAAGATATCGAAGAAAAAGCTAAATTAATTAGTGAAATTAATGGAACCAATTCGTATACTACACAAACTATACAAATTACCGGCATTGCGCTTACTTTTGTTATTGTGTCAGTCACTGTTGTAATAGTCATTATTTTATTGAAATGCGAAAAGTCAAAAATATTCACTACCATATCATAATTAATCATTTATGTATTATAAATATTCCAAATTTAAAAGGAGGGTCCCTTTAAACTAATCATTATAAGAATTGTTTCAGATTCAACGAAACAACACAAATAAATCTCATAAATCATTATAGTAATTTATCACTGAACCACTAATTAATTTATATATATCAGCTGAGTACAGGAATAGATTCGATAACAACGATGCTGCAGAATCTAACAGCCAATGTTTTGATCAACATTTAATGATCAACAATAAGATCCTCATCAATAGACAATATATTCAAGCATAATACATAAATTATTATAAAATTATTTTAAAAAAAACATTTTTTTTGATTCTGAAATTTCAATAATATTAATGTAATATAAATTGTATTAAAAAGGAAAATGTAAAGAAGAATAATAATTGTAAATTTTATAATTGCGAACAATAATGATTGTAAAAATAATATATAAGTATAATGATTTTAATATATTATATGGAAGAGAAGTGTGTACACGAACATAATGTAATTATTACACGTACACATACATATACACATTCATACATATGATACCGTCGACGAGGTCATCGACGGGGCGGCCTCGGACGTGTTACGTACGGATGCATAAGCATTCGTCGTAACGCTAACGCGATAGTTTTTGAACATCGTGGTATGGGACACCGCGTACGGAAGAAGCACGGCCGAGGAGACGCAGCAACAGCAGCAAAGACGTCTCCAGGCGCGCCGTGTTCCCAAGGTCGCTGATGCAGCAGATTCCCGACGCGAACCGGCCAGCGGGACCGGATGTCGCGAGCGAGAGCGCTGCACGGCAAGGGAACTCCGGGTGAGGGGGTAAACTCGCGGACTCAGCGTCCGGGCCACGGAATTTCAGGAGGGATTACCCAAAAAGTAGGAAACCCTAGCTTCCGAGGTTCGGCCAATAATTAATTGAATTCATTCGTGACGGATCCGCGAGTCAATCATCACACCTTTTTTTCTGAATACTTGGAATTCATTTTAATACGATCCGACCTACGGACTTAGAGCGCGAGGCGTTATAATATACGATAAAGTCTTATCACGACACACAACACCATTACTTCTCTTCCGGGTTGAATAAACGAGCTGTTAACCATAACATCCGGATTTTTTTTATTTTTCTGCGGAACCTTAACCTTTGCGACCGAACTATTAATATTTCGGCAACTTCCGGACTCGGCGGAATATTATCTATATATACGTATATATATAAAGAAATATTCGTAACAATACAAGTAATCAAAGAATATCAGTGGATAATTTTTTATATTGATTAAAAAAATGATAATATTAATTATTATATATGAGTACATTGTATTCATTACATTAAAATAGTTCAATATAATGAATTCATTTATTTTTACAAATTTAATTTGAAAAAGAATAACCATAACAAATTATAAGTTAAAAATAAAGATTTGAATGACATTCAGCATTTTCATATGTACATTGAAATACGTTATGCATGTATTTAAATCTGTCAAATTGAAATTTTTACAATATTATTCTGTATATATTATACTAAAATATATTAATCATAGTTTGAAAATAATATCTTTAAAATTTATTTATTATTATTGTATTTGTATTCAATTAAAATTTTAGTAAAACATCCAAGTTAAAATGAAAGATTATCCTAATTTTTAAGCTTTAATTATTTTTATCAACTGTTAAATGTACCAATAATTAAACATTTTATAATTATTATTTATAAAAGATATTAATGAAATATTAATTTAAAATACAAATATACACATATAAATTTTCTCCACATTTGTATTTACAATTCAAAAGTATGTATGGTTATATATTGTATGTATAAATATATTTATATTTATATATTTATACATACAATACAATACAATATGCATCCTTCACACTAACTTCATTCAATCTTCGAAAATCAATACAATATCGGTATTTTTCATCCTTTTCCTTTGCCAGGACTATGGGTGAACTCCATGGACTCGAGGAAGGTTCTATCACTCCCTCATGCACCATTTTTTTGTACCTCGTCATCGATAATTTTCTGAATAGCTGGAATTCTCGGACGATATCTTTGATTTAATGGAGTGGAATTACTAAGATTGATTTTATACTGTACGAGATGGGTTGGCCCTTTTATGTTTTCCATTTTCTTTTGTGCATTCCTTAATATGTCGTCAAGTATTTCTTGTTGGTTTTCTGACAAATTCTGTACTCCAACGGTACGAATCGCTGACGCTTGATTTCGAAACTTTATATCGATTCCTAATAGTCTTAGAGAATCCATGCCTAACAAAATGTCATAATTTAAATTATCCATCACTATAAAGGACATTTGTTTGGTTTTGCCTTGGATAATTACGTTTCCCATAATACTGCAGTCTAATTGTACCGGCGAGCCATCTGCCATGGTTGCTATATATTGAATGGGAAACTCTTTCCAATTTGTTTCTAAACCCCATTCATACATTCGCTTTCCCATGAATGAATTTACTGCCCCTGTATCTACAAGGGCCTGGATTGTTTCTCCCTCAATAATTAATTCAATGGAGGGTCTTCCGTCTCGACACCATTGGACCGAGACGGGGGAGATACGATCTCGGTCCTTTGCCTATTTCCCGAAGGCATACAACATTCACGTGTAAAAACTCCATCTTTGCCGCACATGGCACAAAATTTCTTTGCTTCATTTCTACAGGTGTTTCGACGATGTCCCCTTTGTTTGCATCGCCAATAATGATCTTTTCTGCTATATGTGGTACCATGGGTTTTTGTATTTTCAGTTAATACTTCCGGTTCATTTGCATGAATAGGAAGTACTGTACGTCCGAGACTCTTGGTTAGTTTTAACAAATTCTCCGTGTGTTCAGCCTCACTAATTAACTCATATATGCTGAGAATTTGATGCCGATGAACGAACAGTCTGATTTCTGGTCGTAAGCCTTCTTATAATCGGTCGATTTCTTCCTCTAAGGTAAAACCCCCCCCCCGTCGTCGAATAAGACTTTGCATCGCCGTTATGTACACTTTCACATATTCATTCGATCCCTGCTTCCGTTTATAAGTTGGTCCATTTGCTTGCGTACATTACGCGAAAGGTAATAATCTTTCAGTATTTGCTCAAATTCATTCCACGTAGTGCATTTGGGTTGATTTTTAAATCAGGCTAATGCATCGTGTTTCATCAGCATAGGTAACGCTTTTAGTAAATGTTCCTTCGAAATCTCATAGCTTTTGCAATGAGCCTCCAATTGCTCCAAGAAATAATATACGTCTTTTCCATCAAAATGGATATTCCATTTACGTATAATTTCAAGGATGCGTATATTCTCCGTCCCTATGCTGCACACTTCTTCCGGAGTTTTTTCAATAGGAGTTGATTGTTGAGGAGCCCTCTGTTGTAATGACGTTTGAATGATATCAGAAACGTCATTCAATATATCATTATTTAAATCATCTCCTTCATTGTACTCCGAAGGATCTTCTTCTTTACCGGCAAATAACTCCGGATTTGCTTTTGCGAACTTTATTAAAATTTGCCTGGTTATCGTAAGATTTCCTTTTGTAGGTAAATTATGCATTCTTAGTAATGCAATTACCTCATCTTTGGCTAATTTATATAACCAAGAAATTCCCATTGTCACTTTGTGAAATCACAAAATCAATGGAAAGAACGTCAACAAATCAAAGCCTATCAAAATTTCTAATCTATTTAACAAAATATAAATATTATTTATTTTTAGAGTTTTTATTTGTGTCCCTGTTCGAGCGCCATGCAATGCCTCGATCTCTCTCTAGATCGGGGCCGGGACTTGCTTAGTCGGAGGATGGGTCACACAAATAACAAAACTCTATCTCTTTATATTTTATTTCAGAATTATTTTATTGTATTATTGATACAATAAAAGTATTTAAATTTTGGCGGCTATATTATGTTGTCGATCGCCGCTGATTCCTCAGTGGTCGTCTGTAACAGAGGTTTATTCACCTTATTTAGACGTAAATATTAAATAAACGGTCGTGTCTGCAGTTATGACACAAGGCACGTCGTTTATTTATGTTTGATCCTAACTAATACATGGCGTCCTTGTTGTTATGACGCAAGTGACGTCGTATATTACTTTCAATACAATTATTGCTGTTGTTATGACGCAGCAAATAAAATATCGTAATTTATTTACTTCGATTGTATTTTAGAAATGTCTCGGTATAAGCACAGAGACTAAACCAAAATACAACGAATTTTATTTTATTTAGAATTGACTAGGCACTCGTGTGAACACGATCGCCTCGATCAATTATCCAAATAAAAAGGTCCCTTCTGGTCTCAATTCGCCTGTTTATATACACGCGATTTGCCGCGGTTTCATCTTTTCTCCTTCCTGCGGAGGGGTAACCGGTGTTAGTTTCCGTGGGGAAGGCATGCCGGACGCGTGTGATTTGCGCGATTTTGAATAAAGCGTTAGAAAAATCGTTTCGTGTTCAAATCAGCAAATCGCGTATTAGTTGCCGCTTGTTTCATCCCACTATAACCCAAACTTCCATCACCTCTGAGGTAAGTGAACCGGCCGGTCAGGAGGTTAATAAACCTTTAGCCTCAAAGCAGTGTCGCGACGAGGTGCAACATCGTCGCAAAGGTATTGTTCAATGTATTCGATGAGCTCTCTGGAATGTCTGACTACGAAGAGAGAGATCACCACCTTTATGTTTACATTCGCGACCTCCGCGCGAACTCGAGAAATTTTCTTGCAATATAATGCATTGAAAGGTGAATTTGTTATTTTTTCTCTCTCTCTTTCGTACTTTTTGGGCATTCCTGTGTGCCTTAAATTCTTGAAAATTCTTTCGACGGCAGAAGCCTTTTGTCTGTCGTACGATCAACACGCGTAATATCCGCCGGTTCTATCGTGAACGTTGCGTGCGATTTTCGCTGTGATTATTTCGCTTCTCATTATATTAAACTACATTGTTATACGATTGTTTAAATAAATTTTTGTTATTAAATATCAATAGATGATGGTGATTGTTAATTTCGAAATCCATGTGAACCTTTCCCTTGTGCCATTCAATGAAGAGAATTGTCTCGAACATTCAATCGCGGCCTTTTTAAATTAAAGGAACAGGTATATAAATATATATAAATGACGAGTAAAATGAATAGACATCTGAAATATTTCAAGCTTTGAAAATAATTATAAGAAATTGAGATAATCATAAAATTATTAATAAAAATGTTTTTCAGTTATACTAAATTATTTTCAAAGCTCGAAATATTTCAGATGTCTCTTTTTTTACTCGTAATTCATATACCTATATATACCTTTCTTTTAAATAGGTTTCGAAGTGCTTATAAAAAATGTTTTTTAATTTCCCATGTGTTCACCCGGAGCGCTAAAATCGCTTCGGAAGTGTGAGAGAGAGAAAAGATATTTTAACCACCATGTTTGTTTCTTATGTAAAGCATTGAGCATAACATTCTCTTATTTACTGTTCTGTGGTTCGGAGGCTGGCGTGGGGGTGGTGCCTTACGTGTTAAAAATGCGTACACGAGACGATCGCTGCAAAGCTGGTTGATTTCAAATGTACTAAAAGAAATGCCCATAAGAAATGAATGAAACGATGGGTATAATCCACACCACAACTTTATTTTAAGAATAGGGGGACGAAGGCAGTTTAGATGTACATTTCTTTATGTACATCTCTAAGCTTTTCATTCATAAACAAATATTTCCACGATTCTAAATAATTGATGTTTTACACTGTACATTATATAGGTTATTTTCATTTTATTCAAGATAAATAATTAAAGCAAAAACATTTAAGTGCCTAAATCATTTTTATAAAATCGTAAATATTATAAATAAAATTAATTTAAGAAATGTTGTATTCTTTGTGACACATATATAAAATATTGTGGTGTGATTTAAAAACTTTTAAAAAGATTTAAAAACTTTTATGAACAAGATTTTTTTTAATGTATTGTATTTGAAAATATTATAACACTATATATACTATAAGTGATGATTATATTTAGGAAGTAAAATAATTTATTTAATAGCAAATATGACACATGATTATAGTTCAAACTTATTTTACTGGTACATTGTAAAGTTTATTTTCATTTTATTTAAGATAAATAATAAATTAAAAATATTTAAGTATCTAAATAACTATTATAAAATTATAAATGTTATGACTAAAATAATTTAAGAGAGAGAGAGAAAGAGCGAGAGAAGAAGAGAGCTTCTGTAAACGCCTGAATAAGACAGAGAGAGGAAGAGAGATTATACGAAAATGAATGAGCTGATTCGGAAATGAGCGTGAGAGAGATAGGCATGCCATATCTTGAGATTGAGGGAGACAGAGAAGGCGTATGCACGAGAATGAGAGGATGTTAGAATGAAAGAGATAGACACAACATAGCTTAACATCTTGAGAGTGAGAAAGAAGGCGAGAGCTTGTAAGAGTGAGAAAGAAGGCAAGAGTTTGTAAGAGTGAGAAAGATAGATATGTCATTAAAATATGGTTTGAATATTAATTGTAAACAAAGTACTACAATAAATTGTTATTCAATGAATATATAAATAGTGAAGTAAATGGATGCTAATACATATGTATGCATGTGTATTTATATTGCAAAAAACAATTTATCAAATATTTACTTTTTAAATTGAATTTATTATTTGAAAAATAATAAAATATAAGTTTTAATGAAGTATTTTAAAAAATTACTCGTAAATTTAAATAAATAAATTTTACTTTTAAAAAAAATAAGTATTAATGATAATTGTATTATTTTTTAATAAGATTAGATGTGAAAAGAATAAAACCAGTATAAATAAACAAATTTGAATTTAATAATTGATATAATAACGATTACTTTTTTTGTACTTATATAAATTTACAATTATTCTCAACATTATAAAAATGAATTATAATGTTAGAATTTGGTCGTAGTGAACCTAGCATAGCTATAAGGATTCATTGTGTTCGTAAATACATGTACATAATGTTACGTATGGATTTGTGTTGAAAAAGCTGCTTCTGCTCCATCGATTATCTTTCATTTTTGTTTTACAAATTCGTTTTTAATTTTCATCTCTGATCATTCAAAGAAGCCCGGTATGCCTTTTCTTATCGCCACCATGTTTCTATTGAACATATCAATGGGTATCTGTAAGAATATAATTACATTTCAATATTATACATTGTTGAATATAACCATGTATTTAAATTTTTAAGTCGATTAAAAAATGGTTTACTCCTTCGAGATACTGTTATGTCGCAGTTTTCCTTTGTTAATTTCCTCCTCTTGCCGTATTCTCGAACATATAAAATTGTCTTTGAAATTTTTGCAAGATTCGATAGTCTCGGTTGTTAAAGGTATAAATCTATTTGAATGATTATTTATTGTGACGTATTTTGTTAAAGGGTTTATGTTCATGAAGGTGTTGTCTACGAATTGAGGTTCAAGCCAAATTATTATGTTGAATAAATAATATATTTCCTGGCCTGCTAAGGATATTGATATATAATAAACCAAGGTAGTTTAAACAATCATTATTTTTATATTGGATATTTTCATTATATCTATTATAGATTCATTCGCTTGCAATGGTAATTGCATTTCATTGTTTGATTTACTAATAATTTTTACAAAATCATAGGCAGGATTATCATTGATAAAAGTATCGTGTATAATACCTGCTGGTGCTAATATTAATACTATTATTATTGGTTGTATGGCTTGAGCAAATTTATTATTTTTACTGTCATTATGTATACGAGTTTATCTAGTTTATCCAAATGTCTCTGTATATTGTTATAGGACGCTAGGATTGAAAATTTTTTATACAAGCTTCGTCTTTGTTAGATAATTTAGACTTAATTATTCTGGTTTGCTAGTAAACAAAGTTTTAAATTTTTGAACTAATATTATTAGTTTTTTTAATTGCTTCCATAATTTTGAGTTTAGTGTTCTCGTTTAATGTGCTAAATCACTATTTACTGATTTTACCTATGAAGAGCAAAAGGGAACATTTGTGTTTTTTGCTATGAGTTTTTGAAAGTAGGTCTTTTAAATGCAAAATACAATTATAGTGGCTATTAATAAACTCTTTCAAATATTTAACTTTTCTTAAGCAACTGTATTCTTTAAATAGAGTAGTGCACGTTTTATTAATTTTATTAAAAAGAAGCGAAATGTATGCTTCAATTTCGAGAAATTTCGCCAGATTATTGTGTTGTATGATAATCCAGCATG
This sequence comes from Eupristina koningsbergeri, assembly GCA_018907245.1. NCBI lineage: Eukaryota > Metazoa > Arthropoda > Insecta > Hymenoptera > Agaonidae > Eupristina > Eupristina koningsbergeri. Next base: position 528,935 of record JACCHV010000033.1, on the reverse strand, counting down.
TTTTAATGATGCTAAAACTTCCGATTTTATATTTATAAAATCCCGGATAGCTTATTGATGTAATAGAGCTTGCAACATTAAGTTTAGATAATGACTCAGCCCTATAATAGTGTGAGCAGTTTTTCCACGCGGACGGGTGGATTGACCTATCTCAATGGTGAGATTGGTGACATGGGATTAGCAGGCGGAGATTCAGGTTGAATAGGAATTTTTTGCCTACTTAACTCTAGATTATTTGAGAACAGCATATTGTGCTTTGTGAGCTTCTGTATAATGAAAGTGTAACGCGAAGTTTAATATTTCCGATGTTCTATACATCCTAGAATTGGAAGAGATCCTAGAGCGCATATATTTCAAATACTCGCGGACCATGGTAAGAATATATATACATATTATTATTTATTAATTCATAAAATTTTGTGCTAAATTCTAGAATTATTACTGCATGCATATTAATTAATATTTGGTAATTTATTTAATTAATAAATTAATTTATTACATTAAATTTCTTATTAATTTTCTTATTATATTAAAAAATATATTAATATTTGGAATTTTTACAGAGTGCTCCGGGTTGAACATACAATGGGACTTTTCCTGTATTTGCTAAAACAAAGCTGCTGGGGATTCGAAATTGTGAGCAGCCGAGTATAGAAATGGTGGCGAAAGGTCAGGTGTGAAAGGGACCTCCTTCGCGAAGACAATCATGCTAACCAGCATTGGGGGGAGGGGTTATCGCCCTTATTTTAAACAACGAGGAGGCTAAATGCGAGAAGGAAGACCGAGCATGTTCCTTCCTCATAGAGAAGAAACCTCTCGCATTTCCTATTATAGGGGTTCATTTCCTACATATTGAAAAAGTGCTATAATGGAAGTAAATTAATTAATTATAAGTGATAAAACAAAGTAGTGATATTGAAACCACGTTAAATAATGTTTTTCATAAATTTAACAATTATAACATAAAATTGATAATGCCATTGGAGTGACGTTAAACAATGTATTTTTTTATTATTAGTAAAATTGGAGAGATGTTAAATAATTTAATTTTTTTTTTTGCAAATTTTGTCAATTTAAAAACCACAACGTAATACTAATGGTGTAAATTAAGCAACGTTGAATAATTGTCAATTTTTTGTAACTTTTACAATCATCACACAATATTAATAATGTAATTGAAGCGGCGCTCAACAATCATGTTGGTATTTAATGTAAAAGCCATATAATATAGTAATATCGAAGGTTTTGTTACAAGATAAAATTTTTAATACAAGCACTCAACTATATTTTATTTGTTAAATTTATTTTACCTATTTGTTTCCGTTACCTGTTCCTTATTCCCCAAATTGACTATGAAGTTTTATTTTAATTAGCTTGATTTTTTATTCACTAGATATATGATAGATAATTTTTAAATTAACATCATTTTTATTAATTTAAATTTTATTAAATACTAACTTTGAATAATATTTATTTTATATTAATATGGTTATATTATTGTGTATAAATTTTAATTTTAATTAATTTATTATTATTATTTTCCATAACCCACACTTTTTTATTTAATAGTATATTAAATTAAATTTTCCTTCGAATTATTTCATTATAATTATTGGAGATAATGATATTTACTTATTAAATTAATAATTTTTATTCGTCCTATAATTATGTATTTTTTTTAGCAAGTCATATTTTCACATTTCTTAATATTTACTTTATTCAATAAGATTTACATATTACATATTATATATATATACCAATTGATATTAATTCTGTAAGTATATAATTTTTATTAATTTTGATTTAATTAAGTTATATTATTTTATATACTTATATTTTTTTATTTAGTATTAAAGATTTAAATAGTCTCAGATTATGTTGGATTAATTTCAAATAATTAATCACATATAAAGTTAAAATTTTTTGATCTATCAAATCAAATATATACAAATTTAAATATACTTGTTATTATTTTATTGTGATCTTAAATTAAATTTTATTTCTAAATACCAATTTTAATTAAAAATAAAATTATACGCCTAGTATAATTATAAATAGTTGAATACAATTATAATTATATGGAATTATTATTATTTATTATTAATAATTGCTTTAGTTTTTACCTATGAATAAATCAAGAACGATTGGTCTTAATCACAAAATACGCGACCCCGAACGTGCCGCGCCTTTGGGATTAAGGTTCAATCAGTGATAATCGATAACTGAAGTAATTAAATTTATCTGGGCTAATCACATCCATAGCTCTTTTTAGCTTGTTCATGTGCACACATTTAGTCTTCTGCCCTCAAATTATGACCGCATTATTTGTTTTATAATTGATGCTTATATTTCGTAGGGGCCGATATATTTTATGTCCATTTTCCGTAGGGTTGGCTCTTTTAGCAACTAAACACTTCTCCTTCCTTAAAGTGCTGGTTGTTCAGCTTTTTATCGTAGTAAAATTTATAGCGATATTTGGCCTGATTAAGGTTCATAGCCGTGATCGTCTGTAGCTACCCTAGTGCTTTGCAAAAATTCGTGACATATTGCTCGTACGTCACTGGGTGTTTGCGTGGGGGGAATTGCCCCGACACTTGCTCGTGCGAGATAAATCCCGACGCGTCATATTCTGACGTATTATTGGCATACTGGCATAATCTTAGCCATTCGTCTTATCGGTCCTTGTTATGTACATACGCCCTTAGGTACTCCGTCAATGTGTGGTGCATTATTTCAATGTTACTATTTGAATGAGAGTAGTACGCGGTTGTTCTATACTTTTCTATTCTAAAAAGGTCTGCTAAGGAGTTTAGGAATTTATTTTGGAAATATTGGTCCTGATCGGTTAATATACCGGTGGGTGGTCTGAAATATGATATTAAGTGATTAACTAACGATTTCGCAACCTCCTTGGCGGTGGCCCACTTCACCGGGACCAAAGTGCAATATTTCGTTAACAGGTTTTATATTGCAAGGACATGATGATATCCCTTAGCAGTTGCTGGAAGGGGTCCGTAAAAATCCATGGATACCTGGTCAGACGCCCTTGAAGGGGTATTCGTAATTACCATTGCTAATTTCGTTTTATCCCTGACCGACTTATGAGTCTGGTATTTCTCGCACCCTTTTACAAGCTGTATTTCATCAACTCTCATGTTTTTGCAATAATTTTAATTTTATTATAATTACTTACATGTTTATATTTTTATTTTATACACTGTAACTTGATAAATAAAATATATAATCAATATAACAGAAATTGTTCTGATTTTGATTAAATAAATATTATGTAAAAGATTGAAAAAGAGAAAGAGAGAAAGGTATAGAAAGAGATTAAAGGTATACTAGTTTCTTGTTACAGCAAAACATCGATATGTACTGCGCGAGCGAGAAATCAAAGCTTCTCAATTTTACTATTTTCTTATATTTTATATTTTTCGACGCATACATTGTTGTAACATGTACATTAAAAAGAAATATTGCCGCATCTTTTTAGATAAATTTAAATCTTATTTCAGATCTGATTTTTTTCACGTAAAATTCTCTTAATGAATAGTTAATCCGACGTATTACATTAACTCCCAATTCCGCTTAAACATATAAGACCGCCGAACTACAATTTGCTTAATAAATTAATAACTATTTAATTGATTTTAATTGATAACAATTTATAAATTGTAAATTATTGATCAAACCGTTTGTTTTGAATTATAAATTTAAAATTTTAAGAATTAAATGATATCGCATGTACGAAAACAATATATTTTTTCATTTTTTAAATACTTTCATATCATATGCCCATTTTTACTGTATTAAGTTTTGTATTAATACATGTATACATCAGGTACTTTTTCCATTTCAAATTACTTAAATTTATTTTTCAAGTATCTAATGCATTTCTCTACTCATGTAAATAATATTTGCCTTTTAATAATACAATTTTTAATAATAATTTTAATAATACAGCCTTTTCATTAGCATGTAAGCCACATTCACTTCAAAAAAGCCAAATTTAATTACTTTCATCTCTTTTGAAATACATAAAACTTTTTTTGCATTTAAATAATATAGCAAAATAGTAAAATATTAAGTTATATAATACAAATACACATATGAATCTAAAGTATTAGAAATAAATACAATAAAATACTATGGTCTCAATAAGTATTATTTAGCTAATTTCTATTAATTATAAATTTTTAATGCAAACGCGTACATTCATACACACACAGATACACACACACTGCCGAGCCCATTATTTACGTTCCGCAAAATGTAAATACGCCGCTCGAGAATTATCTCGAACCTTCCAGAATGTTCTTGAACGTTCGGGAGAGTTCGAGAGAGCAGGACCCCCGGAAAAGCCGGAACGACAATAAAAAGGAGCCCATCAAACCAGCTGGTGAAGAAATTATATAAAGATTTAAACGAGAAACCCGTTTGGCACTAATCTCAGTAGCCGAACGGACAGAGGCTCGGACCAATGAGGTCGCTCTCCAAATAGTTCACGTTAACCTCGTGTGGCACGATGGCGAACCACCAACAGTGGAACTTATAGGGAAAGACTTCGTAGGAGGAAAAGCGAGGTTTTACGTAGATACGGGAGCGGAGGTATCATTAATCAAAACCAAAAAGTTGAGATCGAGCGCACATATAGATAAAAGCAATCGGATAACGATAATAGGAGTTGCTCAGGGAGCATGCGATACCGAAGGCCAAGTAACAATGCTCATAGAAGGGCACGGTCGTGACGGATCACGAGCCTTTGAAGCATTTTCATTCGAACAAAAAACCTGACCTCCGGTTTAATCGTCTTAAGGCTTTGTACGCGGATACGACTTTGAAATCGTATATCACCCGGGCATGAAGAACGCCAACGCGGACGCTCTATCTCGAAATCCAATTAAGATGAAGGGAATGTCGAGCGAACCGAAAAGAGGCGAACTTTACGATTTAGCCGACGAAGAAGACGATGCCGATAATAACGTCGAGGGTGAACATCCACGCGCTCGAATTTTGATGGCCCGGGCAAAAAGGAAAAGGGACACGGACCTCGACGGATCCGGAAATCCACGCGATCGAAAATTCGGCAGAGCTGTAATAAACGACGACGATGAAATTAACGTCAGCCGACAGGGGAACGCTCGTAGTCCGTATCCATTAAGACGACGAGGAAACCGTGTGAGAATTTCCGAATCTACAGAGGAGTCGAAGCCTGTGATTGCTCGAGGTCAGGCGGACGGAAAACTCGCATGCATGAGACGCGACGAGCGTATGGATCAGGGTGTAGCGGCGGCGAGCACGCCCCTTAACAAAAGGGAGCATAATTTATCAATGCCCAAAACCGCGGATAAATCTGCTATGCCGAAAAATAGCGAGGCCGCGGAAACACCAGCCGAGTATGAAGTCCCGTCAGGGATACCACCACCGCGTCTAGCCGAAAATGGGGCGATCATAGAACACGACAGCCCGATGTTAATTCTTTGATAGATACAGTATTGTGTAAGAAAGATACCTTCCGGTTGGACGTTGAAGAAAGGAGAGGTCTTTGCGATCATAGAAGTTCACTAGCAATTTTTATTCAAGACGCGGATGACGATGACCTTATAATACCCCCTAAACAAGAGGGAGAGGACTGGGGAACGCACAAAGACCCGACACTCCCTAGTTCATTGGGAGGAACCAAAAAGGAGGTGCGTACTTTTGACACTCAATCCGAGTGTCTAGAACCAGGTATTCCCCTTGAACTCGTGAGAGACATGCCGACTACACGTCGGGAAAACTGCTTATTCCACTCCTTAATCAAGTTAGCCAATTTAGACGTTACCACTCAGGATCTAAGGAGAAGACTCTTAAGATCACAGGCTATACAAATGTGCGAGGATCCGGATGAGGTTATCGGAGTCCTAAGATCGGACTATCAATACGGAACTAGCGACTGTATCTATATTTTTGCGAAGCAATATCATCTAAACGTCTGTGTACACTTTAGCGATTCACGTACACACCCGGTTGTGTATTGTCATTTTATAGCACACAAAGGCTGTGAAACAATACACTTGAAGTTGTGTGATAGTCACTACGCGCCATACATGAAAAGGGTCGAGCCCGCGAGAGTTTCTACGCGAGAAGGTAATGAGGGTATAGCCGCTGACCTTCGGAACAGCCTTATTACACCAACGAACTCAATAAACGTTAATGACGCAGGCCCTCGCCAATTTTTTAGAGACGACGCACGAGAACCAATAAGCGCCGTTGGTGTACCAATGTCACCGCATAGCTCAAATGACATACCACCCGACGCTGAACAACAGGAGGCCATGGAGGTGGAATCGTCGGAATCCGCTGAGGAGGCCGAAAATTTGGCAGAATCAAGGCCGACGCCGAGAGCGCTCGAGCGGTAGCGCATAACAAGACCACGGTACCCACGGGTCCCCCCACCATGGGTCCCCGTGGAACCGCCGACATTTACACATGTACGTACGGTCAACGAACATCCGTTTAAATATAGGGATAATATAGTTTTTCTGTTATCCGCAGACGGATATTTTGAAACCGATGTAATCGATGCGTTAATTGAACGAAAATATATTAACGGGGACCGATTACAGGAAATGGGCAAGGAAATAGGCGATACGATACACTCGATGGTTTAAGACAATCTAGTATTGGGAGTTGTCTAGAAATAAAATACATCGACGATCTCCCGTTGCGATCAAATATTAAGAAAACAGTAAAATCTATAAAGAATTTCTGCATCGACTATGATTTACACAGTTTCTCCATTGCACGTGACCTGGGTATGCTAACAGAGCCCGAGTGTGAATCCTTCATGGAGACGTGTAATCAGCTATTCGATGGTATGGAAATTAGCATCGCACTTTTAAAAAATAATCTACCGATACCAAAAATCGAAGATCGATGTGCCATTCTAAAAGAATATCACGAATCTTCGATTGGAGGACATCGGGGTATTACAAAAACGTACAGCAAAATCGCACGCGATTATTATTGGAAAAACATGCGACCCGACGTAATACAATTCGTAAAAGGCTGCGCCAAGTGCCAAACTCATAAATCTATTCGAATAAAGACTAGACAGCCGATGGTAATTACGAAAACTCCGTCGAGAGCTTTTGAGCAAATGTCGCTCGATTTTTATGGACCTTTAACCGCAACGTCGCGAGGTTATCGTTATGTATTAACTATGCAATATCTTTTATCTAAATACTGCATATTAGTCCCAGTAAAACGCGCCACTGCTGAGGAAGTTCTCATAAGATATTTCATTTCATACTTTGGACCACCTACTGCCATATTAACAGACCAGGGACGTCATTTCCAAAATAAACTCGTAGAAGAGCTGGCTGCCCTTTTCCAAATCGATAAGTATAGAACGACAGCCTATCACCCGCAGTCGAATGGGAGCATAGAGAGAATGCACCATACACTGACAGAATACCTAATAGCGTATGTGGAAAATCAAGACAAATGGGATCAATGGTTGGACCTATGTCAATACGCGTATAATACGTCGGTCCATAACGCGTCGGGATTCATCCCGTACGAGCTCGAAGAAGAACTCCTTCACAGTTCCCCTCCCGCGAGTCCCTTGTGACGTACGACAGCTACGTCACGGGCCTGCGTGACATACTTTGCCAGCTGAAAATTATGGCAGCTCTCAACATAAGCCAAGCGAAATACCGATTGAAGTATTACTACGATCGAAGATTAAACACGAGGCATTTCAGAGAAGGAGAGCAAGTATATTTACTTAAGGAGCCAACCTCTGGTAAAATAAATGCCCAATACGTGGGTCCTTATGAAATAATGAAGTTAGATTATAGAGCAAATAATGCTATCAGCAAATAACGCGCGACGATAGAACAAAAACAGTCGACATAGACAAATTAAAGAGGGCAGTCGACCTCATGACACCCAATTCGAACAATAATACGTAGCGCTAAAACTAAAAAGAGTCAATCATAGATTAAACAATTTCTATTATAAGTAATTAGATAATAGCGAGAATTTCTATGTATAAGTATATTTAATTATTATTTGCACGTGGCGTCCTAAAGGGCGGCCCCCGGACGAGCCACGAGCAAAAATAACGTAATTAAATCTACACATAAATCAAACAAAAAAAAACAATTTTAGTAATAATAAAATAATGGGTGTTATTAAATATTAAAATAGGATATGTAATAATATACATTTAAGGAAAATTAATATTTAATAATTAATAATAAGTACATTAGCGTAAGTCCGTTTTGCTAAAACAAAAAGAACGTAGATCAATACGATTCTTACGGGGACAGAACGAAGGACTCCGACAATGGACAAGACGCCATTAATACGCTACTTCGTATATCTAATTAGGACCACCCATATAAAAGCCAAATGAATGTAATTGGTGACGAATATTAAACAAAAAGAATAACCCCACCATATTGACATTGTGTCCGGCCAGTCAACGTGCCAGCAAACATAACGTGAATCTCGAAATTCATAGACTACAAAAGTCAGGAAATACGTGTCCAAGAACATAAAATTTTTAAAAAATAAACTTGGGAGACAAAATATAAGAACTTTCAATCGTTCTCGAAAGAAATATTTCAAATTTCTACAAAATTTATATAATAATTTCCCTCGGAAAACAGTGAAAAATAAAATTTTCCTTAATTTTATTCATATTGAGCCCAAAATTTCGTAAAAAATAGGCTCAAAATTTCAAAAAAAGGAAAAAACTATTTTATTTTACGTTTTCTTCATTAAAATTATTAATTTTAAATTAAGTTATTAATATCAAGTTATAAAAGTGGCAAACGCCGGATAAAAAGTAAGTTTCGACAACGAGATTCGAACCAGTGCGGCCGGGGCGGCAGGTACCAGCCTTACCGCATCGGCCACGCAACGTATACAATTCTAAGGACAAATTTTTACTTATATAGTAAGTTTAGCTTTAAAAGTGATTTATAATATTACTTGAAGTATCCATTCGATACTCAAAAAATTAATAATGGATAAAATATCAAGTTATATAAACAAAAAATTTCATATAATTAATAATTACTTAAATAAGAATTCCCGGCCATTGCACCGATTTTTACTAATTTCATATTACTTAATTAAAAAAAATTCCCGGCTATTGAACCAATCTTTATTAATTTTATACTATTTTGTCAATAAGAATAATATAAAAAAAAGGGGGAAATCTATATATAATTTGAAATTACTTTAATTGGAATTAAAGTAAATTAAAAGAAATTAAATTAAATTAAATTTCCCGGCTGATTAAATAAAAATCAATAAAATAATTGAATTAATACAAATAAAATAAAAAAAAAAATATATATATATAATTTAAAATTACCCTACATCAGAATTTCAGATTCCTGATTGATCAAATAAAAAAAATATAAGTTTCGACATCGAACCTGCGCGGCCGGAGTGGCGGGCATCAGCCGTACCACCTCGGCCACACAATGCATACAACTTTTATGGCAAAATCGATATAAAATATATATAAAACATATATAAAATATAGAAAATAGGTATAATTGAAATTAAAATTTGAATAAAAATAAAAACCAAGTAAATTTAAAGAATAATCAACATGATGATTATCCAAATAAAATAAAATTATAATTGAATAAATTTAATGGAGTAAAATTATAAAATTGGAAATAAAATATTTAAATTATAAATTAATAAAATAAAGACAAAATATTATTTTTAAAATTAAAAGAAAAATAATAAAAATTTAAGAATTTTATATTTATGAATAATTTAATTTAATTTGAATTTTAAGTTATTCAATAATTTATTCTAAAATAAATTTTACTTTTGTAATTTAAAATGTCACGTATGTAAAATTGCATATGCATACGCGACGATTTGATATATTAATATCAGCGAAAACAGAGACGGAACATTGGCAAATTGACATCGAGGCAATCGACCGGAGTCGCGAGTAACGTGAAACCCGCGAGTAATAAGAACTTCTGAGCTCGCCAAATTGCGAAAGTTCAAGATCAGAGGCGACGATGAATACACAGAGGTCAATCAAAAGGTAAAATCGAAGAAAGCTGACCGAACTATAATCAAGTAGAGGCACCCGGTGGGTGAAATCTCGGATTTGGCAATTTCTCCATACAACGGAGGTAATAAGTCACATCGAAAAACACGTAGGGGCACTTCAGAATTGGACTTCAAATTGGGATTATTAGATTCGGTCGTACTTCGCTTCGGGTTCTTAATATTCATTACTATCCATTTTATACAATCGGGACTTAGTTTTTTTTTTGCACGAACCATTGTAATACACATCATCTCACTTTTTTTCTCTCGTTCATTAAGAGATATAATAAAAAAAAGTACCATATTAATTAACTCGCATTTTCTTTATTGATAATTCCGAACCTCACAAAGGCCAAAACGCTTCGACCAATTTGGCTAGGGCAGAACGATACCTGGAGAGAAAATATTATCACGATTCGATTATTAAAGAATAAAAATAGTCGTGACCTCTTAGATGCGTAACAGAAATTTTGGTGCCGTGACCAGGATTTTCTGTCGAGGTATCGGAAATTTTTTTCTTGCGAGTGATTTATCGGGAGAGATAATTTAAAAAAAAAAAAAAATAATAATATTTATCAAGAAGGCTAATACAACACAAGGAAGGCCATGACAAGCTGTGAAGTCGCAACAATCATAGATGTCGTCTTAATGTAAGTACAAATAAAAATATATCTTGTTTTTCATATTTCTTGTGCATAATTTATAAAATTATATGCATGCTGCGTACTTCGTCTAAGGAAAATATTGATTAATTGATTTGTGAAATTTGTGACCCGAACCGAAGGTTAGAACTCGATCCAACGGAATTAATGAAATTTTTATTTTTTTTCGGAATTATTAAAATCAAATAAATAATTTTTTTTCCGGTAATGTTGAAAGGATTTAAGTTATTTACACGTAATAAGTCATACGAACGTGAGCATAAACCGCGTCTAATATCGTCTAATTTAAAAGCGTCCGGTGAGTGGAATTCCGCGAACGAAAAAGAGATAACGTTCGAATTTGCTCATCGCCTCCTCGTCGAAGTAGAAACTCCGGAAAAACAACTAGGAGTCTGTGGAGATAATATCCAGAAATTAAAATCAGTAGGAACTGTGGGGTTAGATTCGCGAGATTCCGAAAAAACGAGTCTAAAGATGGCCAATGAACAAAACATCATCGACCTAGGCGGATGGCCGAGCGTAAATACCGTGTCTCCCGATACCAATATTGACGAAAGGGACCGCCGATTTGAGGAGCTGATGGCCGAAATGAAAGCCATGAGAGAAGAAATAGATCGGCTTCGAAAAGAAAAAGAAAGGTCGCCCTGCGAACCGCGGATAACAGCTGTCAATACGCCTAGAATGAATGCGGCCGCACCAACACCCTTGCCTCAAACCACACCCTAGCGACCTCGCGAGTCTTATGCGCCTGTCGAAGTTGTTCGACAATCTGAATATATGCCGGAATTCTATATGAGATCGAGTATGCCACCCTACAAAGTAGCAGATCAGATGCCGAAATGTTTAGGCGAACCGGACGAAATATTGAATTTAATAAACTGGATAAATAAAACTCTAGACGACGAAGGACCTCAAGTGGAGCGGTTCATCTTGCGTGCTTTAAGTAATAAGATGATCGGGAAAGCAAAGAGATTTATGGGATCTAAATTAAGCAATTATGATTCGATTGAGCATTTCATCGCTGATTTGAGAGCTCCTGGGGCCGTGGAAGACGCAGTAGACAAAATCAAAAGATGCGTGCAAAGGGACGGAGAACCTGTATTTGAGTTCGGGAATCGCATGAGAATCCTACGTGAGGAGTTAAACGCGGCAACGGAATTGGACTGCCTTACTACACATATCGGTCGTCATCCGGATCGCCGACAATACGAGGATCTAGTTATCAGGAGGTTTATCGTAGGGCTAATCGACTCGATTTCTATCCGGATAGATGCAAGAAAGCCTGGGACCCGCGAAGAAGCTATTAATTTCGCGACGAGATTCGATAAAGAACTTTACGAAGTCCGAACTGAGAGAGGAGGCGAGCGCGACAACAACGGGCGTGGCCCGCGCTATGATAGACCTTACCAACCGCCGATGTGGTGTAAATACTGTGAAAAGAAAGGGCATGATACCGCTGACTGCCGGAATTTGTTAAGAGAGATGGATCAACGAAGATTGCGTTTAGGACCCCAAAAAAGTGCACCAAAGCCCCAGTATGCAGGACCGCGCGACGGAGAACGAAATAACGCGCCCTATCCTAATAATCCAAACAACAATAATAGAGCATCCCCGAATTATGATCGCCGAGGTAATTATAATAACGATCCATACGCGAATCAAAGGAGTCAAAATAACTATCGTGGAAGGCCGAATGATCGTCGTGGTTATTACAATGACTATAATGGATATTATAATCGAAATAATGGATACAAAGAAAATAATTATCGAGATCGGCGAAGATATGACAATAATGCTGATAATAGGGCAAATTACGCTAACATCGGTCCCGCGAATAACTACGGCCCTCCCCCCGACCGATTCCATTATGAGAGACCTCCGTTAGATAACGCGCCACGCTTGCAGGACGCGAGAGTCCATCTGCTTCAAGATAATCCAATAGAGAATATCACTACCATCGATGACAACGACCAATATTTAAACTAAGAACTTGTTCAACAAAACCCCTCATTGTTGAGCAGGAGAACATAGAAACAAAAGAAAAAAAAATCCCGAAATAAGGGTAGCCAGAATTAATTATATGGAAGGCGGAAAATTGACAGTTATAGAAATCCATGCGATAGAATTTTTAAAACAAAGCCTCTTTTTTCGTAAATTCAGGAGCGGAGGTATCGATAATTAAAGGAAAAAGAATTAAAATGAGCGAATTAATCGACAAGAACGTCATGATAATGGTACACGGCTTCGCCTCAGGAAAATGCCTGACCGAGGAAAGCTTACCGATCGCGATACATGACGTCAAATGTGAATTCCATGTAGTCCCTGAGGACATACCGATTGATGTAGACGGAATCCTGGGTTGGGACATAATAGGAAAATATAAAGGCATGATTAATGCTGAGCACCGATATTTAAAATTAGGATACAATAATACCCTTCGCTCGAGATAATAATATTGAGATACCTGCGAAAGCAAGAAAGAGAGTCTGCGCACGCCTAAAAGGAGATACGAAAATTGGTTGGATGCCACCTCAAAACTTGGCACCAGGAGTTCTATTTGGCAATTTTTTATCCGTTTCAAATAAAGGGATAATATTCATAGAATGTATAAACACCAATGAGGAGTCAGTTTCCATACCGATACCGGAAGTTGAATTATTGCCGTGCTACATGATAGAAGAAAAAGGGGAAGTAGACGTGGGAACAACATATAATAAGAGGGGCGGTGAAATAAATCAAATGACCATTAACAATTTATTCACCGAAAAATTAAATTATGATAATTATGAAAATGATAATTGCGCGGAGCCAATCACCGATATTAAAAGGTTTAACAATTACTTAAATGACAACCCAGAACAATGGGTAGAAAGACTTAATATGATTATGTCCCTCGTGGATGTTGAGGGAAGAAATACCGAAGAGATAACATTACTCCGGAATTTATTACGGAAATACACAGGAAGCTTCGGTCTAGATGGCGAGCCGCTGGCCGCAACACATTTACTGACTCATAAGATAGAATTAACATCCGACAGACCACTAAAAACAAAGAAATACAGGTACCCACCCGTATTGAAGGAAATATTGCAACAAGAAATAATCAAATTAGAAGAAAAAGGCGTCATTGAACCATCGATGTCCCCGTATTGCTCACCAACATGTATTGTCCCGAAACAACCGGATGCGCAAGGCAATCAGAGATGGAGGATGGTGACAGATTTTCGACAACTAAATGAGATCACCTTGGGGGACTGCTATCCCATACCGTTCGCGAACGAACTCATTGATAAACTCGCGGGGTCAAATTATATATCCATCATGGACCTTAAAATGGGTTTTTTTCAAATAAAAATGGATCCAGCCTCGGCACCGGTACAGCATCATCAGGGCCGAGAGGTAGCTTCCAATATAACCGGATGGCTATGGGTCTGAAGGGAGCCCCCACCACCTTCATGCGCGCAATGGAGTTAGCGCTAGCTAGACTATCGAGGAAAGAGATAGAGGTATATCTCGATGACATCATGATCTTTTCGGATACCATTGACGAACACCTAATTCAATTAGAAAGGATCCTACGCAAACTGGAGGCAATAAAACTTAACCATCGAGCCTAAGAAATGTTAATTTTTAAAAAATGAAGCCAAAGTCCTGGGACACATTGCTGGATCAGGAAAAATATGCATGAATCCAAATAAAATAGCGGCGGTTAAAGATTATCCTGTACCGATCACAGCGAGAAAAATAAAACAATTTCTCGGATTTTTCGGCTATTATGGAAAATTTATTCAAAATTATGCGAAAATAACACTGCCATTATTGGAGGTCATTAAAAGTGAAAGAGCATTTTACTGGGAAAAGGAACAGCAAGAAGCGTTCGATAAAATTAAAGACATACTGTGCAGTGAATCGTTTCTTCAAGCACCTGACTTGACAAGGCCGTTTATCGTGACAACGGACGCATCAGATTACGCGCTCGAAGCCATCTTGAGCCATGGCGAATTAGGAAAAGACCGACCATGCGCCTACGCGTCACGATGTTTGAGAGGTCCGGAATTAAGATATTCGACATATGACAAAGAATTGCTAGCAGTAGTTTTCGCAAAAGAGCAATTTCGACACTACCTATACGGAACAAAATTTGCCATTATAAAAGATCATGAACCGCTAAAACATTTTCACACAACTAAACACCTTGACACCCGTTTTAATAGGATGAAAGCATCATTACAAGGTTACGACTTTAAAATTATATATAGACCGGGAATAAAGAATGCAAACGCGGACGCATTATCACGAACTCCGATACTTCAGGAGGGCGAAATAAACCCAGAATTGCCCAGAGACAAATTATATGCCTTAGCAGAATCACAAGAACAGAGACAGTTAGAAAATCTTAATGATGGATACATCGGTATGGTAGAAAAACGAAAACGCGTGAGTGATTCTGAGAGCGAAATAGAATCGGATGCGGAATCGATACAGCCCACGAGTGAAACTGAGAGCGAGGTCTGGAAACCATATGAAAAACGGGACCCTTAGAAAGGAAAAAAGAAAAAGAACAAACGAAAACGAGGCCTCCACAAGCGGAATAAGTTATGCGATTCGAAAATATTAGACTCGGAAACAGCGACAACTAGTGACATTAATGTACAAGCCCAGTCAACACGAGAAAGAAGGAATTCGGAAAAATAGGGAACGTATCAGCAAGTACACCTCTTGAGAAATCGGGCTTAATAAATGCAAAACAGAAAATCAGTTTTCACGGTTCTAGTGACGACGAAGATAGCTCTCTCGAACATCTAGAGCTCATAGAGAACAAGGAAAGTAACGAGATCACGGTAAGAGAAATAAGTAAAGAAAAATATCACGAATATAACCAGGAAGAACCGAACGAAATAAAAAACGAATCAAAGAAATACACCGTGGAAGTAATGACAACAGGTACAAAAGATCACGAAGGATGGGGCGTGAGAATTCGAAGGGAAACGACAGGACTTATAGAGATTCGAGAAGAACGAGAGAATGAAAATCACGAGTCGAGTCGGCTATCAAATTTTGTATTCGATGAAATAATAACATCACCAAAAGCCAACCCGAATGATGAACAGAGCGAAATTCCCAGTAACATTGATCAATTAATGAATAAGACCATTAAAGATATAAGCTTTGAGAAAGAAAACAATAAAAATGCATATTTACCTTTATACAATCAGGGCTTGCAATGCATAGAACCAGATATAAACATCGTACGGGAAATAATACCGATAGAACCACCTGGAGACTGTCTTTTCCAAAGTCTCAAAATTGCTGTTAATCTATCTATTTCAACTATAGAATTAAGAGAAAAATTATTAAATTCGAAATTTCTAGATGATTGCCAAGAGCCGAAAGAAGCTGTCCAAATTTTATCTTCTCATAATTAATGGGGAAATGATGACTGCGTATACATTTTCTGCCGAGAATTCAATTTTAATATTTGCATACATTTTCAAATTACAAAAGACAAATTAATTTATTGTCATTTTATCGATAAAATTCGTAACCCTATTATACATTTGCATTTAGAAAATAACCATTATACACCATATGTAAAGGCGAACAGACGTCAGATAACATGCGAATCCACAGAATTCGAATCGGGATCTAGCAAAAATGATAGTGTAAACAGTGATAACACCGATCACGAGGTCAGCAACGCGGTCATAGAGTCACCTGAAACCGAGACCGGAGAAAAAGACACGGCCTTGACCGAGAGCGAAGAAGATCAAATAACGCGAGGCCCAACTGCATTGGAACGACACAGAGTAACGCGATTACACCTCCCACCACTAACACCGCCGTGGAGAGAAGACCCTAATGCGAAATTTACAAGGGTTAAGCTAATAAACGAACATCCTTTTAAATATCGCGAAAATATTGTATTTCTGATGACTGCCGATATAAGTTTTAACACCGAAATTTTGGAAGCTTTAATCGAGAGAGAATATATACTTCTCAACTCCTGGGAAAACAGGGAATATATTATTGGCGAGATAAACCTAAAAAGAATTCAAGATATAGCTGTTATAGGGGTAACCATCAAAGGTCACGTAAATGATACAATATTGCGAACCGATATAATCAAAAGTGTCAGAAATTTAAAAATCATGTGTCGTAATAACAACATTAAGAGCATTGCAGTAATAAAAGATTTACAGCTGATGAAAGAAACGGAATGGAATTATTTCGTGGAATGTTGCAACGAGTTATTTGATAACGAAAACATCGGGATAGTGTTACTCAAGGATAATCCCCCCCCCACGCCGAAAGTGCAAGATAGATACACAATAATTCGAGAATATCACGAATCACCCATGGGGGACCACCGTGGAATAAATAAAACATACAAAAAAATCGCGGCCGATTACTATTGGAAAACCATGCGACCCGAGGTAGAACAATTTGTAAAAGCATGTGTAAAATGTCAAAATAATATTATAAACTTATATAAAAATATTTCAATTATTTCAACCTTTAACGAAATGCAACGAAATTTTGATAAATTAGACGAACTCGTCTATATAATGACAGTTAAAAATAATAAATTTGCCCGAGACTTACAAACAATCACAACGGCGTTAACATTAGCATCATCAGGCATTATACATGATGCTTTTATTAACGAAAATCCTCCTTGTGACTTGATTAAAACAATTAATGAATCGAGTAACGGATTAAAATTGCCCTTACAGCCCAATGCCTCTATTATTGACATACTAAGGGTATCCGAAATGAAAATAACGATAGCTCATACCATTTTAATTTATTATATTTCGACACCATTAATAGGCGATGAATCGTATGCTTTATTCAAAATAATGATTTGGCCTGAACCGTAGGCCATAGACGATACTTTCATGTATATAAATCCCGCCACAAAGTACGTAACAATAAATAGTCAATCGAGTAAATTTATCCCTTTGACAACTGACTCTATGGACTCTTGCAAAAAGGTTAACAACAATCTACTATGCCCAAGAATAAGCCAAGAAGAAGAAATTGACGAACACAGTCCCTGTGAAATTAGATCGTTTTCCCTCAACTATCCTGTAACAACGAAGAACTGCGACATAATAATCTCCCATAAGAGCAAGCCATTTTTTCATCGACTCAAGGGTCTAAATACTTGGATATATTCCACAATGCATAATATGGAAATGCAGTTATATTGCAACAATATTTTAATCAGGAACGAAATTATCGGGGGAAGTGGAATTATTAAAGTCAATCAAAATTGCACTTGGAAGTCGCAGAAAATAACCTTGTACGCGGACTATAACATACGTAATCACAACTTTAGCATTATTTTGGAAAATCACAAATTAGAACTGACTAAGCTATACGATAACATCGACAAATTAAACAACATACGAGACGAAATTTCTACTTTTACAAATGATTAATTTAATTATAAGATCAAAGATACAATAACTGACATTAAATTAAAGGACATTGAGGAAAGAGCTAAGTTAATAAGTGAAATTGGTAATACAAATATTTCCACCACCTTATCTATAAAGATCACGGGAATAACTATAGCTACTGCTGTTATAGTTATCACAATAATTATACTTATAATAATATTTAAATGCCGAAGGGCTATTAAAATACAAAAATGATAACAACAAATCACGAATCAAATGTCAATTTTTCAGAAAAAAAAACGAAAAAGGAGGGTCCCCAAATAACTAATTTTAATAGACTGTTTCAGCCTATAGATCAACTACAATATAAATAAATTTTAAAAAAAATATATACCACTGAACCACACCATTTGGAGAAATGAAAGAAATTTGGAAACAATAATAAACTATTCAATTTAAGAAGGATGTGGATCAAGATAGATAATAATCAATGATTCACTAATCCATAATAAAAAAAAAAAAAATTTTTTTTCTCTACTTTGTATTTACATATTACGACAATTATAAACAACATATGTTATCTATAAACTGTAAACAATAATTATTATTAAATCATAAGTATAATAATCATTGTATCGCTAAGATATTTTGTAAAAGAAAAATTTTTAAATATTGCATATAAATTTATAAAAAAAGAGGAGATGCGTTACATGAACATATTACAAACTCAAACACGCACATATACATGGACACATACATCTTATCACATTCCTAAGTGGCGCCAACGGGGTCGTTGACGGGGCGGCCTCGGACATGTTACGTACGCTATGCAGCTGCATCCACTGCATAGCAGTGTATTACCTTAAATTCTAGGAAAGGGATCGCGAACCCAATGGAACATAGATAAGAGTGTTCCCATCGTTCAGCGGCCCGCACGCCAAATTTTGCTGAGTGCGCGTATTCCGGGCGCTCGGAGCCTATGCGGCTCGCAGGGACAGCGTTCGTGGCCCCGATAACGCGCGCCGACGGCAAGCGCCCGAGGAATCCGCGGACTCAGCACCCCAACCGTGGGACCGCGGACCCGCGGCTGCTCTCGCGGATGCTTCCAAAATTGGGGAGAATCATCCTCCGCGGCTCTCGCGAGCCGACTTGGAAGTCATTCGTGACGGACCCGCGGATCGCGCAACATCTTTTAAAAAACCTAAGTTTATACAAAACTTTAACTATTTCACCGCAACGCGTAATACAACATTTACGATAATTTTTAATTTCGGTATTTCGTGGAATACAAGCGCCGTGTCTCCTCCTTAATTCATTTCACATAATAAATAATTCTATTTGTATACGGAAGTATTCTGATTTCAATTCTTGTAACCTTCACCTTCCGCCGAAGAGTTAGAGATAACTCCGAATAGCCATATGGAACGGGGCTTCGGGTTACGCATCCGCCTATATTTAAAGGGTGTAGATACGTAACAATATGTATGTAATTTTTTTTCAATAGATTTTATAACACGACAAAAAAATGTTTTCATAGTTCACATGCATCAACCAGAAACATTGATGGCAATGTATAATATATAAGTGCGAGAGAGAAGTAGACTTTTTTGACAGCCATATTGATCGTCTTTATTTAACATTGGGCTTACACTTCTCTTATTGGTGTTCTGTGATGTGCACATTGTACATTCGTAAAATAAACATTCTATAAATATTTAGAATTTTTTTAAATATTTTTTTTGTTAAATAATAAATTCTTATATTTATAAATTTTTTTCTCAATTTAGACGAGAAATTGTTTTAAAATATAGTTTCACTTGAATATTGCTAACAATTCATGAATATTTTTATTAGTAAGCTTAATTGAATTTTATCACCACTACTATAGATGAAAAAATTAAAGTAACTTTTAAGATATAGAATTTTGTGTGACACCCTCCATGTAGATATCTTGAAAATTTTATAGTTCCTTACGGGTGTAGGTGAGATTAAAAAACACTTTATTATGGTGTTTCAAGGCAACGTTTCGATCAACTTTCGTTGTCTTCTTCAGGCCTCTATTTATTAGTAAATTTACACAATTATAAATGTCATATAATACAAATAATGAATTACAAATTATAAATTATAAAAATTGTTCATACCTTAGTATATTCAAATGTAGAATTATAGCGCGACTTGTCTCGTCGATATGTCAAATTCGAATATACTAAGTTTACAATTTGTCGTAGATTATGTTACAGCTGAGTGTCTCGTCATCAGTGACGTCAGATGTTTATAGAGACCGTTTAGCATTTTCATATCTTCATATTTGTTTACAGTATTGGTATTTAATTGTATGTACAGCATTTCCGAAATTTGTCTTTTTTTTGTAATTATTTTCTCTGTCTAAAATTATAACATTGTTCCAATCTATGGTATGTTCGTTATTTTGCGAGCGCAGTTGCAATGCTGAGAACGTCATCCCCACCAACATCGTTCAACACATGAACCGTTTAAAATCATCGTTTGTTTACAGTAAGACATGTCAATTAAAATTAGATAAAATGATAAACAATTTTAACAAAAAGTTTTTAAAAATAATTATTACGGATATTCACATAAAAAAAATAAGTTAAAGATAACAATCAACGAGTTAATTACTATTATTAATAACAGTGACATTGACCAAACGATTACAAATCAATTTTTTAAGAATGTTGAATATAAATACAATCTGCTGTACGAAAAACACAATGTAAAACTAAACAAAAAATTAAATAAATTAAATAAACATAAACTAAATATTAACACAAATATTTATAAAGAAAAATGTGTCAAAAACATATCAGAATGTCAACTCCCGGACTATGTTATTGATGTTATCTCTCTCGGATCAAAATTTAACATGACCAAGGGTATGTCTCACAATGAAACTGTGAACGTTATCAAAAATGTTGAGACAGCATTACCTAGTCTAAACATTGATGAGAACAAAAAAAGAGACATACGAGAGATTATAGTTAATAATATTAAATATTCCATTAAATATACTGATAAAAAGACACATAACAAAAATAGTTTAATATCAAAAATTGAAAAAACGAAAAAATTTTTTAATAGTAATAAAGATATATTTTGTATACATGCAGACAAAGGGAATGTCACTGTGGTCATGAACGCATTGGATTATTATTCAAAAATGCATAATTTATTGGGAAATAATAACATCTACAAAAAAATCGAAAAAAATCCACTATTAAAACTCCAATCCAATGTACAAACGATTGTTAAACATCTAAATGAACAAGAATATTTATATAAAAAATACAACATTTTCGAAATTTGTCAATCACATACGAATTTAGCGAGAGCGTACGGACTGCCAAAAATACATAAAATTGGTATACCATTGAGACCAATTATTTCAAGTATCAACTGTCCTACGCATTTTCTTTCAAAAATTCTATTGTTTTCTCTAAAAAAATGTATACCACCACCGCAGTCTAAAATCATCAACAGTTTTGACTTGATTGATAAAATCAAGAACATATATGTCCCTGACAATCATATGTTCCTTTCGCATGGCGTAAACTCTTTGTTTACAAATGTCACCAAGGAGCTTGTAATCCGAAGTCTAGAAAGACGCGTTGCTTATATTAATAATGCTTGCAAAATTCCCTTCAACGAAATTATAACTATAACCAATTTCCTGTTTGACAATACTTATTTCTCTTTTAACGGTAACACTTACCAACAAATTTTTGGTACCCCAATGGGCTCTCCGATCTCGCCTATTTTCGCAGACATGGTAATGGAAGATCTTGAGAAAGAGTGTCTCAACATTCTAAAAAACCAACATAATTATTCTCCTGTTTTCTACTACAGATATTTAGATGATACTCTTTTTTGCATAGAAAACAGTAAAGTCGACCTGATTTTAAAGATATTTAACGATTACGATTCTCATCTACAGCTCACACATGAAGTATAAAGATCAAACCTTCTAAACTTTCTTGACATTACCATATAAAAAACCAACAACAAAATTTTAACAAATTGGTATGAAAAACCGATGTTCTTTAATAGAATAATTAATTTCTTTTTACATCACGCTACTAGCCAAAAGAGAAATATTGTATATAACCATGTAGACAGGGCAGTGTTATTATCTGACATAAGTTACCACAGGGACAATTTAAAGAAAGTGCGTAACATCCTTGATAACAACGACTACCCTGCTTATTTTTATGACAAACACATTAAAAATAGACTGAGAAAAATTAAGTATAATAATTCTCTAAATAACAATTCTAAAAAAACTTGACAATATAATTTCAATTCCATATATAAATACATTTTATGAAAAAATTTGCAATGCATTAAAAACCTATAACATTAATACGGTGCCCATTATTAATAACAAATTAAATAACATTATAAAATTAGGTAAAGATAAACAAACAAAATGGGAAACAGCTGGCGTCGTTTATAAAATAAAGTGCAGACTGTAAAGCTTCTTACATAGGCGAAACTAAACGTAATTTAAAAAAACGGATTTGCGAGCACAAAAAAGTTCAAAACACCAACTCAATGATACAACTGCACTCGCAAAATAACGAACATACCATAGATTGGAACAATGTTATAATTTTATACAGAGAAAATAATTACAAAAAAAGACAAATTTCGGAAATGCTGTACATACAATTAAATACCAATACTGTAAACAAACATGAAGATATGAAAATGCTAAACGGTCTCTATAAACATCTGACGTCACTGATGACGAGACACTCAGCTGTAACATAATCTACGACAAATTGTAAACTTAGTATATTCGAATTTGACATATCGACGAGACAAGTCGTGCTAATATTCTACATTCGAATATACTAAGGTATGAACAATTATTATAATTTGTAAATCATTAT
This sequence comes from Eupristina koningsbergeri, assembly GCA_018907245.1. Lineage (NCBI taxonomy): Eukaryota > Metazoa > Arthropoda > Insecta > Hymenoptera > Agaonidae > Eupristina > Eupristina koningsbergeri. The sequence goes on along the minus strand of JACCHV010000033.1, from coordinate 505,871 downwards.
TGTATTATTTGACATTGACTGTGTAAATTTACTAATAAATAGAGGCCTGAAGAAGACAACGAAAGTTGATCGAAACGTTGCCTTAAAACACCATAATAAAGTGTTTTTTAATCTCACCTACACTCGTAAGGAACTATAAAATTTTCAAGATAAAGTAACTTTTATTTTAAAATAATTATAAATCTATTAAGAATGCTTAGTTATTATAATAATAATACATGATATTTGTGACATACACACACATATATTGACATGTATATGCATCATTTACTTCTACTGAATAAATATTACATAAATATTAATTCATAAATATATATGTACAACATTTATATTCCTGCTATATATGGATTATAATTTTTATATTAATTTAAAATATGAATTGAAAATACTTTTCAATGTTTTTTTTAGACAATAACATTAAATTAGTGAAAAATTAGTAATATTTTTTGATAATCTAAGTACTCAATATTACAAAAATATATAAAATATTTATTCTTTTTACATGTATATTTGTTTAAATATAATTTTTTTAAATGAAACATTAATTTAAAACAATATAATTATCATAGGTCATTAAATTTTTCTAATGTTACTTATTCAAATGGCTTGTAATCTAAGCTTATATAATTACACTTTTTATAATCTCAACCACAATCATGTACTCTTGAAACTGTTTATATAGTCAAATTTTCAATCAGTTTAATAAATTTTGTTCTAATTTCAAATTTAGTCCATTAATTTGATTGGTAATCCTCTTACAATTATGGCAGCTGATGTCATATATTGTTTGCATACATCTTTTGATTTGGCTACAGCTGCCAACATGTCTTGCTCATTTTCAATTTTGTTATATATATGCCTTGTGAATTCTAAAAACATATTATCTCTTTTATTTAATCATACTACCAGAATATAAAAAAGTAATTTAAAATATACTGTTTTAAAAAAAACATTAATTTATATTGACGTTTCTTAAATTTATTAAATATAAAAAATTATTTGATGCAATTATAATGTAATATGTTTAATTTGATTACATAAAAAGTATAAATACCGAAAAAACATTTATTGTTAAAACATTTTATTGTTAAAAACAATACAATATATTATGAATTTACCAATTATGCCTTGATGCCATAAAGATTGATTAATATCCGACCAAGATCGCTTGGCTGTAGAAGATATCCAATTACTTACAAATTCAGTTGTCATTTTATCAATATCTCCATCTGTTACTTCCCATAACATTCCTAATACACAAGGACTAAAAAAGATAGTAAATTATCATTATAAATAAAAACATAATAAATAATAAATAATCTTTTTATCTAAATACCTGCAACCTATTAAATATTGATTTGATATTCCATATGCTGGTAATCGTCCACCTACAGGTAAAAGTTTTATACTACTACATCCAAATAATAATACTGTTGCTAAAACTCTCATTCTCTCAATTTCTTCACCTCTTAAAAACTGTATACCGCTTCCATGACCATTGTACCTTGAAAATGTTATTATATAATAAATGATTTAACTATTATTTTGAATAAAATAAAACTTTTTTAAATGTACATTAATATATCATATTCCGTAAGAGATTTCTTAAAAAATTCTAAATCTGGTTTAATGCCAAATAAACCTTTCCATTTAGGTAACCAATATTTGATAAATAATTTCATTCTAATTTCCATTTTTAATAAATCCAAAGATGGATTAACAATAAATGTACCTAAGTGTTCAGATTTGTTTATAATTTTATAGCCATCTTTAATTGAACTTTTATGTTGATTAAATAATGCAAACAATATATGTAATGAAGGAAATCTTGATACTGGTTGATGCTTTAGTACTTTTATAGATTCAAATGATAAATGGTCCAAACACTGATATAAAATTTATGCATAGAAATTAAAATTTATTTTTAATTATAAGAATAAGTGTAATATTTATTACTCACCTCATCAACTATTAAAATTAATGTTTTTCTTTTAGAATGTTTCAATAAATCTATTACTTTAGTTTTAGCTATTATTGATAATATTATATTTTTTGCAAGTTTTGTTTCATTTGGTAAAATATATTTTATTGCTCTTTCAATTTCAAAAGGTTGCAGATAAGAAGCTCCCAGAGCAATTTTTTTTAAGAGCCAACGATCTCTTTCTGTAATTAACATACTGAAAAAAACGTTAATAGTTAATTTAAAAATTAAACACATTAGCAAACATAAATAAAGTTATATTTACTATCGTCCATGCACAGAAGAATCTAATATAAGTTTGTCTATCATATCATATATGTCATTTACTATATCTATTTGTTCTATGTAGTCAGCTAATAAGAGAACTCTCCATTCTTTTAACCAAGAAAATTCTAATTCAGAAATAGCACTCTGGAATGTAAATTTTATTTTAATTTAATTTTGATAAAAACAAAATTTATACTTACTTTCATTTGTTCGTCTTGTTTTTTACGCATTTTCCAATAAAGGTTATTATTTTTGTAAGCAGCTGTTAAATCTAATCTATTATTATTTAACAGTGACTCAATTTCTACTCGAATATCATATTTACAATTCGAATTTGGTTTTGGTAATGTAATACAAATAGGATTTATAGTATTTTTTCCTGTGGATAGAACAATAAGATGCAGACCATGCATAGGTTTTAATGAATACGAGGCTTCATCAAATGACATTCTGTGTCTTATGTCTTTTAAATGTTCATGTTGAGCAGTTATTTGTACCACATACCATTCTACAAAAATATTTTAATTTTTTTATTCTCAAAATTATGTTAAAATGTTTGTCATAAATAGTAAAATATTAAATTCGAATATATTACCACTTGGTAATTGTTTAAGGGTAGATATGAGTGATTTAGGATTTGTATTTTCATTGTAATGATCAATATCAAGATTCTTAGGATTCAAATTATATATCATTTGCTGATGAAGAATATTCGATCTTAGTTTTGATTTTAAATTTCTATACAAAATTTGTTGTCTTAAACAGGCTCCATGAGATGCTATGAGGTAACAACAACCTTCAAGTTCTTTATTATCCTATTAATACACAAAATTAATTGTCAATATTATATTATCAACTTTTTAAATAAATGAATTATCTTAAATATTTTAAATTTAAAATAAGATTTTTAATATTTATTTGAATTATTATTATTATTATTATTTAAATAAATCGATACACATAATTCAATACATTACTTCAAATATAAAAATAATTTGTAAAATAATAATTTTTTAAATAAACTTAAAATAAACTTCTAACATGTTAACATCCAATATAAATTAAAAAATGTTAACTTATACATTCATAGTCAGTTAACTTACACATTCATAAAAAAAAGTTAGTTGCATATAATTTGATATGCATACATAAAGTATAAAAATACTTGATTTTAATTACTATATACTCACAGATAGTTTTATGAGAGCTAACATTTTATTGATAGCTGAATTCTCAACTACTGCAAGATTTTGTGGTACAGTTTTAAAAAAATCTCTCATTTGATTTTCAAGCTGTTTTGCAGTTTTAATTTGTTTTTTTTCCATTTTTTTTTTATATTCAAAGATCATCGTAATAGTATCATTAATAACTTGTAGTGAATAATCATGAACATTTTTTTTTTTTTTTAATAAGCTTTCTGACTCTATATGGTGATCTAATAATGATAGTGGAATGCTTTTAACATCTAAAAATTCTCGTAAAATACCAATACTTTCTCGATAAGACATTATAAATTTAAAACCACAGAACAGACACTAAGAGAATACTAAGCTCAATGTTTAACTTTGACGAAAAACATGGCGGCAGAAATATCTTCTTTCTCTCTCTCGCATATATAGAAATACTGGCGACCTCTGAAAAGTCCGTGGCTCGAACTAAAATTTTTTATAAGTGCTTTCAAATCTATTGGAAAAAAATGTTACCACTACATGTACGAAGCACAAGTGTATTCCCTCGTGCTTCGCATATGTACAGAAACGCTTTTTCCAATAGATTTTAAAGCACCTGTAAGAAAATTTAACTCGGGCCACAGACTCTTGAGAGGTCGGTAGAGATGTCATAATTACGAGAGAGAAAGAGCATATTTCTCCCAGCATGAAAATACCACTATTTACTTTTGATTAAAATAAAATTTAAATATCAAATATTGTAAAATATTATGTACAGATTTTGTTTTAAAAATAGTTAAAACAATAATTTCTATTACTTTTGCTTAAAATATAATTTAAATATCAAATATTTTACAATATTTCTTAATTATATGATATTCTTATTTATTTGTATATATATAAGAAATTTTAAATAATATAATTTTTACAAAAACATTTACTATTAAACTTATTTATTTACTAATAAAATTTGTGTCATTAATATTGATTTATGAAATATCTCATTGAATCTCATTCGCATCACTCCTTATATTTATTTGATAATATAAAAATCAATTCAAAATTAACTCACACTAACTTTATAACAAACACTAATTAATTATAAATTCATTTATATTTATATTTACTTAGAAATTTATTTATATCCATTGTACTCAAATAAATGAATTTTTAAGCTTATTCTATGAAGAAATTTTGTAAGAATTAAAAACTTGAAATATGTTGTCGACTACAAGCTTTTGAAATACAATAATGTAAATACATGTACCGGGTTACCAGTACCGACACACGAAAAGGGACATATTGGGCGATTTTATTTTGCTTAATTTGTCGAAATTGTTACTAATATTAAAAATAGAAAAGAAAAATTAGTTTTTCAATTGAGTATAATAATTTTAACTAAAAATATATGCTATTATTAAAAAATCAAAAAATTTTTAAATTATTATGTCGTGGGCACTTTTTTTCTTCACAACCTGTCTGTGGCCCGCATTTGTCGCCGCTAACCCATTTAGAGTTGACCCCCCCCCCTCTGCTTAAAACAAAAATAGAAATAAAATTTGTGTTAAGAGTTTTTAGACAAGTCAAAAATCACAAGATTATTAATCGAGTGGTTAAAAAATAATTGACAGTTAGTTATAATGTTATAGCGGATTTTATAAGAACTAGTTTCACTTCTAAATAAGTTGTATGAAAAGATAAGTATTTTTTAGTGGTAAGAGTGAAATTAAATAACTAAAACTAAATAGATAATATGAAACTAATTAACAAATTTTTATTCAATTTTATATAATTGTCTATGTAAGATATATTTTTATGTATAATAAGACTTATACTATTATAATTTTACATATTTCTATTTAATTATGAATAACTATGATTTTTATATATAAAATTTAAATTACATTTTTAAATATCTCGATTCATTAAAATTTTATCGTAATTATTTTTTGTCACATTTTAATTATTATTTAAAAATTGAGTAAGGAACATATTTAATTATATAAGAATCAATGTTTCGTATCATGTAAAAGAAGTAGGGGAAAAAGTATACTGTAATTTACATATAATAGATTTTATTATTTATATATTATAGAAACTATAGTTAATTATTTAAGAAATAAAGTTTTAATCTTATGAAATAAATTACACATACCTGTATAGTGATTTTATATAATTGTGTGGATAGCGATATAGGTTAAGTTTATTTCTGGTCCTATACATTATAGAGCATACATGCTCATGGCTCCTTTAAGTTTTACCAGTGTTTTAGTTACATATGCGGGTTATATCTAACTATATCTTGTAATTTACAATGTTCAATTAATAATGCACCAATCATATGCATATAATATCTTATTCAATTAAATAAATAATAAAAAATAATAAATAATAATAAATTATTTACATATAAATAAAAGTGACTTATTGTCAAATAAAATATACTGAGTTGTAAAATAATAATTAAAGTAAATAATTATAATTATCACTTATAGCAATGAAAAATAATAAAAGTAAGAGAAAAAGTCCGCTTATATAACAAAAACAATTTCAATTTAGATTGGATTCACTACATAAGAGCATTATTTGTATTAGTTTAATGTTGTTGGTGCTTACAATAACCTTTATTATTATTATGTATGTATGTAGTTGTTGATTCCTAAAGCTGCTGTATGTTTTGTTATAAAGAGTAACAAGGAACATGTAATAATCACTATAAAATCACAATAATAAGAAACTAAATAATAAATAATGTAGCAATATTTAAATAGGAGTATAGTGACATATTATTGCTAACTATAAATTACTAATTTTATATATTCAATCTATTACTTATAATAACATAAATTTCATTGAATTTATATAAATTATATAATGTATTGTATATAATATTTATTCAATTATTATGTATATTATTTTATATTTAATATTATTATTCTATGATATTAATAATTCATAAGTTTTTTTTAATTAATTAATATTATATATATAACAAATTTTAATAAATATATACCCAATAAAACTAATTAAAATATATAATTAAAACTGTGTGTATATGGTTTTATTTCATTTAGGGAAAATTATTACATACACAATTTGTTCTACATTAATATTATTTATACTTTTAATTTATTCAAATAAATCATACATTATTCTAGTTATAACAATTTAATATTTATAATATAATTTATAACAAGCTCAAAATGGGTTTATTATTTATTCGTGGAAATTAATGCTTTTATCACATGTAAGTGATACTGGCCTAAAATTCAGTTTCACGACGATGAGACTTTCATATTTACGGCTCTGTACGCAGTATTAAATATTTACTTGTGCACGAGTATGAACTATAAGTGTGCTATTAATAGTTTATTTTGCTATTCATTGTAATCAATATCGTGTAGCAGTAATGTAAATTCTGTTTGTTTTAGCCTGCAGTGCACTGACAATTCTTTTTGACAATGCTTGATATTTCCGATAATCTATAAAAAGTATACCCTTAACATTTCGATCTTATAATTTTTGTTCAGATGATTATATTTATTGTTCACTATGTTTATATATATACGACCCTTGTACTTGACTAACTGCCTGTGCTGTAACACTGATTCAATATGCTGATTTTTCTATTGCCTTTTCCTTGAAATTTTTCGTCCACTCGCCTTTGTTTAAATTTCTTTAATAAAGCAAACGAAAAGACTTTTCTAATAAAACAATGTCTATGATTGGAGCTTCTACATTCTACGACCTCTATCCGTACAAATGGTATATCTCTCGATGAGTTGCTCACGGCAAAGTCTGCGTGGTTTCTAAAATATTAGCGAGTTACTAATAATTACATGCTGCATGACTGACGCGTTTTCAGAGAAAGACATGTCTACTTCATGAATGATCATATCTCTGTTTCGGATAAATATTGCATCACAATCAGGCCTGTTTAATATTGATAGTGAGTAACTGATGTCCATCAAGGAAAGTGTGTGCAGTTTTATCGTTTTTACCTAGCCAAGTGCTGAGCAAAAGGTGTGTGGGTTAATTAGACATTTGTTTTTATTCTTGGTAATAATTCTGTATGAGTGAGCAAGCCGGTTGGTAGAATCGCTGTCTACTACAATGAACTACTATGTGAACATTGTATAAAGAACTAGATTTCAAGCAATTTCTTTTGTGTCAAACATTGCTGTAAATAAAATTAGTTGTTAGGGTTCTAATTTCTGCTTTATATAAACACGAGGTAGAATTAATACAACTAACCCAGAGTTTACCAAGAATTTGAGGTTCATCTATTTGTTATAAATGCGGATGCTGTTCTCTTTGAGAGGTAAGCCATCATTGACCTCTTGGACATGTGACGGCTCTTTTAGTTTTTTGGCTAGTACTAAGACGAATTTCCTTGCATTTGTGTTAAATTATTGATGAAAGTAATATACGTTATCTTTATTGTTCTTCTGATCGGGGGAGTCTGATCTTCCTCTGAGTTTGGACCTAAACTTGAATTGATCTTTTGTTGTAATTCCACAAGGGATTCCTTTGAACTCATTGACGAGCTCCTAATATTTTGTATGACTAGCTTTTTTGTTGCATTTGTTAAATTCTCCATGGCAATTTTAAGTCTACTTTGTTTTGGGAAGTCTTTGCTGACATGCGTCCTTATGGCCAAAACTTACGGGTTGTTCTTCATAATTTCACCCGCCATCTGGTCCATACTTTAGTCCGAAATAATTTTGACCATTCGACAAACGTGTGTTAGAAGAAAATCAAGCCACTTTATCTTTACTATTTCTTCTGAAGCTGTAGCACGGATTAATAAATAATATATATGATATTTTTAGAGGATATAATGCGTCAAAAGATTCATTATATTTTAGTTTATTTAAATATGTATCTATAAATTTGAGATGAAGAATTGTAGTAATATCTAGTTAATGTTTGCAAATATAAAATATTTAATAATAAATACTATTTCAAAAAAAACTTCATTAAATATATTTATTGCTTACGAGTATATAAATCATACTTACGGCAAAAAATTTTGTAGGTTTGATTTCTTTTAATTTATTATAAAGGTATTTGGAGGAAAAATACTGCAATTAGTTGATATAACTTTCATTATTACTTTAAATATTGTCACCTTTACATCTTTTAAATAATTTACTTCTAAACGTAAGCAGCTCGTGCACGCCAAATATTACTTTAATTGCTTACCTATATCCTTTTAAATAATTTTGGATGTATCTTTAATTTATATTAATTGTGTATAAACTTACTTATCTAATCTTTACACTTTATATTAGATTTATAATATTACTAGAGCAATTTAATGAGTACAGATATTTGATATTCAACGCCTGCCACAGAGCATCAAGTATTTGGTTTGAGTTAATATGTTACCATTTATGATTGCAACAAATGCAATTCATCGCTAATAAATAAATAAAATAACTTACCAATATCTGTGATAATAATTATTAAAATTAAAATAAAATGAAAAATTTGTTTATGACCTATCAAATTAATAATAGGAATTCACAATAGGAATTGAGTACATTATTTTAATTATTTTAATATTGATATTTTATAATTATTATAAAAATTTTATATATATTTATTTATATTTAAAGTTTATGTAGTGAAGTGATATTATTAAAATATAAACAAATAAAAATAGAACTTATTTATTTATCAATGATAAAAAGTGAATTATTATTATTACTACGAGTGAGTTAATAATTTATTCTTTCCAATCATTATTATAATCATTATAATTTAATTTATATTCAATTATATTTATTATGTATTATATTTAAGAAAAATATTAATTTTTTGTTAATTAATATATAAATAATTTATGATTATTATCATAATTATTAATTGAATTTTGATAATTCAATTTTTAGTGAAGACCAATACAATACGTGATATGATGAATATTTACAATATGATTATAAATATTTTGCAAACATATAAACAATGAAAAATAATAAATTAACGAAATGTGAAGAAAACTCAGCATTTTAAGAGTACGAGACTATATAAGCGCCTTAACATAATGTTTATAGTTGTTGATTATTGTTTTTTTTTATAAAACTATATTTTAAATTAAATTTACGTTAATAATGTGAGTTTACTACCTATTATTACAAGTTCCTTAAAACTTTTTTTTTTTGCCGCAGTACAGTGGATTCATAAAAAAAAACATATGCACAATAATTTAAATTAATTACTTGGAAAACTTTAAGTACTTACAAGAATATAAATAATGCAAATACATTTTTAAATTATTATAAAAAAAAAAAATTAGTACTTTTGTCGGTAAAAATAAAAAAATACAGAATGACGATGTAATTAAGTAAAATTTTATTATTAAACAAAAATATGTAATTAAAAAATTTTTTAATTAATACGATTATTATTTTAAAAACATATATAGAAATGCTAAACTGAATAACATTGAAAAATTAATTAAATTAAAAAATAAATTAAAAATTATATAAATGTAATTATTTAACTCTATTTTTGTATTACAATTATTACCGAATAAATATATGTATATATGTGCTTATTTAATATAATCGAATATGTTCATATAAATAAAAAATAAAAAACATAGTCCCAATAATTTAGAAAATTTCATCTAAAAATTGTTACAAGATTAAATAAAATTAAAAAAAGAAAATTATTGTTAATCTTTAATAGAAATTGATAATAAAAATGTAATTTTAACATTTTTAACAATATTTAATTCTATATTGCATATTCATCTTTAATTAACTAATTTTTATTTTTATAAATGAATGGTCTTCGTTTTGGTCAACAAATTTGTTTATGATTTCTTATATTCAGAAAAATAATAATTATAAGCGATTATTTATGTATTCAATATATAAATACACTAACTTAAAATAATTATTAATAAATTATATTTATTTAATCGCAATATTCATTGATTTATATACATCTTTTACTAAATGTTTATTATAAAATTAAGAGTTTAATTGTTTGTAAATGTTTAAATTTTAATAAAATTTTCATACATATATTTATGCAATGCTTATAGTTCTTGTATATAAATAAAGAATCAAAATTTCAAAGCACTTTCAGTTTAAAATTGAAAGAATTGCATATATTTATTAATTTAAACTGAAATAATTATGAAAATAAATTAAAAACAAAAATATAAAATGAAAATGAAAATAAAGCTTACTGTAAAATTTTATAGAAATATTTATATTGCACATTTTTATCATTTTAAAAATAAACTTTATTAAATCAAATGTGTAAAAAAAAGAATCGAAAAAACAAATAAGAATCTGAACAAAAATAAATGAAAAATAAATTGGGGGCAAAAGGTAGCAAGAGATACACAACTGCAAAAAAACTAATCTAAATAAGAGTGAGTGAGATAGCAGTATCTGCTATCATCGATCCAAGAGACAAACATGAAGCAAATACGCGTTTTGCAAGAGATGTGAAACTCTTGAAAATAGTACTAAAATTAGTGCCAGTCGACGCGCATGCACATATAGACTAGCACCAATAGAAAGTGTACTACAATTGAGTTTATCGTCGACAACGACTAAGAACACAAATACGCGATGTGTAGTAGGTAAATACTGAGACAACGCATTGACGGAGGTAGATTATCGAGAATAGTGAAATATTTAGATTAAGGGTGGCATTGCTTTTATTTCTAAAGTTTGCTGGAGAGAACGTGAGCGGCTCCTGTCGGAGATGAGCGTCGTACGATACTCGGTCGTCGGAGGACGTCAAACTAATTTAGCACTTGGCCTTGCGTTAACAACCATCTTTGGACTGCCACGGATTGTCCTGGGAATCGATCAGGCTAGGCTCTATGGTCACGTGCCCATTAAACGCACCGGTGAGTTTGGCGCCGAAACGTTATAGATTAGTATTAAATAGTGACTTTTTCAATATCCAAAGATTTATATAATAATACAAAGGTGTAAATGCGTGATAATCTTTTACTTAATTTCTGCTTAAAGTCTAATATTACTGTACATTAAGGATGTACATAAAATTTTTTAGTATTATTTCAAAATATTAAAAATGAAGCTTTGATATGCGATCCAGAAAGAAAACTATTCTACAAAGAATGGTGTTTTTTTATTTATTTTCTTTTTAAATAATTCATAAATTTGCAACCAATACATGTATTAAAAACGAAATGGGAATGAAATTTTTGTCTTTATACGATTATCATAAATCTTTTAATACCATTTTATAAATTAGTATATTGGCATTCGACAATACTTTTCAAGAATTTTGTATCAATTATTTTAACATTTAGCTAATATGTATTTTGTCATTATTTTGCTTAAAAATAAATATTTAAATAGTTTTCATTTGTAGTTTTATAGTATTTATCTTTTATAGTTATGTTTTGATAACAATTTTTTTTAAAAACAATACCTAATAATTAACAAATAAAATAGAATTACAAAAATAAAAAATCATTATTTAAAAATAAAGTACTTTAAACAAATTTGAATAACCAATATATTATTTTAATAAATTGAATAAAAATTTTCGTTAAAAATTTGTTATTTAAATAAAATCAATTTATTATATTGATTAATTACAATTATTATTATAGTAATTATTTACATCAAATAATTACTAATAATAATATATTTTAATTTACGCTTAAAATATATAAAAATAAATAAAATAAAAATAAAATTGTAGTAATTTTTAAAATATTTTATAAAGTATATTCCTATACAAATATTTTATACTAATATATTATATTAATTACTAACTTAGTTATAAGTAATTATTAATTCATGTATTTATTTGTAGCTTTATCATTATAAATATTTGATTATTAATTTGATTAACTCATATAATTATATAAAATAAATTTTTAGTAATATTTATTATTTAATATTATTAATATTAAATTCCAAAATTATAAATTAAAATTTATATTTATAAATGAAATACGATTAAAAATTTTTAATTTAAATGTTACTTTAGATAAAATTTTTTGTTTTTTAAATTTATTAAAGTAATATTTACATATTATTTATAGTAAAAATTTAATATATAATAGATAAATGTAAAATAGAGCTTGAATTATATTGAATACTTCAAAATAGCTACAGACCATTATACTATAATACGAAAAATAAATATCAAAGAAAATTATTTTACTATTTTTATTTCATTTGAAACCGTAGATTACGGGAACTTTTAGTCATATTTTCAGCCAAATAAAATGATTTACTAAAAATCAATATCTAATTTCTGCCTAATGCGAATACAAATGTGATATAATAAGTTATGTATCATCAATTATGAAACATGACATTATAATGTTAATTTTGTAAAAATATATATATATTTTTTTTCGTAAAGTAAAAAAAGATTTTTTATATAAAATACTGTGTGAAAAACATTATGGATTATATCAATGATTATTTTTTGAATTACTATTTTATCAAAAATTTCGATATATTTCGAGGTTTGATCACAATTTAACAAGTTTAATTATTTATCTTGAAAATTTTAAAGTTGAGGTGTAGGTGAGATTGAAAAGACTTTTTTATGGTGTTTTAAGGCAACGTTTCGATCAACTTTCGTTGTCTTCTTCAGGCCTCTATTTATTAGTAAATTTACACAGTCAATGTCAAATAATACAATAATGATTTACAAATTATAATAATTGTTCATACCTTAGTATATTCGAATGTAGAATTATAGCGCGACTTGTCTCGTCGGTATGTCAAATTCGAATATACTAAGTTTACAATTTGTCGTAGATTATGTTACAGCTGAGTGTCTCGTCATCAGTGACGTCAGATGTTTATAGAGACCGTTTAGCATTTTCATATCTTCATGTTTGTTTACAGTATTGGTATTTAATTGTATGTACAGCATTTCCGAAATTTGTCTTTTTTTGTAATTATTTTCTCTGTCTAAAATTATAACATTGTCCCAATCTATGGTATGTTCGTTATTTTGCGAGTGCAGTTGTATCATAGAGTTGGTGTTTTGAACTTTTTTGTGCTCGCAAATCCGTTTTTTTAAATTACGTTTAGTTTCGCCTATGTAAGAAGCTTTACAGTCTGCACTTTATTTTATAAACGACGCCAGCTGTTTCCCATTTTGTTTGTTTATCTTTACCTAATTTTATAATGTTATTTAATTTGTTATTAATAATGGGCACCGTATTAATGTTATAGGTTTTTAATGCATTGCAAATTTTTTCATAAAATATATTCATATATGGAATTGAAATTATATTCACCTCACCTACACCCGTAAGGAACTATAAAATTTTCAAGATATCTACATGGAGGGTGTTACACTAAATTCCATATCTAAGTTTAATTATTGCCTCATAAATGTCTCCGCTACCAAAATATATACAATGGAAGAATATATTATTAATAAAAGTTGTATTTGCTCATTTAGCAGTATTTTTTTTATAGTCTACACATATTGTGAGGTTATATGCGCAACATATACATATATATAATTACGTAATGGTACACATATGTATGTGGTTTCACCGGTGTGCCACACGCCCGTTGAACTACGGGGGTGGAAGAGGACATGATGATATCACCGCTACGTGGAAAGCTGCTCTTTAATTCCTTTCCGTGAATTTAAGAGTCTCTCGAACTTGAATGTGTAAGGACCACTCGCTAAATTTTTTAAAATAAAATTGAGTTAAATAAACGTTTTATACAAATTCTCACAATTATTTATTATAATTCTGAAGTGGTAATCTCGATGTAATCCATAGAGAGGATCGACGTAAGTTAAATATTTTTTTTTTAGAAAAAAGGGGTGACATCGTTACAAATAATTTTTCGACGCCATCGTCAATACCGCTGAATCGAGCGTTTTGTACACGTGTTCATAAATGTTCTGTAATTAATCTGTAGGCATTCTTTTTAAAAGAAGAATAGATGCCAAATGAGCTGGAATAACAGACGCAATTAGTGCATGAGTAAACGATGCCTCACCAATAGGTTGAGTCATCATTATATAAGATACAGAGTATGCATTAATGCTGGTTGTCATCATTTTAGAAATCGTCTCCAGAAATTTGGTTTTTACAAATCGAGGTAGCTTTCGCAAGTAATCAAATAAGAAGTGGTATTACACGTTATAATCTGACTCTCGCTCAGTTCGATAGTGAGATGCTTGGAAGAGATGCTGGATGTTATGCGAACGGTTGCAGATACAGGAAACTATGATATGTATCTCACTATGATATGTATATAACTATGATATATATCTCAAAAAGGAAACAGCATGCGATGCTCAAGGACTCTTATGTGAGATACGCTGTCCACACTATGAGTCCACCTATTTTTGAGTGAGACGACTGTATGGTGATAAACTTAATACAATAAAAAATTTCTTCAAAAGTCATCAAAACAACGGTATAGTTTGACCCTGAAACATTCAGTGGGCCAGCTCACTTTATTTGGTATCTAATAAAGAAGAAGATTATTGTGCTACAGATGATCGTCGTCATTTAAACAGTTGCACAATCCTTGATCGCTATCTTATTGCTGTAATTGAAAATGTAATCAATCAATGCTAAAGCATCCGTTTGTTTTCTATTAAAGTGGAAACAGGGTTTTATTAAGTTCATATCGAGGAAAAGAGCATTCCCAACACCGTAGTTAATTGCTCTATTTGGTATATTTGAGATTATTCACATGCCTCTTGAACTTAGAAATGCTACGCAAAGCTTCCAATGTTTCATGATTCCCTGTTTCGAGAGATAGCTTTCACTCATTATTATCTAGATGATATTATCATTGCGTTAAGAAGAGCATTTTCATCATCTTTGAACGCTGTTTTAGATTCTTGAGAGAGCAGAGTTATCAATTAATTTAAGAAATTGTACTTTTGGTTTACAGGAGGTCGATTCTCGAACACACTATCTTCCATAAGGGATTTCAACTGCCGATAAAGAGAGTTGAGGCCATTACTCAAATTTCTAAGCTATCTAATAACACGCAGCTCCGACATTTTTTAAGAATTATTAATCATTATCGTCGTTAATAGTGTTAACAGAGCAGCTTACTTCCAAGCTCCACTTAATTGCCTGCTAGAAGGCAGATATCAGATGCGCCGTTTGAATATTATTTGAATGAAAGAAACAGAAGATGCCTTTTAAGTTTGCAAATAAGCTGTCAATGAGATAACTGTAAATATCATTATCTCGCCTTCAAAATCCCTCAGGCTAAATACAGATGCTTTAAGCATTGATATTGGAGAAGCTCTAGAACACCGGAGTTTGAAAATCTGTCTCATTTTTTTTTAAGATCCTTGTTTTCGGTAGAGTGTAGTTGCGATCGTGAGCTTCTAGCTATTTTGTTTATAAGGTAATCAGATATTTTAGAAGGTTTCTGGAAGAATGCGGTTTCACATTAAGAACAGATCATAAACACCTTATTATAGTAGACAATCAATCTTTTCACAAGGTAGCTCCTCATCAACATATTTGGATTCAATCTAAAATTCAAGCATATTGCAGGAGAAAGCAAATATCGTAGTGGATGCAGTTTCGTTCGTGTATCACTAGTATGCTGTCTGGTCTTCTTACAGCTGATATTCAGGCAACTCAACAGCAACATAAAGAATTGTCCTATCTTCTGGACAAGCATCTGTTATGCTATAAATGATAGAGGTGGAAGGATCAAGTATCGTTTGTGATACGAGCAACAGGAAAGTCGAACCGTACTTACCAAAAGTTCTGCACCGAGAAGCTTTTGATATACTGCATGCTCTAGCTTACCCAAGCCCTTGATTGATGGCTAAGATGCTATCGACGAATTTTACCTGGTCTGGGATTAAGAAAGATATCAATCATTGTATACGTAGGTGTGAGTTCTGTTAAACGGCCAAGATTAGTAGTTACTACCGTGCCGCCCTAAATTCCTTTAATACTTCGAACAAAAATTCTGAACACATTCATTTAGACATCATCATACATCCACAGCCAGAGTGCCACCGCTATTACCTAACAATGATCGACCGTTTCATCAAATATCCTGTGGCGGTGTTGCTTTCAGACAAGTCCGACTCTATGGTTTCGATATTTGTCTCTTATTAGATATTTCTATTTAGCTGTCAAATTACCATTATCACGGATCAGGGTGCTTAAATTAAAGTAGCGCTTTTCAAGGAAATGGCATGTTTAACTTGAGTAAAGCACGTGTACACCATACCCTACCACCCTTAGTTCATTGGGATCAATGAAAGGTTAAAGTTAATCTTTAAGGCAGCACTTACGTGTGAGTTCTATATATTATGGTCTCAGTGAATTCCAATTGCTCTTTTGGGTCTCAGAAGCTGTTGAAAGGAAGAAAAAATAAGCAAGTTAATTTTAAGTAAGCTAGAGCATTTATTTGAAAAACAACGTTGGTATTATACTATACAAAAGAATTGAATCCATCGTTTACGTCATAACTTATTTTCAAAAATTTAGAAATATTTCGAATTGGTATAGAATAAATTTTTGTCCAAAAGAATTGAGTTGAATTAAGAATTAAAATTAACTTCCGTTAAAACATTAAAAATTTTACAGTTGCAATGGAACTTCTCAAAAAAGTTCTTAAATGAGTATATCATATTTCAGCTTGAACACAAGTCATTTTAGTATTACGTTAATATAAGTAATATTTTTTTGCTATCTCTGTGTAAAAACTGTTAAATTCTGTCGTGGTTAGATGATTTCTTTTAAGGATATAACCAAAAATTGATGTTAAATCTTTACGACAAACAATTTTTCTAGCGTCATAATAACGAGGAGCGCTTCTTTTACCAGGCGAATTTTGATTGGACGTTTTATTCCATGTTACAGGCGACAATCAGATCCAGTCGTGGGGATGCAGAAGCACAATCGGTAAATAGAGGTACTGAAGGATCCACCAGTTTTAAATAAAAATAAATATTAAATAAATATTAAAAATAAAAAGCGCAAAATTAAAAATTGTTGTATTATTAAATTAAATATTTTTAAATTAAATATTTATTAATTAAATATTTTTAATAAATAATTTTTTTAAAAAATATTTTTCCTTAGTTCTAAGATACAGCCGTTAAATACCGTTCCGATTAACTACAGTTCATCGAGAAATCAGAAAAATTATAAATCGGGTGGATTATTGTTTCTTAGGTTGTGGTGGAGCAAACCTGGAAGAGAAACTGATTCTAGTGGTCCCGAAAGGCATGGGAGAATTCAGTTTTCTTGTGAATCTTTGAAGTGTGAGAATTTTAATTGTGCTCAATTTTGTGTATTTTATACATTTTGTATTGCGTTCTGTATTGTTATTTGCGATAATGTTAAGTGTGCGAATCTTATAACCCGTGGATTCGTGATCATGTTTCTTTACCTGGTGCGACTGCCTCACCAGATATGTGTGCTAACGAGTACGGGATCTACTGATAATTCACTTCTTCTCTGCGTTCCTTGATGCATCCATTGCACCTCCACCCTTTGGAAATGCCAAGGCTTAAACGCGCATCCACGAAGCACGCGACGACCAATGCACTTGCTGATGCATGAATTTAATTTGTAAGTACAGATTGTATTCTTTTTCGTGCACAGAAAACTTTTCCAGCTAACTAATAGAAGTTTTTTATGCCGCGCGAATGAAATTAAATTTATATTTAGTTGTTGCAAAACCACACGTATTCATCTGCTCTGCAGCAATTTCTCAAATGCTCATTTCCTATCATTTTAATAAGTAATTCCCATGAACAAGTACTATTTTGGCTTCGACCATTCAGGGTCATAGTATTGCAGATAGATGCGCCACTTATGGAATCATAATTAATGTAATTTATATAGGAAGTATAAGAAGCATTAAATAGCTGATCATTTAAAGGAAAAATGGGTCGCAAGGGTAAACAAAATGGTTTTTTACAGTTGTTATGGAAATTTGAACAAAGTTAATTCAGCTTTAACCCTTTCCGGATTACACAACAGTAGGAGAAATTATTCAAATAATTTGATTACAAATCACAATTAAACAAATTTAATTTTATAGAAAAAATACTAAAGAGGCAAAAAAGAATGTTGAAAATAAGTATATTGCACTCAAAGTTTTAACACCAATGTGATATAATTAATTGAAAATAAATTATATCATGAAACAATAAAAATTTTTATTACTTATTGTATGCTTGTAGTCATACTAGTTGAATGGAATTTTCACTGTTGTTGAATGCAGTTTTATTCCCAGCAATAAATGAAATATTCGATGATAACCTCCTTCTCATAAGCTATTTAGCTTTTCCCTGATTTCAGGAGTCGTGGAAAATTATGCATTCATTGTTGCTATTTTGGTGTGCGTGGTAATGATCTATGATTATATATAAAGTTATATATATACAATATAAAGTAAATAGATTCGGTATAATACAGTTTAAAAGATGCTTAGAAATACATAAAGAGTTAAGAAAACGATAAAAAAAGAGTGTGAAATTGGCACTTGTTATCACTGGATATCAATCCACGTGAAAATACTTTGATAAGAAATATAATGGCTACTGTAGTACGGTACGGGAAAAAAAACTTTAGATTTTTTGCCCGCACAAATTTAAATAAAAAAAACCAAATGAGCACATACTAAAACTTTTTCGCTTGAGTTTTCACTTCACAATATATCATTCAATTATTTTTCCATCAGATTTTATGCTCATATGTAAGAGGTATCGAGAACCAGCAAAATCTTTTGCAATATATTTGGAAGAAATTATCAATACATCTTTTAATTCAATCAATACTTAATGTACTTGACCAGATTTTGCAGATTTATTATATCACTCTTGTCTATTTTCTTCTTTCTCAATGCATTTTTGTATACATCTGAATGTGGTGTTATATCATTCTAACAGATATACATTCATACTTATGTCTGCAACAATTAGGAATTTTTATCAACCCTGCAACGTGCATTACCGTATCAGATTCTCGAATTTCTGGATTTTATCTAAGGGTGCAACCAAAATCTTATACC
The DNA here is from genome assembly GCA_018907245.1 of Eupristina koningsbergeri. Classification (NCBI taxonomy): domain Eukaryota; kingdom Metazoa; phylum Arthropoda; class Insecta; order Hymenoptera; family Agaonidae; genus Eupristina; species Eupristina koningsbergeri. The sequence goes on along the minus strand of JACCHV010000033.1, from coordinate 486,441 downwards.
TATTAGACAAGCTCTCAGCATTGATGAATATTCGCCATCTTTAAGATTCCTACAGACATTATAAAATTTAAAAAGCAATAAAATCTTATGAAATTCAGAGTGGGGATATATGAAAAATTGTGACGTTAGAGTTAGAAAGCTAAATACGATATGGCACTGCAATTGACTGTTAATTTGAATTAATTTTATGATAAACAGGATATACTTGTTTTATTTTCTTTTCATATTAAATAAAAAAATAAAATATTTTAAAATTCATAAATGTTATAAAAATAGAATACAGAAACGATAATAGATATAAAATACTTACTATATATTTCACATAGTTTGCTTAAATTAAATTACCTTTGTTTGCAGTTTATGTATGTTAAATAAAAGTTTGTAATTCATGATACTCATAAATACATATAAAATTAGACAATATGAGTACTGGATAACTAATACACTTTAACCAAATTATATAACAACATATTGAGACTTAAATTTGTATCTAAATAATATAATTTAAGGGTTGTAATGTAACACAATAAATGCAAAATTTATTTTATTTAATACTATCAATTATAATTCATCCAATAATTTGTTGATCTAATAATAATAATGATAATAATAGAAAATTTTCCTTTTTTTTCTCTTTTGTTGCTTTTGCAACTTATGTTTAAAGATGGTGAGTCTTGTCATCCTTATAAACCATTCAAATGTCCGGAAGATAATACATGCATTTCAATACAATATCTTTGCGATGGAGCTCCTGACTGTCGTGAGGGCTACGATGAAGATCCACGACTTTGCACTGCTGGTGAGTTATATTATTTATATATTATAATATTCATATTAAAAATTAAACATGATGTTCGATTAATAATTCATTTACTTCTATCAAATTAAATTTCTATAATATTTACCTAAAAATAAAAGCACATATATAATTGTAGTAAGTAATAGTAGTGTCACGTATGTAAGATTGCAAACGCGACGAATAAATTGTACTCGCGTCAGTAAACGTAGACAAAACATTAGGAAATTGTTAATGAGGGAATCGAATGGAGTCGCGAGTAATGTGAAACCCGCAAGTAATAAGAACTTCTGAATTCGCCAAATTGTGAAAATGCCAAATCGGAGGCGACAATGAATATGCAGAGATCAATCGAAAGACAATACCGGAGAAAGCTAACAGAACGATAATTATACAGAGGCATCCGGAGGGAGAATCCGCGGATGTTGCAATTCTCCATACATCGCAGATAATGAGTCAAATCGAAAAACACGTATGGGCATTCAATTCGGTCTTAATCCGGGATTCGGTTCGATTCCTTTTTAAGTCGTACTTCGGTTCGGGTTCTTAATATTCATTACTATCTATTTTATACAATCGGGACTTAGTTTTTTTTTTGCACGAACCATTGTAATACACATCATCTCACTTTCTTTCTCTCGTTCATTAAGAGATATAATAAAAAACGTACCATATTAATTAACTCATATTTTCTTTATTGATAATTCCGAGCCTTACAAAGGTCAAAACGCTTTGACCGTTTTGGCTAGGGCAGAACGAAGCCTGGAGAAAATTTCGCGATTCAATTATCGAAGAATAAATATAATCGTGACATCTTAGATACGTAACAGTAGTTAACTTTATAATTTTTTAATTTTTCACTTTATAACTTTGTTATTCCAAAAATATTAGATCAAACTTTAAATTTTAAAATTTGATGATGTGCACCTTCCATGATTATTAATTATAAATTAAGAGATCTAGTGAGGCGCAGGACGAATAAAATCAAGTCTATTCAATGTATTTCGTCGACGTTTCGGCAAGAATCATTTGCCTTTGTCAAGACTGTTTATTCAAAAAATTACATAAATTAACAAATTAGTTTTACACATGTATAAGACAACAATTTTGTTTATAATTACCAAATAAATACAACAATAATACGTTGATGTTCAACGACTTATCAGTCGTAACGTCACTTAGTCAATTGTAAACAAATTACATTTCACCTCAATATATATAATGTTTGACGTCCAGGATCTCTTAATTTATAATTAATAAACTTTAAATTTGTTTAATTTAGAAACATTTAAATTACATCGTTCATACAATGAACTCTAAGCATTTGAGTACATATGTGAAAATAAAAATATGAGATTTAATTTTTCTAGTACCCAATAATTAAAATTTAATAAAAGTGAAAAATAACTTGAAGTATTTATATAATTTAGATTTTCGATTTATTTTTTAAAAAGAAAAAATATAGTATATATATATATAAAGTCATATTCGGATGAATATTCAAAAAATATCTGCTTATTAACATAGGGTTAAAGGGTGCTCACTTTTTGATGCTCACTACTTCCTGCCTAAAATCAAACAGAAATAAAGTATATTACAATATACCTTTAGAATGTATCCAACATTTGGAAGCTTGGAAATCTCAACCAAATTGTCTGCTCCTTTAACAATCACTAGACTGTTTTTAAGTGGACATTAACGCCATCTCAAAGAACTGGCTGTTGAGTAGACAAATAAAATTGAAATCCATTGTCTTCTGTTCCGATAAACAAGCGACATTGCTAACTATAAACTGGCCTAAATTACGTGGCAGGGAAGTATTACGTTTAAATTGATTTTTAGATACTCTAGGGAGAAATAATAAGCTCTTGATAGTGAGAGATTCGGTTCGTGGACATGAGGATCACTTGGGCAATGGGAAAATACCGGAGGGCTCAGACAGCCAAGGAGATTGATTGGTACTGAACTCTCTAGAGTACCAGCTTGCAATACAAAAACTGCACTGATAGGAAATTAGATTTTTAATTTGATGACTCTTTGAACATTAATGAGTAGGCCATAATCTTAAAAAGTTTAACATCAATATCAAAATATGTGAAAATGATGTAAAGTTAAATGTAAGTTACTGTACAGCGTTTTTGAGAACAAGATAGGATATTTGACGTATTCCCTTTCTAAACCACTGTAATCTGAGGAAACAAATATTCAGCATGGTTTATCTGGCTATTAGAAAAATTTATTCCCAATTTTCAAAAGGTATTGTATCTCTTTTACCTTCGTGGCTTGATTAAATTTAAAATTGAATTAGTATTAGTCTTGTAAGGCTTCTTCTACCGTATTATTTGATCATTCCGTGTATTATTTCGTATATACATCATATTCTCTGTCTGGTAATTAAGGTTTGTATTTTATATTATATATTGTATATTAACCTTTTATATTGTTTAAATATAAATTTTATGTATTTTACTATTTACTTTAATTAAAATATATTATGTGTCAACCTCATAATCGACTTTGTCATTCCTCACATTAAAGAAGTATTACTCTCAAACTCTGTCTCGGGGAGCTAAATTCAGCCCAAGGACATACCGTTACATAATAATTAAAAATATATAAATACATTTTTATAACTATTTTAAAATAATAGCATATATATTTATAAAAATTAATCGAAAACAATAGTTTGATTTACAAATATTTTGTTGCAGCTAAAAGACCGCCTGTGGAAGAAACAGCAAGTTTTTTGCAAGCGTTACTAGCAAGTCATGGACCAAATTATCTTGAAAAACTTTTTGGTAGTAAAGCTAGAGATGCACTTGCTCCTCTTGGAGGAGTAAATAAGGTTGCTATTGCTTTATCCGGTATGTTTCTTATCTATAATATCTTTCATATTTTCGATGTAATTTGCATGTCAGTTATTTTTTTATTTTATTTTATTATTTTTTTTTTAAGATAAGAATAATCTTCAAAAGTATTTAATTTTTTTTTAAAAACGCTTATATATTGTGTATTATAAATGTATCCAAATTGTTTTTGTGTGATTATTTGTTGCAGCAATTTTAGGCAGGTCAGAAACTGGGGGTAGTTTTTTCTATTTGTTCCATTTTCTTTTTTCGATTATTAAAAACGTCGAGGTATTAATGTGATTAGTATAAATTATATACCTTGAGTTCTGAAATAGTCCTTATTTTATTTACTTTGTACATCATATTATAAGTTTCCATTTTTCAGTTTTATACTGTATTTTACAGAAAAGTATTCCTTACCTTTAGTAGCATCTTGTTAGTTCATTCTTGTACAAATATAATGACCATATACGAGTATTATATCGTATAGATTTGACAATTTAAAATTTTTAAAATATATATATTTTTATAGACTTCGTACTTTTGGTTTATTAAAGTCTTTCTACATATTTGAAATATTTCTGAATCCGGAAATTATATATAGTCTTAATCACAAAGCATTTAGAGAATGCTAATTAAATATAAAAAACAATCATGAGGGATAAAATATCTTCTTTCACTATCGCACACATATACTGACACTAGCGATCCTATTCACTGCCTGCCTTAATAATAAAAATATTTAATGCTATAAAATCTAATTTAAAAAATGCTATATATAGATATATGAACTACGGGTAAGTGAAAAGCTATATTAAGATATTTAAAAATTGTACTTCATTTAGTAAAAAAAAAAACATTTTTAATTTGTATATGATTATAATTTATATTTTTATAAAAATAGATAATAATAAAAATCATTATAATATAATGTTTAATATTTTTTTGATTAAATATTTCTGAATAAATATAAAATTATAATCATATGAAAATTAAAAATGTTTTTTAACTAAATTAACTATAATTACCAAGTATTTTAATATGGCTTTTCATTTACCTGTAATCTATATATTTATATATAGCATTTTTTACATAGGTTTCATAGTATAAAAAAATATTTTTATATGCTTGAAATCATCAAAAATACAATAAAAGAAAATAAATTATTTCATTTGACATCAATTATGAAATTAATTAACATACCTGAATTTTTTGTTCCATAACACTTTAACTTTTAATTTTAATTTTTACATGTGTACTAATGCATTTAACACATTTTTTGGGAAAGAACTTTTTACACGGTTATAAGCGTTTGGAGAACAATAACACAAACATTTGTACTGGCTTACCAGTATCGACTCATTAAAAAGGACAGAAGATTTTGTTTATGTTTTCTTTTATATTTCTTTATATTTCCATAATTTTAAAGAAGTTTTTTGATTTAATATAAATATATATAGTAAAATTGCATACAATTAATGAAAAATTAAAACATTATCAAATATCAGAGTTATATGGCGCTAATGTTTATAGTTCGGATTATGACAGGTCTGTTTGTTACTATTGTTCTTATTTGGGCTTGGGCTCTCCTGGTTGACTCTTCAGCTCTTAGCTATAATACGTTATACATGTATATTCCCTTAATTCTTCATTTAAAATAAATCCTTATATTTAAGCAAAAAAATTTCAAGGACGAATCAAAATTTTCAAAGATTCTCGAAGCAAAACTTATTTGTGATCGCTAAATTCCTCATTTTAATAATTATATTAATCAATTTGCAAAATTAATTGATGCTTTAAAAAATTTTTTTACAGAATCACAAACAATTGAAGACTTTGGTGCAGCTTTACACTTAATGCGGTCAGACCTCGAGCATTTACGATCAGTGTTCATGGCAGTCGAAAATGGCGACATCGGACTTCTTAAATCTCTAGGTATCAAAGATTCTGAACTAGGTGATGTTAAGTTTTTTTTAGAAAAACTTGTTGATACTGGTTTTCTCGATTAATCTCATCAAGATCATAATTTTATTATTGTGTCGGTCGTGTTCATAAAAAAATCAATCATAAACTTCATTTTCAAAGTACTTGATGCTTTCCTTCATTGAGATTTTATAAAAAATCTATTAATTATTCAGCCAAGATAATGTATTTCGAAAAAATTTGTATAATTCACAACATTACATATTTCATTATTGGAATTTTTTTTTTACATAAGATTATGTATTTTAATAAAAGTAACAATGAAATGAAATAATACTACTGATATAACACGAAATATCATAAAAAAATTTTTATTACATATAATTTGCATTTAATTGCATTTTATTACATTTATTGCATTCATATTTAATTAGGTAAAGTATTGAAAATCGTTTACCAAATTTTGTAGCTATTCATGTACAAGTATTTTGATGTAACTAGTTTAAATTGATTAATAAATAAAAATGTTAATTGTACAAATTTTTATGATAGTGATAAATTTTATTAAAATATTATGAAAAGGAATTCAAATGAAACTATAGCAAAAACAATCACTTAATAAATCATTTTGTCAAGAAAATGTAATAAAATATGAATATTTATAAAAACAGAAATAATTAATATGTATAAAAAATTCATTTTATGCATGACTAAAAATTCTCTATTATCTTAATCAATAGGATTATTGAAAATTAAATAAATATTAGCAAAATGAATCACACTTTATAATGTACTATATAATAAATACCGATTATAATAAATGTTGAATAAATAGAGTTATGCAGTAAGCTGATAGCACATATATTGATGCTAGAGAGCGATGATAATAAATACATAATTGTAGCACTTTCTATATTCGCTAATTAAAGGGTAGAGTACCCACACAATATAAAAATAATATATATATATATATATGGCTATCAAAAGCAACAGTGGTTTTACGGCCATTTACTTATAATAACCCAGAATAGGTTTATCATATTAAGATGATGTGCGCCCTCTAGCTATCAATTCTGTAGCTAACACCCTTTGTATAATCCTTATAAACTTTGATACAATAAAGTTTTGATTCTAAATACTTTAACAATAAATAAATAAATATTCTTATATTGACTCAAAATACTTTCGTGCGTACAGTAATAATTATTATTTAATGAAAAATCAGGAGCATTTTATAATATAATAGCGCACATTTCCATGAAAACCTTAACATGCGAAACAGGTAATATAAAATTTATTATTTCTATTAAATATTTTCTAATATAATTTTATTTTACTGTCATATTTTATCTACTTAAATAATTTTTAACTCTTTATATTTATATTAAATTAATGAAATTTGAAAGAATACGAACGAATATAAAAATCAAACTTATTAAATAGATGAAATCCTATATTATATAATAATGGTATACTATACGCATTCGTTTGAGGTAAAATAATAACGAATAATAGGAAAAACAATGATGTTATAATAATATATAAATGAAAAATAAAAAAAAAAAAAATAAAAAAAAAGAAGAAAAATAGTAGCGAAAAAGATAAGTCTTTTTACATTTTTATTTTAAATTTGAAATAACGATGTATTAAATTTTTACATATTCATAATTATATAGACTAATTTTCATTGAGATTCATGTATAAACATATTTATTTTTTAATAGTATCAATAATTTTTTTTATACAATTTAGTATACTATTTATATAATTTGTATTGGTAAAAACAAGAGAATTCAAGTTGATAAAAACTCATTTTTTTTAATATTGCGGAGATCATTATAAGTCAAATTATTTTACAAGGACTCGTCTAGTTTGATAATCACTTTATCAGGATTAATAAAAAGAAAATAAATTGAATTTATGTTTAATTTATTTAATATATTTATTTAATATTTAATTTCATTGTAATAAATGTTACCTAGGCTGGTTAAAAAAAGGTTTTAACACTACTATTATTGTAGAAATCTGTATAAAATGTGTAGAAAAATAACTGTTTACTTTTAATTACATAAAATTTTTTACATATTAAATAAAATATTTTAAAAATATTAACAGTAATAAAATGTTGCCATTAAAAAGAAAAATTAGGTTATCATACAAAAAAACGTTCATTTTTTATATGCCAAATTACCAACTTCATAAATATCAAAAAATAGTAATTTCTAGTATATAAAATATAATTTAAATAATGTGAATAACTTTAAATATTCTCTTAAAATTTTAAATTAACCAAATAATTTTTCTTCCAACTATAATAGCAGATATTTTAAAAAATGCAATTTCAAGAAAAAAAAATCAATTTTAAGATTGATGATTGTTTTGTCAAAAAATTAAATTTTTATTAAGTTACGAATTTTTTACATAGTAAATAGTAATAACAAAATAATAATATACTAAGTAAATATAATTAAAAAAATCGATTTTTAAATGCCAAACATGGTAAGCTCTAAATTATTTCAATTTCTTATTTTTTTAATTGGCTTTAATTTATATTTAATTTGTTTATTATAAACCTGTTCTATTTATATTTTTAATCATTTTCAATAGTTCTGTTATCTATTTAAAATATAATTTTTTAAAAAAAAACTTAGCTTTCCTGTTTTAAAATTGAATTTTTTATTAATTTTATTAAAATTAGTTATATAGATGTCTGTATGTGAGTATATTAATTCAAAAATATAGATTATACTTTTATAAAAATTTATTTATCTGAAAAAATTTTTTAAAATTTGTTACTTCAGAAAAAAAAATTAAAATTCAACAATCTATCGACAATCATTAGGCAGAAAAACATGTTCTTAATTTGTATATTTTAAATTTGAATATTTTGAAATCTTTAAGTATTTTATTCTTTTTTAATAATTATAACATTAAATAATATAAACAAAAACTATGTCTAATATGTTGAACCTATTTTAAATTTGGATGAAATTAAATAAATAAAATTGGTAAATTTCATTTAAATTTTTTTTTTTTTTTGAATATATAATATTTTCATAAAATTACAAAAGGTAACAATTCCTATACTATAAATTATAAAATACTAAAAGATATATTTTTTACATAATGTATCGAATATTAATAATTTTTTAGCTCTTAATTTTAACTTGTTTTCATTTTTTTAATATTAATATATTTTTCACAAAATCTGATTCAATGAAATTTATTTATTAGTGAGAGAATATACATTCTCTCTGATTTATGATAATATATAATTCCAATATTTTTATATTATCTAGATATAATACATTATTTTTATTTCTATTACAGAAAATTTAATAATCAAATAAGATATTGGAAAAATTATAAATAGACAATTATAAATGATCTTACAGTTATTAATAACATTAACAATTAGTAAATTGAGAAAATTAACAATTATTAATAATTTATCAGAAATGTAAGTGTAAATTAAAATACTTAATACTATGTTATGTACAATTTAAAAATTTAATTTATAATTAATAGATACAATAAAGTAATTGACCGTTTGAAATTAAAAAAAAAAAAAAATAAAATCATATTTATACTAGGAAAAAATAAAAATATGAAAATGCTTTTCAAAGTTTGAAAATAAAACAATTATATAATTTATCGGTACCAATATTTTTCCTCAAATATTATAACCACTAAAATATAACTGTATGTTTAGATTCAACTTAAAACTAGTTAAAAATCTAAGTCTACGGATTTTTAATTTTTTAATATTTTATTTATATTAAAGTACTTATAAATTACTATGTCACCAATTGTGATAAATACATTGAAATACACAATAATCATGAGTTTTTGTCAACGATTAATTCGGTGTCCTATCTTTATAATTCGAATTGGAATGACATGATTCTAGAGAAAAATAATGAGCATAGCCGTTTAACGGCTATAATACCTAATATATAATAATCAAACTTTAACATGGAACATACATTAAAACATATTTCTTTTTTATTTTATATTAAAAAAAACAATATATTTTATAAGAATTTATCTCAAAAATATAAAAAATTAACAGTCTAATTTCTAGAAGAATTAGTACACATTTTATGTATTTTAATACTGAAGAAAAGTAGTTAAAATATTTGACAAATACTAACAGTCGTAATACAATCCCTAATATTATTTCTCTAGGATTTTATTTAAATACAAAAAAAGAATTTATAAAAGAATGTCATTGAATCGTTAAAAATATTAAGACAATCTTCCCAGATCTTAATATTTATAATAATATAAAATTAAGATGCGAAATACATTCGTAAAAAAAAAAATTAATAATTAAGTAATAAAATAAAAAATGTCTTTAATTTATTATATAAATATTTATTTACATAAAATTAAAATAAAATTTTACAAAAATTTATAACCAAAAACTTACAAATATTTAATAAATTATTAAACATTTAAATGATAATGAATTTTATTATAAAGTACCATGATTTATAATTATTCCAAATGAGTAAAATGTAGTTTAAATGTATAAATTCTCAAAAATTAATATTAAATGGCACAATGAAAAAGTTTGAAGATACAGCAAAATGTAGTTCTATTATTAAATTAAATTTTTTATGTTTATATAATATAATATTATTTAAAACTAAATGTTTATAGTTTATTCTATTGTAGCAACTATCGTATTTAAAAATGGAATAAAAAATAAAATATGCATTCAAAAGATCTAAAAACACTAAAAATGACGCATATAGATTAAAATTTTATTATTTTACTATAGCAATATCGTTAATAAATGATTTAATAAATTTAAAAAATGAGATATGTAAATTTCTAGTAAGATAAATATTACTATTAATGTATATGGGATTCTACAACAATAAATACCAAACATATTATGTATAAAATGAATTCTGTGGAATTATACGTATATTGATAATATATGCATGATTCCACGTGGTATTTAAAGATAATTTAACAAAGAATTAGTAACCTTCATATGGGGAGTCTAATGAAAAAAATCATACATATCAGGAATACCGCACATAAAAATAAATAGTTATCGATAAAAAAAACACATCATTTAATTCAGGGTTTAATCATTATGTCAAATCTATGCTGCATCTATGAATAAAATATATATATTAATTTTACATCGAATGTCTTCATATCAATATAGTTATCATAGAAAATGTTTTGAAAAAAACTAATGAAATATTAGCATAATTTATTATTTTTAATATACGCTTAATTTGATTTTACAATGAAAATAGGACTGTAAGTTTCATTTTAGTTTGTTAGCAAAAATAATTCTTCGATAGTGATACAAATTGAATTGAAGAAAAGTAATAAAATTAATATTTAATAACAAATGTGAGAAAATAATAGAAAAATTATCGGAATGGTACTGATTACTTATATCAATATACATTATATATTATTCTAGAAAGTATAATTATTATATGAAAAATTATATTCATAATAAAATGCATGTATATGCCTGCATGTAAACATATAAATTTATATTTGTTATTTTACATAAATTATGTTCTTTAGATATACAACAGGACTTTAGGATTCTCTGTGAGTTCATCATATCATACAATTTAAATTTCTAAATATTAATTATATAACTAATTATATAAATATGTCGATTGAATAAAGTTTAAATATTTTTAATTTTAATAATTCTATTATAATAAATTTGTATATATAAATTTAATAATTTAATTATTGAAATATACTTTTTAATCTAAAGCTAAAATATTGTTTCTATAAATTTATTATAAAAATAACCTTTTAGTACTTCTTTTAACTAAATTTTATTTAATATAGCATAGATCCATAATTGTTTAATATCAACAAATAAAGTATAAACATATAAATAAAATTAAATATTTTATTGTAAAATATTTCTTTAAAAAACGATAGTTAATTTTAATAATGTACTTCACGGTAACTTTTATCCTTTAACAATTTGTTATAATCCATGTTTGAGTCATAAATGAAAATATATTTTAATATTTATCAGAATAATATTTTACTATCAATATTATGAATATTAAAATTAAATATGTAGTAAATGACTTTATCGACCTTAGAGTGTTCAACACAAAAGTGAATCCACATAAAAGACTGCTTAAAATAGTTAACAATATCTAAAAATTAAAAAAACTTGTTAACAATATTTATTTATTCAACGCCTGATCTCTTTAACAGATATTTTTTACATTTTCAAACGTAAAATTGTAAAAGAATGAGTTTAAAATCAAATTACATAAAAATATAACTATACGGCCTTAGATAATGACTAGAAATCGTCTCGTATTCATTGGTGTCTAAATCTTAAAAATTGCAATTCAAACTCAAGTTTTAATTTTAATTTTAATTGTTGTGCAATTGAAAGCAATATTACTGATATTACTAGAATATATAATAGACTAATAATATAATAAATTTGATAATCGAATGAAAATAATAATGAAAATAAAAAAAACTTCATTTATCATATTTGATTTATATTTATTGTAAATCTTAATAGATTTCTTTAAAATATTTTCACATCTTCAAAGAAAATATACGCAATCATATTGATCAAATATATTTATTATACAATAATATTAGTAATCACACATTGAAAGATAAAAAAAAAAATTGTAAAATATGTAAAAGTCGAAAAAACAACAAAGAAAATTATTTTATTTAGTTACATATAAAGAAATTAAAAAAATAATAATAATAATAAACGATAGAGTAAATTATTTACAATTTTCGAGAATTTTAAGTAGTAAACAAAATATTTAATCATTAATGTGAGTTTTTTTAAAATATATCGAGAAAGTAAAATTATAATAAATATATATTATACATGTTAGGTATACCGTATTCTATAAATAATTTACAAAATAGTTTGAGCTAAAGTTGCAATTTATAGGATGTGAGAATTTATATTAACAAATAAAATTAAGGTACGATAAAATCACTTTACTAACAAGTTATAAGCAAAAACAAACAATTGTATCAGCATCATATTTCTATTAAAATGACACAAGTTTAATCTCTGATTTGAAAAATTCTTTGCTTTTTTTATGTAGATGAAATGAATATAAAATTTTTGTAAATATTATAACTTATACTTTTTAGTAATGAAAAATGTATTAAAAAATAACCTAATAAATATCATTCATTTTTTGTTTAGTAATTAAAATTTTTTTTAAACATTATTCCATTTTTTAAAAAATAGTATCAAATAAATTTGCTATAAAAATAAAAATAAATTGTAATAAGATATTTTTAATTTCACATTATATAAAATCATATAAAGCGTATTAAAAAAGCATTAAATGCTTTCATAATAAATTAAAACAAAATTTTATAAAAAGAAATATTTTAATTACAATGCTATTAATTGCATATATATTTTTATCTATATCTTCATTTTTTTCCTTGCACATCAATAACAAAAAAAAAATAAATATTGAAATTGTTTTTCAATCATATATTTATGAAAAACTTTTATAGCGAGTAACAAAGAAAGTAAATAAACAAATCAACGTATATTACATATCATAGATATTAATTATTACTAATATATCAATATGACATATTTAAAAAATATGATCTCTTTTTATTTATATTAAAAGAAAAATTAAAGTCTATAAATTCAATTTCAAAGTTTTAATTTGAGTATAAATTTTTTTCTACACAATTTTTTATTTAAATGATTACATATTATTTTTAAATGATTAGTTTTATTAATTTTTCTATTTATAATTATAGTTAAATAATTAATATTATTAAATAGTTTTATTAGCAATGAAATTTTTTCATTACAAATTAGTTAATATTATTATAATGGTTTTATTGAGTTAGTAGTATTTTTTAGGACACCATGTATTTTTATTATAACATTATATTTTTTTAAATATGTATCTGCACTGTGTAGCAGCACTGATATAAGAAAACATAAACAAAATTTATCTTAATAATTATAATATATTTAAAATGATATAAAATAATTACGGAAAAATATAATGTTCCATAAGAACTAATTGATACTTATATTTATACCAAAAAAAAAAAAATTCTGTTATAAGCTACAACTTTAATGCATAATTACTGTGTAAATATTGTTTTCGATCTCATTCATAATTCCTTCAATAATATGTGATTTGTAAATTACAAAATATTTATTATAAGATTGAAATTCGTTTGATATTATATTCTTAAATATATATCTGTGTTATTTAAATCAAGTACATACATGGATTAATATAAGGTCATAAATGTATATGTAAAAAATAAATTATATTAATGATAACCTGAAAAAGTTATTGTATGCATTTTTCATTTATTATTCTATATTTATTTATTTTTATACAATTTATAATTATAATTATGTATATGATAATAATATGTCAATATTGTTACTGTTCATGCAATATGATTATAAAGAAAGGAGTGATCTGGGATGTAACGATACGGGAAAATAAATCAAAATAATTGAGCTGAAGAATCACAAAAGAATTTAATTTGCTCCGCGTGACAACGGCAAAAAACCCTCTCGAGGCAAGGGAAAAAGCCGATGATAATCCGCAATACAAGTTTACTTAGCTGAAGAATTATACAATGCTGGAGGAGCACAGGAGATAATCCTGTTCGCACGGCGTCCTCCGCTTCGGGTGACGCCACGCAGGGCGTAGACGCGTAGCCGTTTGGATGGATGGATATAGGCCGCCTCGGCCTCCGGTCGCCGCTCTCGGCGTGGGTGACTTGCCGCAATGGGCAGGAGTCGTCGCTATGGGCGAGAATCGCCACTGCGGGCGAAGTTGCGCTGAATCCTTTCCAGGGTAAACCCGGGTGAAGATCAACACAACCCGTTCACAGTGAGCACACGCGAATTATCTGGATTCGCGCGTCGTCGGAAGATGCCGTCGATCGATTTGTTTTAGGAGAAAAACAAAGCGTGGCGAGTAACTCTAGCGAGGAAAAAAGACCGAAATCTAACTGCCCAAGCCGTGCGCGAAGGTCAGCAATCTTCCGGGTTCCGGAAGATTCGGACCCTCATAAAATTAGGGCCCGCCCTCGTCAAGGTTTCCTTGACACGCAGTTTTCTTGCCGACGGCAAGAGAAAGTTCCGAACAGTTACATATATTTTAATTTAATAACATTCAAGTTCAACTTTACGTCCTGGTCTAAGTATTTTACATCATGGATGATATTTTATTGAAATGAATAGAACATTTAAGTAACAAAAAATCATTACAATTTTTTTTTCTTTAAAATTGAAGAAGAATATAAGTATATAGTTAACTGTTTCTTATTATGCTCATTTATCATGTGTGACGGTTACACTGTCATGAGTAAAATCATCCCCGCGCCCCGTTACCGTACCGTATCATCAGCTTCTCCAGACCGCACCACGCTACTCCCTGGCCATGCCATTATCATATCACCGGTGTCACTGCTCCATCACCACCCATACCGCACCGCCGACATTTCCACTCCAAACCACCATCACCAGCCCCACCGGCCCGCAGCCCAACGGCACCCCTACTAGCTCCCACGCTCGGCGCTCGACGTAGCCGTTGTTGCGCCATCGCTGCTTCTCAGCTCTTATAAGAGGGTGCGCGTCCTCCGAAAGAGCAGTCGATGCGTCCCCGCTAACTCGTAGTCTGAGACTCGTTTCTGGCATCAGCCGGCCGATCTTGGAGACTGATTAGGGTAAGGAATATGATTCTTGGCGTGTACTATACCCAATCCTCTTTAAGGATCACCTTGGCTTCGTGGTGGATAGGTGAATCGGAATTTTGGAGCCTTTCGACGCACTGTCACCCCGCTCCATACTGTTGGCGAGTCAGCCGCCTCAAGTGTTGAAACCAGGTGACCAGGACTGCCATGAGATCGCGGGAGAGACACAACTGACCGGGAGAAGCGTCGTCGACCGTCTAAACCTTTCTGAGCGGAGGTCGTCGCGGTAATGATTTCTCCATACGGGCGGATAGCGAAAACTCAATTCGTGCTTCGTGGAAATCGAAATCAAATTTTTGAAATTTAAATTAGCTCAAATCCTTAATTGGTTTAGGAAAAAAGAAATTGTATTCATAATATCGTTAGTTATAATTTCTTTATGAATACTATATTGTTAAAATTGCAAATTTTTCTTTTATAGCAAAAAAAGTAAAAAAAATGTATTTTTTCGATAAAAATGTTTATATTAAATTAACCGATAAATATTTCAAATACAATTTGATTGAATAAGAATCTGTGGATTTTTAAAATCTTTAATAAAATAAAATTGCTGTATTTGATTAACCAACGAAAATGTTCTCTACTATTTAATATTATGAAGTATTTATAAATATATTTATGCAAATTTAATCGAATAGCTCAATAAATAGTTTTAATGTAAATTTAATGTAATAGAAATTTGTATTACATATAATATTGACACGGAATATTTGTTATTTTATATGCATATATGTGAAAAAATACATTTAAAAAACCTCGTGTATGTGATATATCAGGCTTAACACGCTTACTTTAATATCTTTTAACCTTCTATTAATTCTATATTTTAATTCAAGATATAATATTTCAAATAAAATTTTTAACGATGTTTTTTAAAAATAATGAAAATTGTACATGTCATTTATTGATTATGGTATTATTAATTATATATTATATTTGATAATATGCGTTATTAATTATTATTTTATGTAATATTGGATTATTGGGTAAAACACATTTATGTGAATATTACATTCACATATTTAAAAAGATAATACTTATAAAAATAAATCTTTAGGTTATTATATTATAATATATAATAATATAATTAATGCATACTTTATACTTTTCCATACATATAATCCAATATAGTATTATTTTAAAATATTTATTTTTATTAGTATTATTTTTTTAAATATGTAAACGTAATATTATTTATTTATATATACATCCCAGCTCTAGACCTAGGGACGGGTTCCGTATTTACATATATCTTACATATTTTACAAAGTATAATACATATTTTGTTTTTATATAATATTTACATTAATCTTTATCGGTATATATACAGTATCACATTTATTGTTATTCATTTCACCGTGTTTAACACTATTTATCTGTTCTTCAGATTTTTCTTTTTGTTACTGTTTTTCGTCTACTTTCTCCTTTCTAATCTTTTTTCTAATTCTATGGTATCCTTAAGTGTCTCTTTTTCCAAAGTTTTCCTTATACACCTTTTCATTATTTCATTTTCCCCTTCTCTCTTGCCTCTGTCTTTTTCTTCTCTTATCTTTTTATACAGGTTTTTTGTCTCCTCGCAGTTATCTATCCAATGTCTCCAGTCACCATCTTCTTTCCCACATAGTTGGCATTTCCTTTCTTCTGGTTTTAACCAGTACTTATTCGCCGTCGTGATGTTCCTACATCTTATTCTGGCCATTTCTCTCATTTCTTTCGGGTTACCTTCTTTCTGTAGGTATAGTGGTAATCCATTCTTATTTATTTCTACATAAGTTCTGTTATATCTTGCCTTTGTCATTTTGCACCTCCTTACCTGTAGTTGTATATCTCTGTCTCTTCTTTTTATTTATGTATAGATGTTCTTTTCTTTCCTCTTCCAGTATTCTAATTGTGCTCTGCTAAATCCTATTTTGTTTAACCATGTTTCTATGTTATCTTTCTTTTCTTGCCTATTCCTTGCCCATTGTTCCTCGAAGCATTTCTTTATCCATCTGTGTCCCTCCATGTTCTTTATCTTTTCCTCATATTTCATAATTCTTATTTTCCTTTCTCCATCCATCCTGTATTCATCTGTCTCCTTATAAACTATATATCTCGGGGTACAAAAGTTGAGTCTTAAGGTCCACCTGTAATAATCGACCTTGATCTTCTCCATTTCCTCCGCATTTTCTATTCCCCATATCTCCACACCATATTCCATGACATTTTTTACCAAGTATTTGAAAATCATTTTCCTGAGCTTTAAGTCTCCCTGACACCTTCTTTCTGCCAAGCCCCATGCTTTCCTTGCCGCGATTCTGTCTTTATTCATTCTCTCTCTTATCTGGTCATCGTATTTTCCATCATCTTTGAAGACGAAACCAAGGTATCTGAAGTTTTTTACCATTTCTATCTTCTTTCCCCTCCATTTCCATTCTTCAGCTTTCATTTTTCTTTCGCTTTTTGCTACCATGACTTTCGTCTTCTCTGTATTTAGTTCGAGATTCCTCTGTTCCAGAAAGGTTTTTAGGGTTATCATCATGGCTTGTAGAGCTTCTCTGTTTTCACCTAGGATTACGAGATCGTCAGCGTATGCTAGCGACCATATCCTTTTGTCCTTTATTTTTGTTCCTCCTGTTTTTTTCTTTTTCATTTCTTCTTCTAGCTCCGAGATGTAGATATTGAACAGGATCGGGCTAAGGCTGCAGCCTTGTCTCAAGCCTTTATTTACCCAAAACTCCTCTGTTGGTCTTTCTCCCGTTTTCACCCTACATCTCGTTTCCCTGTATATCTCCTTTATTCTGTAGATTAGTTTCTTGTTAATCCCTTTCCTTTCCATTATCTGCCAGAGCTTCTTTCTGCATACAGTATCAAAGGCTGCTTTAATGTCCACAAACATCATATATAGTCTCTTTTTTTCTTTTATACTCCTTCTTATTAGATAGTCTAGGATATATATGTTGTCCATGGTTCCTCTTTCTGCCTTAAACCCTGCTTGTCCTTCCGGGATTACTCCTCTCTTCCGTTTCCTTCTCAAGTCTGTTCCTCAGTATATCTGTGTATATCTTATACCCTGATGTAAGCATGGATAGACCTCTGTAGTTTCCTGGGTCTTCTTCGTCTCCTTTTTTGCAGATCGGCACGATAATTGCAGTCATCCAATCCTGCGGGATTGTTCCATTTTTCCATATTTTCTTTAGGATTTCTCCTATCCTGCTTTTTATCTCTGCGCCTGCGTGACCCTTCTTCTTTTTGAGTTTATCCCAGACTCTTGTAATCTCCCAGTCTTCCAATACCTCTGTCTCCTCTTGGATATCTTTGTTTGTTTTTGATTTTGGCTCTCCTGTTTTTTTTTCTTTCCCTCCAAGTAGGTCCATAAAGTGTCTTCTCCATGTTTCCTTACTAATGTTATTTTTATTTTCTATTTTTTATTTTCTCCCTCTGTTCAAGTATTCCCATACCTGTCCTTCATTCTTTAGTTTCCTTAACTCCTCTTTATCTCTTTCATTTTGTTCTTTCCTTTTCTTTTCACATGTTCCTACCCACTCCTTTCTTTTCCTTAGGTATTCTTCTTTATCGGTTCTTCCTTTCTTCCATTTTTTAGCGCCTTTTTTGCTTCATTCTTTTGCCTCTTACATTGCCTGTCATACCACTTTCTGTCTCCTATTCTCCATTTTTTCCTTCTTATCTCTCTTTTTTCCATACTGTCTTTTATTTTCTCCTTTATTTCTTTCCATAGAGTTTCTATATCCTTTCCTTCTTTTGTTTTTTCATATCTTCCCTCTGTTTTTTCTTTGTACTTCATTATGCTTTTCGTGTTCCAGTTATTTATTATTTTTCTTTCTTCTTCTTCCCTTTCTTCTCTCTCTCTTTCCCTTTTCTTTTCTCCTGTTTTCAGTGTCACCACCAGTGATAGGTGATCTGACTCTACCCTTTTTTCTATTCTCATTAGCTCTATTCTCTCCTTTACTTCCCTGTCCGCTATTACCAAGTCTATTACTGTATTGCCTCTTGCACCTATGAATGTGTACTCCTCCTGTTCATCTCCTCTCGTCGCACCGTTTAATACACATAGCCCATTTCTTGTTATATTGTCCATGAGAGTTTTTCCTTCTCTGTCCACTTTTTTGTCCTTGCTTTTCCTTTTACACTCTTTGCCTTCCCCATAGTCTTGTGTTCTCGCTCCCCACTCTCCTGTCCTCACGTTAAAATCTCCCATAATGAGTTTTTCTTTTTCTCCCCCGTAGCTCTCCTCTTCTATTATTTTCCATTGCTTCTTTGTATCTCTTCCCTGGTTTACATAGATTCCCCATATATCCATCATTTTTCTACCATCTTCTATTTCTATTCTTGTTTTCACCATCCCTTCTCCCATGTCTTTGCCTATCTCTTGTGCTTTTGTTGACCAGCTTTTTTCTATCCCTATCATTATACCCCCTTTCGCTCTTTTTTTTCGCTTCTCCCTGCTCGCACCAAATAGGGTCCATTTCATGTGTCCTGGTAGTTTATCTTTCAGTTTTTCTATATCTTTCTGCTCTACCCATGTTTCTACCATACAGACATAATCCATTTTCCCTATATATTCCTAAAATTCTCTGTCCTTTCTCCATATCCCTGCTACGTTCCAAAAAAGGATTTTCCTTGTCTCCTTATCTGTATTTTTGTTTTTTTTTTCTTGCCTATCTTTATCTTGTCTGTTTTTTTTATTGCTTCTCTTCATCTTATGATTTATGTCTATTCTTTCTTTTTTTTGTTGTCATCTCTGTTCTCGTTCTTCTCTGTCTCTTGTCTTCTGTTTATGTATATTTTTTGTCTGTCTGTTTTTTTGTCTTTGTTCTGTCTTATTTTATCGTTTTTTCTGTCTTTCTTTGTTGTATGTTTGTTCTTCGTCTTCTTGTTTGTGTTTTTTTCTTTCTCTTCCACTTCCTCGTCTGTTGTTTTTCCCTCTTCTCCGTCTATTTCTTTCTCATTGTCTTGTGTTGTCTTGTTTGTTTCCTCTGTCTCTTTTGTGTCTGTGACTTCCTCTTTTTCTTCTTCTCTCTCGTTCTGTTTTTCTTCTCTGTTTTTTCCTTTGTCCATCTTTTTTTTCATGCTTTCCAACAACCTGTCCATTATCTCCTTACCTACCCATCTTTCCCACTTTCCATTTATAAATACTTTCTTTAAATCTACCTTCGAGAAGAATCCTTCCTGTCTCGCCCTCCTTACCCAGCCCCTGATCTCTTCCTGCGATCTTCTCTCCTCGAAGGTTAGGTCGAAGTCCATATATATATCCGTACCAATTAGTTTTTTTCTAGCGTCCCATATTAAGTTTCTTTTGTGTCTGTTTTCCGTTTTTATGACTATCATTATCCCGCTCCACCATGTTGCCTTTATCTCCACTTCCAGGTCTAGTTTTCCTTTGATAAGGTTTTTTGCCCATTGTTGTAGGCCTGTCTTTTTTACTTCCTCTCTATTTGCTCCTTTTATCACGACGTTCTCCTCCCTATCCTTTCTCTCCCGTTCCCATAATAGCTTCCTGAACTCCTGTATTTCTTTGTCCGACATCGTGCTCCCTGTTCTGCTTCCCCTCTGTTCGTCACTATTTGCTCTAGAGCTGGATCTACCACTGTTTCTGCTGCTGGACCTGGATGTGTTTGTTTTCTCTGATTTTTCTCCCTCGCTTGTATCCCTCTTTCCCTGTTCTGATTGGTTGTTTGCCCATTTCTCTATGTTCCATCTTCATTCAGTATTTTCTTTCCTTTCTTCTATTAGTTCATCTATCCTATCTTGCATTTCTTTCATTTTTCCCTCTGCGTTTCTGGCCCATCTTCTTGAATCTTCGAGCTCGTTTCTTATTTTCTACATCTCTCTTTCTTGTTTCTTTTCATATTTATTTATCATCTCCTTTATTTCTTTTCTTTCCTTCTCATATTTCTTTTCTAATTTTTCTATTTTTTCCATTATTTCGGTTATGTTATTTTCTTTTTCTGTCCCTGTTGCCTCTCTCTCTGTAAGTTTCATCTCTTCTTTGTTTTTTTTTATTCTCCTCCTCTCTTGCTGTTTCCTCCTTCCATGATACCTTCTTCTTTGTGCATTCTAGTGTTAACTGAATGCTTTCTCTCTTGTTGCTGGTTCCTCTCCCTTTGCCCATTTTGGTTTTTTCTTGTCTTAGGCTCATTTTATTTTATTTTAATTTTATTTTAACTTAGGTTATATTTTATATATTCTATTTTATTATATATTTATTTATTTTATTTTATTCTGCTTTGTGTTCTGTATTTTATTCTATTGTTTTAGGTATATTATATTATTGGGTTTTGTTTTAATGTTTTTATATTTAAATTTTGTTTTGATTTTCCAAATTGAAATTGTGTAAAAATTTTTTATTTTTCAAAAAATTGGGAAAAAACTTTGAAAAGTCCTTTCAGAAGTTAAAAAAGTTGTAGAATTCTGTTAATATCCTTGTAGTAGAAATTTTTATTTTATCTTTGTTTATTTATTTGTTTTTGTCTCTATTTCTATTTAATTTTTGTTGTTTATTAAATTCTGTTGTTTTCTATTGTTTATTTTCTTTATTTTTTATGTTTTTGTATTAGCCTTTTATTGTTTTATTATTTATCACTGTTTTCTTACTTTATCCAGATTCCCCTCAATCGCCGCTCAGCTTCGTGGGTTATCCGCAATCGGTGCTTGGCGCTGTCCGCTTCACTTTCGTAATGCGTGTCTGCCGTCTATGGCGCCCGTATTTTTCCCGACTCCCGGCTTTTTCTTCCCGCTGTGGAACTAACCTCACTTTTTTCGCACACTTTTATCTTTCTTTTCCTCCACCTCTAGGCCCTCGCCGTCTTTTCTTTTATATCTCCTTGCTTATAACGGAATCCATATGTAAACGTAATATTAACATCGATATATTTTACCCATATTACATAAATAATAATTAAACAAACATATATTGGAATATAATACATAATTATAAATACCAAAATTGACAAACGACGTACACGATTTTAATTATTATTTACAAAATGTTATAAATTTCATATGAGATTGTAACTGGCCGTCTTACCCTCTTTGAGTGGAATTTATATATAAAGGAGAATGATTTCAAAATTTAAGCAACGTAATTTTAAAACAAGAAATGTAAAATAAAAAAGTTAAATGTATATGTATATAAAAAAGTGCTAATTTATTAAAAAGCGGTAGATAGCAATGGGCAGTGGCAATCGGAGGATCAGGACTTGGGATGCAGATACAACAGCAGGTTATAAAATAATTAAGCAATAATTAAATTTAAAAAATAAAACCTAAGCTTATTTTATTCAATGTAGGATCTATAATATCCATATAAAATGATTAGTTGTAAGATATAAAATAAAACGATTGATCGTAGACACAAGGAAACCGTGTTGTAATGCATAGCAGGGTGTGTGAAGGAATATAAGATGGGGTATAACATCTTTTCATAATGCCACTAAAAGTTTTTCCAGGATCTAAGTTTGACACATAGTCCTGGATGAAAGAAATGGAGTAGCGCGGTGGTATGGTTTCCGAAGTCTACGTGTAATACGTAGTTGTCCTATGAAAGGTGGGTACAGATCGGGATTGTGATTGTCGGAAGAATATGATGGAGTAAGTTGTGCAGAGCCTCTACACGTCCCTTATATACAAAATTCGATGGGAAGTTGACACCCCCTACCATTTATGAGCGACCTAGTAGACAAATTAAGTGCCTTAAATTATATAACTATTATGGATTTGAAGTTACGATTTTATGAAATAGAGATGGAACCAGAGTCCACTTACTTAACAGCCTCATCGGGACCGAGAGATTGCTTTCAATACAAAAGCATAGCGATAGGTTTAAAAGAATCCCTAAATACCTTTATGCGAGCAATGAAACTAGTTTTAGCTGGATTTTTCCGAGACGAAATGGATGTCTACTTAGAAGACATCATGGTATTTTAGAGACATTAGAGAAGGATTCAGTTTTGATTAGATCGGGTATTAGATAAATTGGCCCGTGCCAACTTAAATATAGAACCCAAGAAATGTCAATTCCTTAAACACGAGGCCAAGCTTTTAGGTCACATAGTCGGCAACGGTTAAATAAAAATAAATCCCCGAAAAGCTGAGTGTCGTAAAAGACTACCTCGTACTAACCTCCGTAAAATGGTTAAACAATTTCTGATTCTAATCTTACGATCCTTAGTCAAGGATCGTAATATTAGGATCGACCTTAAGTAAAGATCGACCATGCGGTTACGCAATTTTTTGCCTGAGGGGAAGTAAATTACGCTACCCTACTTACGACAAGGAACTACTTGCCCTGGTATTTGGTAAGGGCTAATTTTGACACTAACGTTACGGTCCCAAAATTTACGGTAATAACTGATCACGAGCACTTAAAGCATTTCTATTTGAGTAAAAAACCCGTCTTGCTGTTTAAAGCATTACTATGCGGGTATGATTTTGAGATTCTTTATCGACCGGGGGCGAGAAATATCAATGCCGATGCGTTGTCATGCAACCTTGTAACCATGGAAAGGATGACAAATGAACCTAAAAGACATGAGCTATACGAGTTAGCAGACGAACAAAACAATAATGTCGAGGGCGAATATCCACCGGGCCGAATCATGTGGGGAGCGGCCAAAACGTAAAAGGATAAGCGATCTTGATGATTCAGGAAATTCTCGGGACCAGAAAATCACTAAAGAAGTAGTCGACGAAAGGGACATAATCGAAGTCAATGAACCTGAAATCGCGCGAAACCCTTACCAACTAAGAGAAAGATGAGCCTTAAGTCACTTCCAGAGTGGGCGAGAAGTAGCCCCTCAGAACGTATAGTAACCGAAGAATAAACAGATGGAAAGCTCGGTTATATCAGACGCGACGATCGTATAGATCGAGGGACTGCAGCTGCAAGAACCGTTTGATACCGAACAAATTTTTGTGTCCATTTCTTATATTCACCTTACCACTCGGTAGGTTTCTGCCAGTTTATAATTAATAAAAACTGGACTACAATACACTTGAGGCCAGATAATAATCATTACATCTCGTACGTAGGGAAAAGGGAATCCATGAAAACAACCGAGGTTGGAAAAGTCAGGGGTACGGGGGAAAACGATCCTCATACTCCAAGGATCTCCTTCCTTGGAGTATGAGGATCGTTCACCTTTTTCATTAACATCGTTATTTTTTTCTTTTTTGCTTGCTTCTCTTTCTTCTCCTCTTAAAAATCCCTTACTTTTTCTCGCTGATTGCCTTAAAACACGTTTCACACCTTTTTAAAATTCAAATTCAAATTCCTATTTTTCCACCACTTTTCTTCCCCTCACTTGATATGTGCCTGCCACCTTAGTTCTTTCCTTTTGTTGTCCGGTGTCACCACTCGCGCTCTACTCTTTTTGACATTGAGTTCACATTCGCTTACGCTAGGTGCTCCGGCTTTTTTAAAATAAAAATATATATTATTTTAAATCACAATTTCATTATTTTGTACGTGTTGTTACCTGATCCTTAAACATATAATTATCAGGAGAATAATTAATTTTACTTTTTGTCGATAAAATAAAATAAGTATAAGTTTGTTAATAGTATTACATTCTATATTTGTCATCGTCGTATGAACTTGATAACTAATTTTTAAATTTATCAATTTAATAATTTCAGATGTTGTTTTGATGAAACATATTTTTGAATTATATTTATTGCCCGTAAAAATGGAAAAATATTTGTACCGTCAAAAACTGTAATTGTAATGATATTCCCTTGCATCAATATATTCTAAACATACGATCTAGCGTTAAAATTCGTAGGTGGTAATGAATTATTTGCAAATTCTTTAATCCTAGAAGAAACATACTCTCTCCGACACTAATTTAATGATCAATGATCTCCGTCACTCATACGAGAGTAAACATAGAATAGCCGTTACTGCTCCGTACCTATATTCAGCGGTCTAAGTCTCTTCAAGGTCGTGTTCCATCAAAACAGGATGAAACCGTGGTGAAAAAGGAATTATCAAAAGGGCTACATGCCTCAAAAAAGAATGAGTACTGTCAAAGAACACCTCAACTAGAAATCGAAAAGTCAACTAGTCCCAACACTTCGAAACTTGTATTTTTACGAGATAAATCAAATATTGTTAAGAGCTTTACATACGGTATTTGTATGTGAGCTTAAGTATTTTACTATTACTTTGTTCCATTTCCCAAAGAAAACATGGCCTCATTTAGATACGCTTACAAATAAGTATACAAGTTGCAGCGAGACGTGCTCGTTGCTAAGCGCGTACAGCGGGGGTCCCCCTTCGACACTCCAAGTTCCCTACACGGGCCCCGCGTACGCGTGTACCGGCACGTGTTCGACATCCCTCGTGACCGCGGAAAGTCAATCGGGCGGCCGATGTCTTGCGCGCCGCCGAACCGAAGCTATGTGGTGCTAGTGAGCACTCGCCTCGGGACAAACTCTCTCTGGCCTCTTTCCCGATCTTACCTTCCTTCCAAATCTCCTATTGTACACGATTCCGTGGCAACGACAAAACTCCGAAACTGTCATGATTTCGTGCTGTTTCGTTCCTTTCAAACAAATTTGGAAATCGCTTGTGATTTCTAAAATATTGTTCTTTTATTGCGTCAAGAAGTCTGCGGTTTCGGAAAATTTTTACGGAAGTAAATTTTCCGAAGATACCCATTCCGAACCTTAGCTCCGTCGGAGCTTCCTCGCGTACCGCAGGACGTTTTATCTAACCGCCCTCGGTACTTTTTCGCTCATTTTCCGTAACGTAAAAATTATTCCGTTTGTTTATCGCTGATTGCGTAGTTGGGCAAAAACGTTTGATTTATAACGACAAAAAAACTTGGTAAAAACCGGTAAATAGCGGTAACTTTTGTAATTTTATTTTCACATATAAATATAAATAAATTGTAAAGTAATTATTTTCAATAATTACTGAGAATCAAATAACGGTCGCGCGCGTGTTTATATTCATTTTAGTTATTTTCGCCGACCCCCGTAGCGGTCGCGCCGTTGAGTAAACGTCCGGAACGTAAACATTATCGGGGAAGTCGAAATCGTTCGAAATTTCAATAATAAGTTTATATCATAAATGCTGATATAAATCGCCGTGTTACAATAAAACACACATATTAATTGAGACGGTTTTGCGCAATTTAATGTAAATTTCTTTTATGTTATAGAGAAATTAAATAAAGGATCCGTCACCCCGGTGATGATTATTTAAACAAAAATTATTTATTAAATTTTTTTTATTTTTATTCCAGCCTGCCACTGATCCAAATCCTAGACAGACAGGCTGTCGCTTTATCCCGGCGTAATTATTAATTTCTTTTTCTTCGACGAGAGCTCGACTCTGCCCTTCACCCGTGGAGGGCGAACGGAGCCGTCTCGTCACAAAGTAATGTTTAATAAAGAGGATTAAATTATAATAAATTTTACGAGTTCTTTCTCTCCCTCCTCCTCCCAATTTTCACGAAGTTACGCCCTGACTCCAAAGAGACGTCATTTAAACCGAGAGTAGATAACGATATCAGAAAATTTCGTTACATATATTTATTGCATTAAAAGAATTTTTCAATAATACTAATACAATTATTTGTAAACCATTTATTTCAAAATATATTTAATTAATCCTAATCAATAAATATTTAAACTAATTAAAATTATCTTTTTTATTTGAAATGAAATTTTAAATTTACGTAATTTTGTATACATTAATATTCTTATTTGTAAAATATATATATTGCAATATATACAAAATTATCATGAAGTTATCATGAAATCAGTTTTAGCAATTTTTATTGGATTTCAGATAAGCTATTTTTATCTTTAATAATTCCTTTTTTTCAATTTTAAGCTTTTCTTATTGTTCAAATTGTTGTGTCAGCTCTTAATTATTTTTCACTTCTATTTTTGTTTTCCTGTATAATTTTTTTTATTATTGTTTTATATTTATTTATTTTTCAATTTTAAAAAATTTTTTTTATATTATAATTTATATGTTATACTATATTATAATGTTATTCCTTTATTCTTTTATATATTTATTTACTCGAATTTTTTTAAATTTACAAATAGAGCACAGAGTTCTTATAATAACCATCCGGGGCAAATGTAGCCTTTTCTACATCTTTTTCACAATAAGCAACTGGTAGTACTCATAGTCTGGATGTTATATTAAGAATATCTTGGCTCCCTGTTGATACTGGAAATGGGTAGCCATAACACTTTATGATTGCATTCAGAGCTCGATAATCTATGTACATTCTGTGACGAATATAAATTCTTCACTAGTAAATTTTAAAATATAAATATTAATTTAAGTATAAAAAATATTTAAGTATAATAAATATAAATAATTAAATATAAAAAAATATAAAAAATAATTTAAGTATAAAAGAAAATTAGAATAGTTAACCTTACACCAGTCAACACGAGGCCGGGCCACACCATGTTGGAGGCATTGTAGTAGCCACTAGATCAGGCTCACGTATAGGCGGCGTTACACTGACATAACTAAGCGTAATAAGAAAATTATAGATATATAGTGTATGTGTTTATTAATAGTAGAGTATCAAAGAATATTCAATGATTCAACGCGTAGCCACTTGTTGATCGATAAATACGGTGTTTGGAATTATCGACAGGTGAGGTAATTATGTTATTTAAATTTATTGTATGAAAAGAGGGCGTTGATCTAGTTTGGCCGCCAAGTCCGAAAACTTGTGTTGGTGGTTATCGCCAATTATATATAAAGGATTGTTTAATTCAATAATCCTTTAAATATTATTAGTGATTAAATCAGTTTTCAAGATTTTTGAGACTTCGGTGATACGAGAGATAAATCGGGGAAATTAGTGCCTTTTTGGTTCTTTGAGAGAAAAGATATTATTAAAAAAATTCCTAAATTTCTTTCTAAAATTATTCTGAGTAGTATTACAAGTAAGATAAATGAAAATTAAATATTGGGGTGAGTTAATCAAACAGATAATTATAAAGATCCTGAAATAGATTTTTAAGAGAGAAAGGGATGGAAATGTACATATACATATATATATATATATATAATTATATTAAAATAACATGATCAATTATTAGATAATAATCATTATCGGACCAGATGATAGTTATTAATTTTAAATTTATTTAAAATTATTTTAGAATCTAAATATCTTCAAAATTAAGATAAGAACTTATATATATATATAATTATTTATTACTATAAATTATTATTAAACTATTTATTCTAATATTTTATTTTATTCTAATAAAAGAAAGAAATTATTTAAACTGTGTAATGTGGATTGATATAATCATCATAATTCTGACGATGTTGACCTGTAAAATAATAATTATTTCTTAGTTTAAAATTAATTGAAATAATTTATTATAATGAATATTGTTTAAAATTATAAGAAGTGATTATTAGTATAGACTAAAATTAACTTGAAATAATTTAATTTCTAATATTAATTTATTAGAAATATTATAAACATTAATTATATATATTAGAAGTGTATTGTAGTGTATTGGTGTAATAAAATTTCGTATCCCATATAGTATAGAGTCAACAAATCCGGATCTTACAGGTAACATTGGTGAAGTGTTCAAATATTGTTTAAATATTATAATAAATTTATTGTCAGTTGGCGGGATTTTCAACGTTACAATACTCGTATCTCCATTCTAAACTTCTTAGCTATGTTTACTCTACAGTGAGGGTATAGCTTTAAATTATACAGATCATTAAGCTCATCAATTTTACAGGTCTCTGTGAGGTTAGTATTATCTAATTTATGGATTTTCATTGCTAAGTAGTGATGATACTGTAACAATAAGATGCGTACATACATTCTCGTTTTAATGCTGAATGTACTCTTACTATACATTTTGTCTAATGATAACGTTTTCATTCTATGCATTAACTAATTTAAGAATGTTACAGGTTTACTTTTGGACTGCTGATTATTTTCAAATAAAAACAAAACTTATAGATATAAAAAATAGTTGTAAAAATTCACAAATTTTCAAAATTGTACACAGAAAAAATTAATAATACAATGTACAAAAATATAATTCTTTAATAATTAAAGCATACAGATTTCAATAAATCCACAAACCAAATATTTTTGTCAGATTAATTATTTTCATCTGGATCCACTCATTAGTTCGCTCAAATATAATATACAGAATTAAAAAACAGTAGCTTGGTCCTAAAATCAAACATTGAAAATAGTTTTCTTCTTAAAAACACAAAAACATAAGATTAAAATATCAAATATTCTAGCTTCTCTGACTATTAGATATTTATTTAATTTTAAATTCATGTACAACAATTAAAATATCCTATTGTCTGTCATAATTAAAGTAATAAATTGTCTTTCCAGCAATATATATTTTCTTTTTAACAAAAATTTTTTAAAACAAATATCTGAAACATTTGTGTTCTCTTTTATATATTGTATTGGTTTTATCTTATATGAGTTTTTATTATTTTTTTTATATTTATTTTAATTTGTATTTATAAAATGTAATATAATTTTTACCTTCCGTTATTGTCAATCGATCGATTCATCTACATGTGCTATGCAAAAATAAGAAATACGGAATAAAATAAATGTTTAAAAATCCATAATAAAATCAAAACAATAAAATTATTAGAAAATCTTCCATTAGTCTGAAATAGCAAATTAGGCGTAATAAAAGTTTAATTGATAGTGCTTATCACCACTTAAACTAATTTATTTATTTTAATTTAATAAATAAGAATTTTAATATTTTTTATAAACCTGAATTTTGATTAAAAATATATAATAAGAAAAAAATAACATTTTTTTGTTGAAAATATTAATAATTTAAAAAATTGTTTTTAATAATTTCAAATAATATTACATAAAAACAAATCTTATTTATTTGATGATTTTAAATTTATTTTATCTTTAAATGAACATTTTTCCTAGATGTTTGACGGATTCATTTTAAAGTTAGTTTGAATATTCTATCGCCATTATTCTTGTATTTCGCCGGTACATGTGCTTCTTTAAATGAGTCGTACATGTATAGAGATGGGCGTTCATGTGAATTTTAAATCAATGATTTAGAGTTGCGCAGTACTATATGGCAGACAATTTATTTTTTCTTTTTGTCTTGACACTTTCAAGTTGAAATAAATCTTTTCTCTCACTCTTCCTTTCTTCACAGCAATATGTGTACATTAGAAAGTATATTATACGCGGACGAACATTCGTTATTTATATAAAACTATAAACAAATATAAAAGCAATATTTGTCAATATAATTTTTAATATTGTACAAATACAGGTATAAAATTAAAAGTATAAAAATCATAATCTAAATATACAATGTTATTAAATACTGTTATATGGATTGAAAATTGAAGCCTTGACATGTAAGTAATCTTTTTTGTGTGAATAGTAGGATTATATTTACTATTATTAATTTATTATAGTATATTTTTGTATTTATTTTTTTAATATTTATTATAATAGATTCGTTTATTTATTAGCAGTTATTGAAAATATCCTATAAATCTATCTATTATTATTAAATGTATATAGAATATCCATTATTTATCTACAGTTATTTTTTTTAGTATCTATTTTTTACTTAAATATTCTAAGTACCTTTATAATTTTTCTTTTTTCTTCTACTATATATTTTATTTATTAATAATTTTATGATGTTCGTTATTCATTTACTTATAATTTATATTATAGGCATTTATTTCTTCTTCTTTGGTATAATGATTAATTTTGTTAGTCTTGTTTTTTAGTTCAATATTTTAATATCAATTTAATTAATTTATCCTTTTCCTTTTTCAATATTAATTTTCATATCTAATCTATTAGAAATAATAAAAAAATTACTTATGAATATATGGATAATCAATAATATTATTAAGATTACTTAATATTAAATATATATATATGCGTATGTGTGGGTGTGTGTGTATAAATATATTCTCAAATAATAATATGTAATTAAAATTGTCATTTTTGTTTTGTATTGGTCTTTAAATATTTTATTTCAAAAATGCATATTCTTTTTCTTTTATACTTATAGAGTATTCTATCATTCTTAGGTTAGCTAAGATCACTTTTTCTCATTACTTCCTTACTCTTGTTTATCTACCAAATTGATATTGTTAATAGTTTTCAACACGAAAGTATTAAGATTAATGCGCACGCGCATATGCTATATTTCCCTATCATGATACACGAAACGTACTGCTGCCGCCCAATTGCTGTTAAGGTTGACTGTGACCCTCATACGAAGTATATATTCTATTATAGTGATTATCAATACTATAAAAAAATTTTTTAAATTTAAAACGAACACTAAATGAAAATAGTATCTGTAAATTGGAACCAAAGTAACATCTTAATATTGGAATGAATCAAAATTGTATTTAAAAACTAGTTCTACTTCAATGGATTTTCGATAAATTTTGTGAGTATATAGCTGAATATAATTACCTATATATTTATAGTGTAATATATTGTAAATCTATTGATAATGTAATAAATCGAGTTATACCGCGATAAATACTAATTTGAGCTTTTTCTTTTATTTTTTAATCGATATTATATACTTTTATATTGTAAATATAAGTAAAGAACAAAATGCATAAAAAAATTATACAATCAAATATGAAAGATTCTAATGTTAATGATTAAAAAATTGATTATTTTATTGATCTTTCATTATATTCGATTCGTAATGAATTTGGTTCAAACCCTTGTTGTTAGTGTACAAATTGTTATATAATTTTCTAAAGAAAATAAATCTTTTTTTTTCAATGTTGTACAAATAAAATATTATTTTGATTTTCATTTAAGTCGATTAATACTTAAATTGCTTAAATACATTGAAAAGTAATAAATAAATGTAGATAAATACAATGACAAAGTATAAATAAACATTTAATCAAAACTACGGTAATTTTCATTATAAACATTTGACAAAAATAAAACGTGATAGAAAAGTATAAATAAACATCAGAACGAAAGTTGCAAGTCGATTTAAATAGTATGAGTTATTTTATTTTATATATGTATATATACATATATGTATGTATATTTTTGTATGTAACTTATTTTTCATGTATTATTAAAGAATTTAAAGAAAGGAAAAGGACAAGAAAATGAGGACCTTAATTTGTCTAGTGTTGCTCATTTTGCTAAATGTCGATGTCAGTAGGCAAGAGGAAGAGGATATACCACATAATCAGTAAGAATGCTATAATTTTATTTTTTATTATTGAAGGACACATATATGTATAGTTTATTTAAATTTATATTGTACAATCATCTGTCAATCACAATATGATATTTTACAAATATATTTAATAATATTAAACTAAATTATGTTTTAATAGAATGCTTTAAAAAATAGATTTTATTTTATTGAAACGTATAATGTTACACTTTTAAAAAGAACTTTTAATATTGTATTATATGAAATAAAAGTTACTTGTGGGTTTGGAATAATTGAAAAAATTTTGTTTGCTAATCGGCGACATTTTGACTCGATATTTTCTTCTTTCATCAGGCCTTTTGTTGAAAACAAAATTGATATATTGTAATATTATAAAATTTACGCGTTCATGGATATAAATTACAATCGAATATAATATATAACGTAGGCATAGAATTTTCAAAATTTATAACTAATCGGCAATGTTGTGTCCGCGATGTCAAAATTTAAATATACT
The DNA here is from genome assembly GCA_018907245.1 of Eupristina koningsbergeri. Taxonomy (NCBI): domain Eukaryota; kingdom Metazoa; phylum Arthropoda; class Insecta; order Hymenoptera; family Agaonidae; genus Eupristina; species Eupristina koningsbergeri. The sequence goes on along the minus strand of JACCHV010000033.1, from coordinate 453,398 downwards.
GAGAACATTTGTAAATTGACTTTTCATTTTTAAATGAGTCTTTTTTTTATAATTATTCTCTATGTCTAAAATTTGTTAATTTTTCCAGTTAATAAATTTTTTTAATCTTGTGAATATTGAAGTATGATTGATTATTATAATACTTTTTCTTTTCTATAACTCTACTTTTAAATCAATTTTTGTTTCAATAATCTACATCATATTACAGTAATATCATAAACGATTATAACATTATAAAGATTAAAAGTATATACATTTTATTAATATTATATACATTAGAATTCGAAAATTTATTTTTGACCTTGTATGTCTTTTATTGAGGGAAAAATATCTTTCTTAAAAATATGTAGGTCGGTAACCTTTGTTTATCTGTCAGTTTAGTTATAGCGAATTGCTATGTTATCTATTCAATATTTCGATATCTTCGGTTTCCTAATTTATCTTGAGGTATTTGAGGTATTTGTTTTTTTAATCAATCCTTTCTATAGAGGGATTCAAGTAGAACTAATGATTCTAGTGATAGTAGTGTTTTGTATGAATTTTTGACCACTATTTCAGCCTCCCTAGATAACTCCAAGAATATTTCATTATCATTGAAGAAGCTTGTTGATACTAGTTATGAGAATTCTAGTAACATGTTGCGATGTAGCTGGTTCAACTACTTTTCTATTTTGGGTATGTGAAGACACTTCTTCATAATCATACGGAAGTTATATAGACCTGTCGCCAATATTGGGCCTTGGGATACTTCCCAGATATAGATTGAGTTCAGGTTTCTGTCTTGAAGCTAGCAGTGAATTCTTTATTTCGTAAGATTCAGATACCAGTTCTTTATGACGTCTATGATGGACTCTTGTATAGTGACTAAAGCGCACACGGCTTTACGAAAAAAAGTATTTGTCTAAGATATTACGGTTACACATTTCACTATTTATTCTAAATACGATTGCAGTTTTTATTATAGTTTATCATCCAAATTTCTACAAAATGTCTTCGGGTCGAGTTAGGATATTTATCCAATGCATAATAAATTCTAAAGTACCAGAATGTCTTGGAAAATTTTTGGACAATTCGGTAAAATTTCGAGTGATCATAGAAACATTTTTCAAGTGATACTGCATATTATTTAAAATTTGAAAAAATTTTTCGTAAAACTAGTAAAAATTGTTTAGGAAAAGCGAAAAATTATTTTCCAGAAAATCAGTCAAAAATTTCACTTTTAGGTACTGTAAAAAATCAGAAAATTCAATTGAATTTCCCGGGAAATATTTGAAAAAACTACCGCTAATTTTTTAAACCTGAAAGCCCATTACTTATAAAAACTGCTATTCGCGCTTCGGAAGTTACACTACACTTACATTTCGTCTCATCACGATTCTCTATGTTAAAAACTAACATGTACATATGCAATAATGTATAAATATGAGTTTATAATATATAATTTAGAATTAAATTAAATAAATTTGATCTAACGTGCTATTCCCAGGATTTCCCGAATCGTCACACTAATATGTATTAAATACCAGTTTTCCCATTAAAATTTTCTTAATTAAAATAATGTGACGAATAATAGTGAAAAGAATTAATTATTTAATTTAAAAATAACCTCAATGCACTGGCAACAACCTATCAACGCGAGGCTGGATAACACCATATTGATGTAATGTAGCAGCCGAGAATACAGTAGCCGTATGCTGGTTTATGTATAGAAGATAGATACACGTATGGGAACAAGATTAATATATTTATATATTGTAATATTATTAGTAGTAATAGAAAGACTGATATTTTCTCATCACCTCATGCCGTCACATGTTTGCTTGTAATGATAGTATTGAAATTTTCGACCTAGTCGTGAATGATCAATAATTGAGATTATTGTAAAATAAAGGGGCCATTGAGGTAGTTAAGAAGAAAGTAGTAAAGAGTGATGTTATCACCAATAATTAATGAGTAATTAGTGACATTAACCAATTATTTCAATATTATTGGTGTTAAAGAAAAAAGTCCTGTAAGTTCAATAATTTTTAGGTAAAATTAATTAGGTGTGGAAGGAAAACAAACATAAATTTATTTTCTAGAGTTCTTTTAAATAACGTCAAAAATAATTTTAACAGTTATAAAATTAATAATCGTGACATGTGAAAATAAGAAAGGATATAGATTTTGTGAAAAAAGAGAGAAATTTATAATATACAAATTATTGGAAAAGAGAGAAAGAGAGAACATAAATATATAGAAAGGAAATTATAAACATATATATTAATAATAAATAAGTCAAGATAGTATTGATGTTATTAAGTCCTATTGAATAAGTAAGAGTTTATATTATCTTATTAATTAATATATTATTATTATCTATTTCTATAAAATATAATTATTAGTAGTGTTGATTTGTAGTATTGAACCTATAATTGAATTAATTTAATTTAATTATATAAGTGAAAATAGTGAAGTAATTATTTGATTTGTCCCGAAAATGACTGTTATTCCGAACGCTAATATTTCAATGAAACTCGTCTTTTACTGTTATGTATTAATAATGGGATTGAATATTTTAATACTTTAAATATTGTATTGTGGAATAATATTGTATATAGCGTGGCAAGGTTTAAAAAAAAAATCACTATGTTACAATTATTACGTTAACTTTATCGCATTTTTCTTCATAGATAGCTCTAGTCGCTATACTTTAACCAAGACTGCAAAAATGTAGGAGTAAAGTCCGAGCGGTCGTGAAATTTGTACTTAAAAAAAAGTTACATGAGACAAAGATAAGCTGATAGAGAAAGTCAAGGAAACTTATACAAAATGATTAGATTAATTACGATTAAATCGCTCACGTTTATTCATAAATGGTGAAGTCTATTCACACTGGAATCGTATGCTACAAGGCTTGCTGATTTTACAGAAATAAAAGTCATAAAACTACTTACAGTTCTATGTTTTTAAGTGAGTATACAGAGCAATCGCCGCGATAATTGTTCATCATTTGTTAAAAGTTGCAATCGACAACCTAGGAAGTCTTCAGTAGAAAACCGGGGAAGATTCTCGGACAAAGAAATAGTTATTGATTGCTTTAACCTTGAGTGCTGCATCTTTATTCAAGAAACTGGTTCACCCAATATTGTACTTTATTTGCCAATAACTTTGATGTGATATATTGATTTCATGCATGAAATTATTGAAAAAAATAGATCAACAGCATGAGGCACATACCATGATGGTACAGTTAAGATTAATTTTTTACTTGTCACGGAGAAAAGGTCTTCCTCTCACTTTATAAGTCCACGTACCAATCATAGTTCCTCTTAATTTTAATTAGGTTAGGGCGATAATGCACAGAATTTTAATATATATAAGTGCCACCAACTGGTCGTCATCTTGATTCTTCGCGATAACGAAATCAAACACTGCAGGAGTGCCATTGTGCAGAAAGCTTTTCTACACTTACTTATATCTCATTATTAGTTTTTCTGAACTAATGCGCGGAATGCCTCAAGCTCTAGCTTTAAATCGCATAGAATTAAGTTTAAATATCTATAATAAACGTCTAATCTCGAAAGCTTCTATAATTATTACTTATAAGCCCAAATATAAATAATAATATAATTAAAATAGTATCAACACATTGCAAACTTGTATTAGAAAAATTATGAAAATATTATTTTATTTTATTTATTATTATTTTTATTTTATATTTATTATTATTTTATTTTATTTTATCTTAATTAATTTTGAATGATAATAATAATTATGTAAGCGACGAATTTTCGAGTGCCGTCGCTTACTCGAAAAGGTCGTCGTAAAAGAGAAAGTATGGCAGCTGCAAGCCGGATGACCGCTGGTCAACCTCGACAGGTAAGGAATGATGCGTCGCAATGCGGGGGAGTGTGACGGTTGCACCGTAGCTTCAAACGACTACAGTCTTATAACATGCTAAATAAACAGAGTTATTTTACATATTTGTTGTACTATTCCTTGAGAATTTAACTCTGCCTCACGCGCTTGATACAAAGCTGACGGCCGCCGCGTTGTGTGATAATCTTTCTTACAATTATATGAAAATGATTTTATATAATTAAAAAACACCTGTTTAATGTTTGAAGAAATATAAACATAAAATTTTTAAAAAAAATTGTTTACAGTTAAAATGAATAAAACCAAACAACTTAGGGATTTTTTTATTCATATTATGATTTCAAATCAGAATTTAAGGAAGTCAAAATTTTATATTACCTTAAATATTTTCTGATTTAATAATAAAAAAAAAAATTGCATTTTTTAATTTTATTCATTTTAAATATAAAACTATTTTTTATTTCTAAATTGTAAAATGATTGTCACTCATCAACATGCGACATTATTACTCAGATAAGTCGAATAAAATGAGTATTTAATCTGCACAATTTCATTAATTCAATATCTTAAAGTTGTAACTTATAAATGTAATTAATGTAAAGTAAATGTACATTCATATATCATTAATAATTTTTTTTTGTTGTTTGTGGTTTCATAGAGTTAGAAATTGGGCCTTAAAATTTGGAGTTGATCTTTGGGAATTTGGAAAATTGATAACCAAGATGAACGAGATAAAAAAAGTAAAATCATTTTTTTTTTCTATTGTATTAATTAGCATGGAATTTTTTTTTTTTTTAAATAAAAAATATATATAATATTCTATCACGTATCTTATTTTTAAAAATATAATATATATATATACAAAGTTAAATGTTTTATGTGTAGTTTTATAAAATGTATTAATTATTTAATAAAATTTAAAAAAGAAAATAAGGTTGAATTATTTATTAGCATAGTATAACAATAATATTATTTTAATTATTATTTTACAATAAATTTTTCAGAAATATTTAAGCTCTAATGCTGTAGTCATTCGAAAAGATGGTCTTTTGCTTGTCAGGGAAATGGCGGCAGAAGTAAAAAATATGATGGATTTCAAAATAAATGCAGTAATGGTAATAATCACACATTACAAGACTATTGTTTATAGATTATCTAAAAGTATTCTCCCAACTAAACTACAATTTATTTTGTTGCGTACGGGTTATATATATACTTTTAAAAAGTATATAAAACATTTATTTAAATCGTACAATTTAATGTATTTAAATTTCTTATTTGCTCATTAACCATGTAATTTATGTATAATAAAAATTCATAATTTGATGAGAATTGTTTTAATTAAACAATTATTTGAATAACATGCATAAATATAGATATGCACAATTTATTATAAAATATATTCAAAAAATTAGATGCACCAAAAATAACTCCTTTAATGCTTATATACGTATTAAAATTTAAATAATATAATTTTAATTTCAGATCATATTCGCAATGATAGTAATTATAAGACAGTAAAATTAGATTTTAACTTGGGTTTGATTAAAATACTAAGAAGAAAAAAATGTAATATAACGAAATATAAATGTAATATTTTATTCATACAATAGTTTTTCTGGCTTCATAAAATTGTCTCTCTTTCAAGTGTATCTTTCTTAATACTTTTATATTTTTCTTAAATTTATTACAATATTTATTTTTTATTATCAATTACTATTAGTAATTGTACTGTTGTTCTTAGTAATTTTATATTGATTTTTAGTAATCGATGATATGTTAGTTATTTCCATTGTAAAGGTTGAACAATATGGAGTCAGATATTAAAAATTATGTGTAATGAAACGTAATTAGCAAATGGAAATTTTGTTTATTTTTTTTCACCTCATCTAATAAGTGAAATAAGTTCACATTTAACTCGCAAAATAGATTATTATTTTGATTGAGTAATTATAATAATATTTTTTCGTATATGAAATTAAACTAATTCAATATTGAAAATATAAACTAATTTTATATAATAAATAAATAATAATTAATATGTATTAAAAAAAAATTTTTCACAAATATTTATTAAAACAAGGATTATTTACACCATTATATTTCAAAGATAATTTATATATAAACTTGATTTTTATATTTATCTTTGAAGTATGAACAGTAATTAAAGATAGTCGAAGAATATATATTAATTCGTAATTTTATTATTTCAATTTATAAGTTAATATGTGTATTTGCAAAAAATATTGCTTTCATTAAATTTGATTTCTATTATTTTATGTATTAAATAATTTTATATTTTTTCAAGCAACAAAATACTATACAAATATTATTTTTACAAAAGTTACTTATTATACAATTGTACTGGAATTGATGAAAGTACTCATATTTTACTTTGATAAAACTTCTATGCATATTTCAGAAATTAATGGAGAATGCAGAGCAAACGGCACTTTCAGTGTCCAGCGATAGTACGTCTTCAACAAAATACTACGTCAGTAATCGCATTAATCTTTTTTCGAAGGACGAGAGATTTGATATTGATTCTCAAAATCTGCCCGTCACTGGTAATCGACATTTTGACCATATTGCCGTCAATTTAAGTTTGTCAGACATTTTAATGCCAAGTGGGGTTAAAGATACAGGTAATAAAAAGTGAAAATTTATAAAAATGTCTATTTAATTTGTAACATCAATTATTCAAATCAATTGATATTTGTGTCATAGTATGATGGCTAGGAGATATGCAGATTTTAATACTGCGTTAACCACAGCAGCATAATTGTTACTAGATTAAAGTTGTGTAAAATAGCAACTTTTTTATTTTATAAATTATATGGGTTTATTTTTATTTTTATTTTTTACAGTTTTTTTTTATTAATTTATTAATAATTTTTATCCTCTCACTTAATATGAACCAAGATGTGTGCTGCCATAACAGTTAAAACAAAAATAGGGTATTAATAGAGATATTTTTAAATTAATCCTTGATAATGTTTAAATTTGATTTATAATTTTCATGATTTTACATGTTAGATATAATCATTATGATCTTTTGGCTTACATATGTAACAAATGCTTTCATGATTATATAAAAAGAGTTTTGGCTAATAAATGAAATAAAAAATGCCTGAAGAAGTTAAAAAAATATTCTGACGAAACATTATCAATATACCAACATTTATTTGTTTAATATTAATTCTAATAAAGTTTTTATTTATCTTAAATTATATTATACTTTCTTTAAAAATATTTACAACAAAAAATACAAATCTTGTGCTAAACAATAATTCAAACATAAATTACTTATAATGAGTTTTGGTACTTCATGAAAACCATTACAAGTAGGAATTAAAGTGGTCCGTACATAATTCTAAATTTATTGTTACATAAATAAAGTTATTATTTTGTAATAGAATTATGAATTTTTTTCAATAAGTGGACATCTTATTTTAAACAAAGTCTAAAATAAAATAATGTTTAGCACGAAAAAAATAAAAATTAGTCATTTTTATACCAAGTAATACTAATAGATAATCTTTGAAATAATTAAATGTTTTATACGGAATATTTTAACTTATTACATTTTATTATTTATTTGAAGTATATATTTTATATATTTTTATCTTAAATTCATAACAGAATCTGATGTTACATCTGGTCTTCAATGGAGTGAAAAACTTAACCGACTTTTCATTAACAATTATGAGAGCGATCCAACTCTTTCTTGGCAGTATTTTGGATCAACATCCGGATTTTTACGACGCTTTCCAGGTAAGGTAATTGGATATTTTTATTTTTACTGTATGAATTGTACAGTCATATTTTAGTAATTAAAGTAAATCATACAATTAAATGAATGTGCAATATAAAACATTGTATTATGAATAATACTATATAACATTTTGGAAGTTGAAAAAGGTGCATGGGTGATAAAGGTTGCAGAGCAAGTAAGTGCAGGTACGTCACACACTAGATATTGTATACACTTACAGGTATTGCCTCCTATATTTTGCCCTGGCTATAATGGCAGACATTTGTTGTTGCTAATGCAAGTGTAAACGTGCATCAGATTTTTTTTGTCTTCAAGCAAAACTAAAATCCCATTACATTGCCCTGCTACATTATCCCCTCGCTCCTAATGACGCTATTTACAAATGTTGTTGACTATATTTAAATATATATTATATATATATTTATATATATATTCCAATTATTTACAAATATGCTTATTTGAGATCTGGCAACTTTTTTTATGTGTATAACGCAGATGGAACATATTAAATATTTGTGGCCATTAAAAATTAAAAAAACTAAAAAATATATAAGAAAAATACTACAATGTACTGTAAAAATATTTACTTTTAATAAACAAAATTGAATAATTCTTAATGTATCTAATTTAAATGAAAATTTTTTGACAAAACAAAATATATTGAATTTTGAGTTTAACCTTAGGTGTTTTTTGGTGTACAATATTGCATAACAATTATTATATAACAACCCTAATGCAATTATATGTAATATTACAGATATAAATATAAATAATAGTTGTAAAATATTTTAGTTACAACCAGTTTGTAATCATTTGAGAAAGCTGACCCTTTGACCAGAAGGGAGTTTGTAGATTGTATCCGTTTGCGGAACATCCAGTTCGCGAGCTGATGAGTTGAACTCGTGCCGATGCAGACGCCATTCGTTAGTCAAACGTTCATATTAGCGGGGAAGACCTATCCTCTTCCACTGATACAAAAGTGACTTAATCGATCAAAAAAAATATTAGTAGATGTATTATTTACAATTATGGTGAATGTTTTTCCCCCATGTTTTTTATTTGGTGTCAATTGGTACACGCAGATTGAAGCGGAATTTTCGCAGCATTTTGTCGGAGAAATAAAAAAGATGTAATTTGTAGCTCTTTAATTGTAAAAGTTATTCTAAATTCTTAATAAGATGTTAGTATCAGTCTGAATTTACTCGTTTCATTTTTTAATTTGTTAACATATTCAGAATTGCCATCGAGTCCTGAATTATTCGTGACAAAATCAGTAGATAAGTGTCAACTTACTTTAAATATTAATTCTTCTATCAAACAATTTATATCGTCTTTAAACATTGCGCGAATTTCTAATGGCATGAGTGGAAGTACGTCGTATCAGTCATTCATTTGATGACATGAGATGGAGGTTTTCTACTGCAGATGAAACCTCTCTACAATCTTATTTGCAGCAGCATAAGAAGCATAAGAAATTGTCCGAATATGAGTTGAACTCAGCATCTAAATTAACTTTTTGAATTGAGTTGACATAAATTATCTACCACAGTCGGTAGTGATGTGCGCCGGCATGTCGTAATTCTCTATCTATCTTAATCAAAACGCATGTTTGAATATTCTCGCTTCAATTTCGGAAACCGGTATATTTTGTGGTCATCGCTTAATGCGGTCTATATATGTAAAGGTATACTTGCACCCTGTTAACAATTCCACTGTGGCCATGTGCGAATTTTTCATATAATTAAATGTTTTAATTCATTCTAAGCATTCTTTGAAATCATTAACTTATGGCATGCCTGGCATACGTCCAAGTATGCTAGAGCCTAATCGCAGCAATCCTTATTGATCGAAGATCATGTATCTTTTTACGATCAATCTCTGAGTTGTGTACATTTTCAGATGTGAGAGTCAGCGCAGATCACATCGAGCGATGACAAATCTCAAGGACATAGGTACGCGCAATATTTAAGACGTCGCAATATACTTCCACGTTGCTTTCAGGTATTTTAATTTTCTTTAATTTTAAGTATGAATTAAAATGATTACGTAACAATTGCGCTTTTGAAAAAGAGATAGCTTCGACGCGTGATAAACAGTCTGCTACAATATTTTCGATGTGTTTAATATATTGAATATTTGTTGTGATCTGACTAATATAATAAAGATCCCAGAATTCTCATATAGAAAATTTATTTAATTTATGGTTGAATGCGAAAGTAAAAAGTTTATGGTCTGTTTAAATCATAAAATCGCAACCATAAGCCCAATGCTTGAAGTATTTAATCGTTAAATATATTGCTAAATATATAGCAGTTTGTAATCGTATGTGGTCTATTTTCATTTCATTTCAGAAGAAAAAAATTTCATGAAGAATGAGAGAAGCTCGAAATTACCATTGATTTCTTGTTGAAATGCGACGCCAATAGTGTAGTCAGATGCATCAACAACGATGTATAATTGTCTCCCAGGTAGTGGATACGAAAGCATCACAGTTTTTATTACACTTCTTCATTATATCGAAAGCTCTTTTTGTTTTGATGTTTCATTGTAACTGCGAGCTACTTTTGTTTGTGCCTTTTAATAGATCTTTTGAGAGGCTTTATTTTTTCAACTAAACCAAGCACAAAAAGTCGGAAGAAATTAACCATTCTAATAAATCCTCGTAATTGTTCAATAATTAGGGGTTAAAGGAAGTCTCTGATTACTTATATTCATTCACAAGTCAGTTTATGCCTGACTTAATTACCGAGTGTTCAATTTCGTGAGCACTGAAGACGCATTTCGACACGTTTATAATTACTTCGTATTTATTTAACCTCTTCAATAAGATCATAAAGTGTTTGAGATTTGGCTCTTTAGTTTTTAAAAATTTATCAATATATGGATAGATTAAATCGAGGCCACGCCTAATCTCATCTATAAACCGCTGGCATGTTTTAGCCTATTTCTCAATATAAACGAAGTAAACAGTATTCATATAATCCAAAAGGTATTATAGTTGCAGTTTTTAACACGCCTGGTATTTGATTATATACATGAATTAAATTTATTTTAGAAAATACCGTTTATCTACTCAGATTTTAGATGAAATCCTTCAGTGGCCTAGGTGCATATCTATCGTCTTTAATCCACGCGTTGAGCGCTCGGTAGTCTTCGCATAGTTTTTTGGGTTTCCCATACTTTTTGGCATCAGATGAATAGTCGGCACCCAAGAACTCTTAGTTGGGCAAATTATCCCCTCCTTCAACATCACCTCTATCTCTCCTACTTGGCCTGCTTTATGTGATCCAGTGCAAGACATCAAATTTGTGCTATACGTGGGTCATCCAGGTATCATCTCCCTACAGTGTTCAGTAGTGTATTTCACCTCAGCTTGTTCAAACATGGGAGATCCAAGTAGCTGACCAATAAAGGCTTGTAAGGATAGTTGTTTCTCGATACAGGTTTTACAATGAATACTACTTCTTCATACTTGCTCACTATTCGAAGTTAACGTTTTGTTATCAATAGTCTTTTATTTTTCAAATCAATGACAGGTTATAATGTTCGAGGAAATCTATACCGATGATAAAATCTACATCTACGATGGTGAATAGTCATAGGTAGCTATGTCGGAAGGCAAGATCTAGATCCATGGTAATGCTTCCGTAGGTGTCCATCTAGGTGGTAGTATATGGTGTACAAGTATTACGATGTATTTTTTCATGAACTTGTGATTCGGAATAATCACACAAATCAGTATCCGCATCTATGAAAAAACGCGTTCTGCTTTTCGCATTCACTATGAAGATGCGGCCATTCGTCGAACCGTTAAATACCACTGCATCTATCAACCATCTTACTCATATCCTGCCGATGTTTAGCTGTAGGGGGACTTGCATTTATTTACTTTAATTCCAAACTGGCTGTGATATCAGTAAAAGCCGCCATTTTGGCTTCTGCTGTATTGGTGAGAAAAGGATCGCGATTTTCCTCATCACTGATTTCGCTGTCTACAGTCATCTCATAACAACATGTTAATCTTTTTTTCAGGTCTCTGAAACTCTTCATTAACATAGCGATAACATCTGATATTTTTGAGACTGATTTGGAGGTGATGGCAACTACAGTAGCGACAGTGATTACGTGATTTTTTTTCGTAGAAATACCATAAATTTGTTTAGCGATTTCTTCAAGTTTTAGCCTTTGACGGTCGAAGATATTTGCTAGGATCTGCTGCAACTATGCGGGTAAATGAGTGAACCATATCTCAATTATAAAATTATCAAAAACTGTTGCATTTGCCAAGCCTTTAAGATGTCGCCAATACTGGGATGGCATACAATAGTCAACCCCTCTTGCTGTAAGAGTTTTTATAACGTGCATAAAATCTGTGACTATAAGACGCTTCCTGATCGTGTTTATTAATGCTTTTATGTTTCAATTTCTGGAGAAGGACACACAATATCCTTAACTTCAGCAATTTTCTCCGGAATAATATTTTTCATTATGTACCCTATTTTTACTTCCTTGTCAATCATTTTTCAGATAAGACATTACACTTCTACATGACAAAATCAAAGCGCTATGTAGCCAAAAGCTAGGAATAAAAGTGTGTAAGGTTGTGGCATTGCTTGACACATTATTTTGCGTGAATTCAATGTTGGGTATTTTAACAATTTTATAAAGAAAATTGTCACAAAGAAAAATGAAAAATTTTCAAGTATTTAATTTATTTTAGGTATTTCTTTACACTTTATACTATTTCACATTTACAGGGTGGATTATAAAGTCAGAATATGCAAACTAAAAACACTTTATTTTGAATAATACTATATAAAATTCATCTATCAAAAAGTACAAAAATATTATTGATTAACAAAAATAAGAAAGTTTATATTTAATTCTTATTTTTATAATATTTATTACAGCAATATCATGGCCAGAAAAAGATACTTCACCATCCCAAAATGGATTAACGCGTATACATACTATCGACGACTTCCGATTATCTGAGTGGTTTATTGGAAGCGCAACTTCTCCAAAAGATCTCGCCATCCTGATAGATAGTAGCAGTCTTTATTCTATTAAGCATCGGACACTGATAATTAGAACAACGTGTGCTATTCTTGACACTCTTGGTCCTAATGACTTTGTTAATATATATCATTTTGCTGAAAGTACCAAAGAAATTGTAACATGTTTTAAAGATGTTATGATGATTGCCTCACCCGATAATGTAAAACAGCTGAAGGTATGATTTTATTATACAATTATACAATTAATAAATTAATAAAGTTGCAAAAATGAATTTTTAATTTTATTTTATCTATATGTAGGATAAGAAATTTTAATTTTCTGAATTCTGCTCTTAAAATTTATTGAGTTAATATCAAAGATAACACAGCGAATAACAATACACGTATATGTATTATGTGATAGTTTGAAGACAATGAATACCACAATAAATTATATAATAAAATTTATGTATATTTACATTTAGTCGTTTTTATATCGAAACTTTAGTAATTTAATCAATCAATGATTTTAATTTAAAGTGCCAAAAAAATGACAATAATGAAATATATGTAAAAAACAGGTCAATTCGGTAAAAAATAAATAATTATTCATATGGTAAAACGATCATTTAATTTTACTATAATGACATAAAGTGCACAAACAAGTCATCGGATAAATTGTTAAAGAATAAGTACTCCTCATATTTACCTTTCCTACCTAGTACAAGAATCCTAAGTATAAATTAAAATTATTTGTAGATCTAATAAACCCAAGTTTAGGTACTTAGTATATATCGGTTCGCCATTGCATCAAGAAATTCACCCATGCTACATTGTTATTTTAAACTTAACAAAGCACAGTAACAGAAAGAGCATACAATTTGATATTGATAGATATTTATTAAAGACATTAAGTTATATGCATTAATATTAATTCAAAATTATTAATAATATTACTATGGAATTAATAAATTCATGTGAAAGACACTGTACATTGTTATTATTCTATGGAAAATTTCATTATTTTGGCGTAGTTAGTTAAATAAAACAACAAATTGTCCAGTCTGACGTTGACGCTTCGGCGACTTGGTTGTTGTTGTAAAATCATGGCTCTACATGATCAACTTTCGGAAATTTAAGTCTTTCAATTGACATCAAGTCTTAACAAGGACCACAATCAAGTCGTCAAAATGTCATCGTTAAAACAAACAATTTGCTGTTTTATTCAACTAACCAAACCAAACAAAATAATTATTATATGGAAATGAATATTTTCCATATAATAATTATTATTAAGTTAGGTTCATATTTAGTTTTATATGAATTTATAATATAAGTTTTTTATCAATATATAAATTCTTATATTCTTTAATTATTGCAATATTAGATTTCTTTACTTATTAATTTTTTTCTATAACCTACCTACCTAGTAATATAACAAAGATATACAATTGTATAAATCAAAAATTAAAAACAGTGTACTACAAAAATTTTTCAGATGGCAATGAACAATTTAATAGCAGAGTCACCTTCCAATATTTCTGCGGCATTGAGTACAGCTTTCGAAATTCTTCAAAAATATAACAGATCTTCGCAGGGTAGTCAGTGCAACCAAGCAATAATGTTAATTACGGCAAGAACTGAAGGCGCCCCAGTAGAGCTTATTAAACATTATAATTCACCGCATATGCCCGTCAGAATCTTTACATATATCGTAGGTCCCGATAGTAGTCCAGAATTGCAAACTATGTCGTGTACTAATAAAGGTATTTATTCATTCATATATTTCATACATATCATTATAATAATGATATGTATGAAATAAGGTTTATTCAATATATATTGATATAAAAATAAAATTTATACTTATAATTAAAATATTTTTGTATGATTATACACTTTAAATAAAAATTAAATTAAACATTTGTAAAATACATGCATAAATAAAAGAATTGACGTAAATTCTGTAATATCATTTAATTAATTAAACAATTATACATTATTTTAATTTTAACCTGAAAAATATTTTCAAGCATAATTAATATAATAAATAAATATAAATTAATAATAACACGCAAAAAAATTAAATTTTAAAATTAATAATATTTTATTTAAAAAATAAATTAATAATAATCACAGACATAACAAAGTATATCGAATTTCGTTACATACGTAACACTTTGATGTTAACATTTGAAAATAAATTATAAATGATAATTCTTACAAATCTCCATTAAATTTTATTTAATTCGTTAATTTTAAATGTGCTTCTAACAATTAAAGAATTTTTGAGTAAATGATAACTATTATATTAATTATATGTTGAAGATTCATTTACATTTTCTTTTAAATACTGAGACGTAACATCATGTAAGTTGTAATTATTATGAAAAACTGTTGGAAAGAACTAAAAAAGTCAATTAGAAATTTTTATAAAAAATATTTAAAATATTTAATAACACTGTATAAATATAATAGATATGAGATGAAAATAATAACAGATTACTCAAAAACTTAATTCAAAATTAGTTATGTTAATAAATATTGTAGGTTGAAGGGGGAACTATTTTACAAAAAAATCAATGAAAAACTTTTTATTATTCGAAATACACAGAAAGCCATTAAAATCCAATTTAAATTAACCAAAAAGCCATATCTAATATTCCATATTTAAAAATATATTTCTTGTACATATATTATAACTGACCATTCATTTTTAGTATGTTATTTGATTGAAACATTTTACTTTATCGAATGTGCATACCGTTTTACAAAATAAAATAATTTTCTGAGGAATTCTACTTTTTTTCTTATTTTATTGTAAAATATTCATAAAAAAATTTTACACATCATTCTAAATAATATTCATTTTTATTATGAATTATACAATAACATCTTTCAACAAATGTCATATATTAATTCTTTTTATTTACTTAAAATAAAAACCTAATATAATTATTAAAAATAAAAAAAAATGTTTTCACTGTAAATTAAAAATTTTTTATTTTTAGGATATTATACGAAAATAAAAAATATGGATGAAATAAAGAGTAAAGTTTTTGAATATATAAAAGTATTAGCTCGACCAATAGTACTGTATCAACGCGATCATCCCATACATTGGACTCCAGTTTACATTGGTGGAAAAGTAAGAACTATTAACTACCAATTTATTTTAATAATTTTGTAATATATAAGGTAAATTTTAATAATTCTAATAATTTCTAATCATTACTGTCTTATCGTTATGCTTAATAATAATAATAATAATAATAATAATCATCATCATGATTATGTTAATGATGAATACAAATTTATAACGGAAATCTCTCTGTCAGAGTTGTTTGCTGGAGTTTAAGAAGGATAGGTACATGAGGAAATGTCGAATAAATAGAGAATAGGTTGGATTTAAAAAAAAAATTAACAAAAAAGTAACGGTTAATACAAAAGTATGGTACGGTTACTCTATTTAAACATTTCTCTGAGGAACTCTAGACGATGAAACGACGTGATGATTTTATACAAATACATAAAGTCAAGAAAAACGGCTTGATTTAATTATACAAATACATATTAATGAAATACAGAATTACATACAGAAATATATATGTACATATATATTTAATAAAACATAATATGTTCTATTACAAATAATTTCGCTCGAGGAATTAGTTCCTAGTTCGCTATCGATTAGAATGGCACTGCCGCACGTGACGGGTTGGTTTGCGTTTTCCATTAGGAGGAGTCAGTGCCAGATGTTTATGAATAGCTATTGCATTTGGGAGTCAATGGCAATCTTCCACTGCATGCGTCTGATCACCCGATTTCCTGGTCCACAGTCAGGGTGAATTGTCAGGCTGGTCGAAGAAGGTTCGGGGAAAATAGAAGAAGAACAAGAGTACCCGAGATGTCCGCCACTTAACTCTGAACATCATGAGAACGTGGTCGAGCAGCAACTGATTGCTCAAGGATCAAGCACCTTGACTTAACTTAAAGACGACAAAAAGGGGGGAGACATTTTAGCGTCGAGCGTTAGTGGTGAAATGACATCGTTGGGTTGCACGTAGGGTTGCTCCCTTGCCGAAAGGTTGCGCGGTGGCAGAGGTGATGAAGAAATAGGGTCTAGGGGAGTGGGGCTAGCCTTACTATGACACGTCATCGATATACCGAATTCTTCGTAAGGGTTTGACTGTTACAAATTTATTAGAATGATTTAAAAATTAATTACACTCAGTATAAATATACCGAATACAATATAATTTACGTAGACTATATTTATATTTAAATTATTAACACCTAATGAGGCTATTTTAAAAAATTTACATGATAAATTAAAAGATTATTTAATCTAATTTTTTTTTTATATTAATCAAATCGTTTTATATTTGAATATGAAGCATCTATAAATCCTTAGTTCGAAATAATTCTTTTTTTTTTGTTAATTTTTCTATCAAAGATTTTTAGAATATTTCATTCAATGTCATGATTGCTATTTTTAATGTGCAAAAGAATTTCAAAATTGCTATAAATAACTTTATTGAATTCATACAAGACAAGTTTTTAGCGTATGTTTTATTTTATTTTACATTTTATATATTTTATTGTATTTTTCTTTCTTATCAGATTTCATTCAAATATTGATTTAATTAAATTTTATTATCTGTAATTCTAAGCTATATATTTTATTATTTTTTTGTTTTATTTTCCTTTTAATGATAGAGAATACCACCTTGCTTTTTCAAAAGTTTTCTTTATTTTTAAATAGATTTATTTATTTTTAAAATAATTTCAATTTTTCAAACCAAAAAAAAGTTTTACATAACCACAATTACCTAACTTCACATTAAAATTTTTTATAATTTTATAAATGCATAAAAATACTCTTATTGATTATATTATTAATGTCTTGTTTACAGTAATTTTTAACTCAATTTATAAATATTTTCTTTTTTATTTAAATCATTGAAAAAAGCTTATAAATATGCAGTAAATACTTTAAACAAATTTTTGTAGGCACACTGTGCCACATGCTCAGTTTTTATTATTTAATATTAGATACTAGTATAGCACGAGGATTCCTTAATTAACTAAAAAAGACTTGTAATAACAAAAAAAAGAAATGAGATAAATTAAAAAAAATAACTCAAATGTTTCATATACAAAAGGCAATTAACTATATTTGTTACACAAAACACTATTTAATTTGATAGTAATAATTATGATAATATTTAATAATAATTAATTATTAATGGATTATATTAAGATATGAATCAATCTGCGATTGGTTACGAATTGACCATTCCTTGACTCCTGCCAAGTAATAGCACTTAATAATAAGGTTCTGTGAAATACTAGATTTTTGTTAATAAAACAGTTGTTACTGTTTTTTATATATTTTTAAACCATTAGCTAGCGTTCTTGAATTATAAGTAATTATCTAAACGTGTTCAACTTGAAAGAAAACACTAATTTTCAGAAATGCAGTATTAATTTTTCAATATAGTTTTTTTTTGTTTATATTTCAGTTATAAGATCTGTTGCATTTCTTAAAATATTCATCAAATGTAGATTTCACCTCTTTATCAATAAAACATCGTTGACCAACTAATCATTTTTCTTAATTAGTGATACATAAAAGTTCAAGGGGGATAAATATATATAGAGAGTAGACATAGAAAAATGTCTCGTTTAAAAAAGAACGCGAATAGTAATAATTACAAAAAATCAAAAGAATATAAGATTTTATAAAGAAGGTTGGTTGAAGAAATTATTTTGAAAATATGAATGGAGTCACGGCCAGTGTCAGACTCTGTCGCATACTATAGAACTCTCAAATAAATAGACATGATTCAATACGTATGTAGTTCATGAGCACTGCAGAGATATTCTTCATTCTGCTACAGGCTTCCAAACTGCAAGGCAGAAATAAATGACATTAGATTCATGATCGGAGAGACAAAGTCCGATTTAAGGTTACCGTGAGAAATAATAAATCCCGTAACAATTAAATAGGCTCTATATAAGTTTAAACCGTGCAAAGTCGTACGACTTGATATCATCTTTCTGATACTTTTTTTTAGAGGAGAGGTGATATTTTAATCATAGCGTTATCCAGTATGCTCAGAACTAGCTTATCTATTGCATGCATATCTACATCTTGGCATTTAACAATGATGGTGTTTATACCTAAAGTAAGTAGAGTAGAATGCAGTTCACCTACAGCTCCAGATCTTTTTGCCGAACATCTTTTAAATTGGAAATGATGAGGAAATTGCTAGATATATATGAAAAAAAAGGATACTACATCTCAACCCACTGCATTGCAGCTAACATGTTTATTAATCTGGTAAATCTGTTGATAGTGCATTGATTGAATCTCTGGGCTACATTCAAAAGGACATGAAGAACCATAGTTTGGTACTAGCAGTAATATTAGATGTCGACCTATTATTGGTCTTCATATATATTGATTTTCAATGCAGTGACAGGAAAGGGAATCTCTACAGCAATCTGAAAGTGAATTGTAAATCTGTTGAGCATCCGAAAAAATATTATGATCCATAAAAGCACGACTACTTCAACTGGATGAGGTAAAAATGGATGCTCACAGAGCAGAGTTCTTTTTCTTCTATTAATAAGAGGTGATGAATATAGTGTAATTACTGGGATTATGCAGGATAGACTGAAAAAGATTTTTAGCGGATTGTGCCAAATAAGACTTGGAGTACAACTGAATAGACATTCTTTACACACAGTCGTCAGTATCACATACCTGTGTTACTCGAATCTACGGGTAACACATCTATATATGTTAGAATAATCATATTAAATTAAATTGTGATAAACCGTCAATGCATATTAGATTTGCAGAAGGGTCTTTAGAAATTCTTGGAGTTTATAACCAGATAAGATAAACAGGATATACTATTGTCAAACCATGACCTCTACATGGAGCTATACTTAGAAAATACAGAAGTAATCTAAAGACGAATATCAAGGTACTTACCAAAGTACAAGTATTTTTCTTGAGAGAAATGATAAAAACTGTAAAGCTAACTTCTTTTATTACCTTTGAAATGCTGCTGTAAGCTCCATTTCTGGATAAAGTTGTATTGCCATGGGAATTTCAAAGATATTTGCTTATTAGCCCTGTAGTCTAAAATTAGATAAGCCTACTGTTTGTAATAATATTCCTTTTATATATGCATCTAACCAAAAGTTTGAATTGATTATACGAGAAACACAAGCATGAAACACAAAATTCCTAAAGCTATTAAGCTCGAACCAGACTTTGATCACAGATGGCTCTAAAAATGAGAATGTCTCGGGTGCCCGGCAGCCCACTAGTGAGTTCCGTCATTCGCACAAGCGAGGACAAAGAGTAGATGCTGCTCCGTCACTCTCTGTTTTCGATTAGTTGAGCTCGCTCTAATTAAAATGCTAATTTTCGTCAGTCTATGTGCAGGATATAAAAGGGAAAACGAAATGAGACAAAATATGATTCGTATAGCTACTCGTTTCGTGAGTTAAAGCGCCTCGAAATGCCTAAAACGAGCTGTGTTTTTATGAATGCTCGAGAGCCTAACCGCTCACCTTCTTTTTCTATATTTCAGAACTTCATTGCCCTTCCACACGACTGCATTTGTAAGAGTGTGTGATTAAATAAAAAGGACTACTAACCGACATTCGTGTTATTATTTCTACTATCTCCCTCTTCCCGTTTCTTTTACAGGAGGATTACAAACATCCTCGCTCCAGCGAGCTAACTCCGGGTAGCAGCGACAGCAGCCAGGAGGCTATGGTGTTACCATATGATTAAAAACTGTAACATTGCTTAATGTATAATGAATGTAAAGACTTAAAAATTTGAAGAGACTGATTAAAGTTAAGCCTTCAAGAGAATGACAGTTTGCAATATAAACGCTGAGCCTCTAAGATAACAGAAGGACGACTAAATGGTTCACGAAACACTAAAAAAGGGCTGTCATCTCAACAAGTTTGACAGAAAAATCAACATTCACTCTAAATAGTACCAGATCGACATAGAAACAAATGTCGACTAACGATTTTTTTAGCTAGTTATTTTAGGACGGTACTGTTTGTTACAGAATAGTACTAGTCAATCTGGGTGGAATTTAGTCTCTTTGAGAATGAGGGAATTGAATACAGTATTCATACTCTAAACAAAAACTCCTTATTTAACGCTTTTTTATATATATAGTAGATAAAGAAGAGATAAACACACAATGTGCTTCGGACTGAGTTTAGATTCCATAGCATAACCTCCAGCAAGAGACATCGCATTGACTTTTTTTCTTTTATTTCATTGTTACTATCAAATAGAAATAATTTGAACATTAATTAATTGAGACTTGCAATGATAAATATATCAAAACAATTTATGGTACAGTTATCTAATTTGGTCTTTTACTGCGTTTACATAATTTATATTCGTAACTACATTTAAACTTATTTTTTATAGGTATAAATGAATTACCAAATATATTTTTCCAAAAAAGAATTCAAACTAAATTAAATTATATATTTTTTATTTTGATTGATTTATATATATTGCAATGATACTCTTCGTTGCTAGAAGTTTCGAGAAGGTTCCGTGCCCCCTCTCGAGACTTTAACGGTTAAGGCCCCCCGCTGACCACTGTGTCACGATGAATCGGCGCTCTCGTTTTACCGCGCAGCAGCGACTGCGCATCTCTAGCGCCGAGTAACCGAGGTGATGTGGCACCTCGGAGCGCTCAACTCGGGAGCAGAACCGTTTCGGCTCTTTCAGACTCCACTTCTCTCCTCGTATACTCCCGCTGTTCACGCTATCGTGTCAGCAACCCCTATCCTTTCGTCACGCTATGTTGACGATAAAAATCCTTTGGTCGTTCACGCTATCGTGTCGACTATTCCTTATTTATTCCTCACCAAGAAGTTGGAAAGGTTCTGCGTCTTATCTTTAGAGGTAATATTGCGGTACGCAATATTGTTATTAGATCCGAAATCTGTTCTCATCCGTCCGATTTTGTTCCTGTATTTTTGACAAAAAATATTCATTTGGCTCAATATTTTATAGCAAATGTGTAAATTTGTATCCGTTGCAAATTTACTATTTGTAACATTCATGCGTAAGCTAACCTCGAAATCCGTCTTTTTCCTTACCGTCTGTTATTTAAAAATTGTCAAGCATTTATTTTCTAATTGTTTGACGTAGTTCCGGGTTTCGCATTTCATGAAATCAACGGAGCAATCAATCACTGGGACTGTTCTATGTGTTGTAGGTTAATATATCCGCTAACAATATTTCTCAGCAATCACTTCGATTGCTTATCCACTATTTTGGATTCCTCCTTGTGTTGCTGGTTAATATATCCGTTAACAACATTGTTAAGCAATCCTATTAGATTGTTACCTTTTATTTTATTTTATTTATTTTATTGTCGCGTTATCTATATTTCTCTCGCGTTTTAGATAAAAATATTTGCCGAACGTGGTCGTTACGCCATTATAATAAATGCCCGTTATGTATTATAATTTATTTACTTGTATTTGTTCAATCAAAAACACAAGTTATAAATCGAAATCAGTAATCTTTCCGAAATATCCGCGCATATATAAAGTTTGTAAAGTAGTTATTTAAGATAATTACTCGGATTTCGGATAGTCCGCGAGATTTTGTGTATCCGGGTCGACCTTATTATTGTTTATGTACATGACCCCTTGCTGTGGTCATTAAGACGAGTAAATGAAATTCTAAATATCATTATATCTTATTTTAATCATATTTATTCAACGTGTCGTTGAAATTGTATTTATTTATGTGAATGGTTTTTATTAAACGACACCTTCCCGGTGACATTTATTTATTTAAAACGTATTTTTTATTTATGACACCTTGTGAGCAACGTTCCGAATCCCTGGCAGACAGGCTGTCGCTTGTCCCGACGAAATCTACATCTTTTCTTCAACGAGAGCTGGACTTCCCCTTCACCCGTGAAGGGCAAACGGAGCCGTCTCGTCACAATATTATTATATAGTTTTCGAATTTAGTATTGTTTAAACATATTTTAATCCAACAAAATATATTATTATTTTAATATCTATAAATCAGGACAGATACCTTTGAAACAATTATAGAAAAAAAAATTTTTAATCATACCTTGACAATGACAACCACTAATCAAACAGTATTTACCAATATTTTATTTGTAACAAAAAATAAATTACATATTTACATAGTTTAGTAATAGTATCTTATGAAGAATATACATTATCGATTAGAATATGCAAGTACTGATTTTGATAATATAAAAAAGTGATTTTAATATAACCAGTCATAGATCACTAAGCATAACAAAAATTGCAAGATATAAAATTGCTAAAACTGCTTGAAGAAGTTCAGATTTAAATTTTATTTAAATATTTTTATTACAATAATCTATGAAGAATCAATTATTATTATATTTTTGAGAAATATACCAAAATTAAACAATATACCAAAATAAAGACATACAAAGACCTTTTGTATTTTGTGTAATGCTGTGTGAATAATATATTATACGTTTTCAATATTGGTTTATAACAAACAATAAATAGTACATTGTTGAAAACAATTTTATAAAGCTAAAATCATGAAAAACTTCTGAAACTATAGGATCATCATATCAAAGCACAGTATTCTTGGTTCATACAATATATTTTGTAAGATAAAAAAATATTACATTTTACAAATTTTTAAATCTTTTAAAAAAATGGTGGAATATATGATTCAGAAGTAGTGACTACGAAATACCATTTCTATGATATACAGAGAAGTCTTTTTTAGGTGGTATTATAACTGATGATGAAAAGTGGACATGCTACCTGAATTCAAAACGCAAAATATCGCAATTCAAGTTCCAGCATTATTCCATTCAAAGCAAGATATATATGTTAAAAAGAAATATTTAATGTCATTATATAGGATCAGAAGGGTGTGGTGTGTTATAAGTTAATAAAAAAGCATCCCTGGGTAATTCTATCGGTTAAAATTAATACATTTAAAACCAGTATTGCATTAAAATAAACAAACACAAATAATTAATTTATAAAATTTATTCTTGATACAACGCTCAGCCATTTATAAAAATTAATATTAAAAGTATTCGAATAACCGCATCCAGAAAATTCTGACTTACCCATATTATAGTTTAGATATTATTTATTATTTATTATATATACATTCTAGCCTAATGGCTTACGAACGGGTTCCTCTATTTACATGGTTAATCTTACATATATCACAGTGTTGTTCTTTTTAATCTCACTTATTATCACAGTCCCATTTATCAGCCTTCTAATCTCGTTTACTTTCTTGTTGTATATCCGCTGTTATTTTCTCCCTGTCGTTCTTTCTGTAGTCTCATTTTTCCGCATTTTGTCGTTGTCTTTACCTACTTCTATGATACATTTCAGTAGCTGTTTGTCTATGTTATCTCGCTAAAATCTCTGTTGTATGTCTGCGTTTATAAGAGTTTCATGCCATAATTCCTGATTTTTTAAATAATTTTCTTCATATTTGCTACATTATATAACCCTGTGGTTCCAATCATCTTTTCCATCTCCGCATCGTTTGTATCTTCTCTCTTCCTCCTTAATCCAGTATTTGTTATCCTCGATTAGTTTTACATATCTAATTTTTCCAATTGTCCTTATGTTCTCTATCCTGTTTTCTTTTCTCAGGTATGCAGGCAGTCCAATTTCCTTAATAGTTGCATACGCACTTATATATCTGTTATATCTTGCCTTTTCTATCTTATTAGTTAGCCTCTGTCCTTGTATCTCTCTATCTCTTCGTATTTATTAATTCCCGTGTTGTCCCATATCCCCAACTATTCTTTGGTGAATACGAGTATTATCTTTTAATATTTAATGAGTGAATCTCCGTATTATCTTTTCCTCCGTGTTCCGCTATCCTATCCTTTTCTTCTTTACATTTCCTGACCCACCTCTCCTCTGTCATGAGCTTGATTTTATCATTGTACTTCATAGTTCTTGTATTCCATTCACCTTTCATTTCCCATTCCTCTGTCTCCTCATAAATAATGTATCTCTGTGTGTAGTAATTCAGCCTCAAAATCCAACTGTATTAGTCAAACTTTACTTTATCCAATTCCTCAGCTCCCTCACTTCCCCATATCTCCACACCATATGCCAGGGCACCTTTTACCAGGTAGTTGAACATCATTTTTCTGAGGTGCAAGTCACCTGCGCACCTTCTCTCCCCGTGTTCCCATGTTTTTTGGCAGCTATACTTCCTCTGTGTGCGCTTTCTCTGATGTGTAGTTTTAGGTTTCCTTTTCTGTTCAGCATGAAACCAAGGTAGAAGAAGCTGTCCACTACCTCGATTTCCTTTCTCTTCCATCTCCATTCCTCTGTTTTCGGTTTCTTGCCATCCTTAACTACCATCATTTTCGTCTGTGTTGAGTAGTAGTTTTTCTCGTAACCAAAAATTTTCTCAGCTTCTCCATCATATTCTGCATGACTTCCCTATTCTCCCCTATCATTACAATATCGTCCGCGTATACTAACGTCCAGATCCTTATGTCTGCTATCATGGTTCCTCCGATGTTTCTTCTCTTCATTTCTTCCTCCAACTTAGCAGTGTATATGTTGAATAGTAAGGGGATTAAGCAGCATCCCTGCCTTAGTCCTTTTGTAAACCAAAACTCTTCTGTCAGCCCCTCCTCTGTTTTTATACAGCACTTCGTCTCCTCATATATTTTTTTTATCCTTTCAACCAGGCCTTTGCTATATCCTGCCCCTTCCATTATCTTCCACAGCTTTTCCACTTCTAAACCCTGCCTATCCCTCTGGTATGATTTTTCTATCCTCAATTTCTTTCTCTAGCCTGTTCCTAATGATTTCCATATATATTTTATGTTTTGTAGATAACATTGACAGGCCTTTGTAATGTTCTGTTTTTTTCTGTCTCCCTTCTTAAAAACTGGGGTGATAACAGCTCTTCCACTTTTCTGTCATTTTATTTTCTTTTCATACCTTCCGTATTATCGCCTTAACTCTCTCTTTGACCTCTCCTCCTCCCTATATCCAGACTTCGTTAGCTAGTCCGTCTATTCCCGCCGCCTTCTTTTTCTTCAGTTTTTTCCATTCCTCTATTATTTCTGATAGTTTCTTTTCATCAGTCTCTCTGCAGCGCTGTGCTTTTATTTTCTTACTGTGGATAGTTTTATCCTTGCTGCCCCCTAATATGTTACAGAAGTACTCTTGCCCTATTAGTTTGTCTATTCCTCGCTCTGTCTTTACCCTCTTCTTTCTGCCTCAATTGATAAATTCCCATATTTCCTTCTCATTTTTCAGCCTTTTTTTTTCTCGATCTTTTCTTTTTTCCATTTCTTTTTCTTCTCAGCACACACTATTTTCCATTTCTTCCTTTGAGTTATGTATCCCTCCTTCGTTGCCTTCCTTCTCTCCACTTCTTCAATTCGCTTCTCACCTTGCGTTTTTCTCTTTTACATCGGGTGCCCCACCATTTGTTTTTTCCCAGTCTTCTATCATTTATTTTAATTGTTTTTATCGTCATATTCCTCTTTGCGATCTCTTTTAATTCTAGCCACTATGCCTCTATATCGTTCTCTTTTGTCTCGCTGTCATACTTCCCGTCTGTCCCTTCTCTGTATTTTTTTATTGTCTCATCATTCCATATTGTAATCTCTTTTTCTCTATTCCCTCCTCTATCATCTTCTCTCTCTGTATTTTTCCCGTTCACCTTCGCCCACACTATTATGGGGTAGTGATCGGATTCTATTCTGTTCCCTATTTTAAATTTCAAGATCCTATCCCGGCATTCATTGTCCGCAATTGTTTAATCAGTTACCATGTTTCCTTTCGTCCCTGTGAATGTGTACTCTCCCTCTTCATCTTCCTGTTTTGTACCATTGATTATACTCCATCCTTTCATTTCAATTCGTTTTACCATATCTTTTCCTTCTCTATCTGCTTTTCTATCTTTGATATTCCTTTTTTCAATCATCCCTTCCTCATTCATATATTTCCCAAGTCTGCCCATTCTTACATTAAAATCCCCCATCACTAGTATTTCAGTTTTTTCACCACCACTGTTCTCCTCTATCATTTTCCATTTTTCTTCTATATTTCTTGTGTTATTATATACTCCCCACATGTCTAGGGTCTTCTTTGCCTTGTCCATTCTTATTTTCGTCCTTACTGTACTCTCTTCTTTGTTTACTCCCAATTTTACTATCATGTCCTCTATTTTCTTGTTGATTCCTATTATGAATCCACCGTTTACTCTTCCTTTCCTGCTTACTCTATATGCACCTATCACCTTCCATCTCATCTGTGGCGGCAGGGCCTCCACGCACTTTTCCGTATATTTCTCCTCTACCCACGTTTCTGCAAGACAGGCATAGTCCATAGATGTTATGAATTTCCAGAATTCGGAGTCTTTCCTCCATATGCCTGCCACATTCCAGAACAGAATTTTTATCTGTCCCTCTTCTTCCCTTGCCCCATCTTTTTTGCGTGTTTCTTGATTTCCATGTTTATCATTTCCCCTTTTCTTCCTTATTCTCTTTTTTTCATCCCTGTCTGCAGTATCCTCATTGCTGTCCTTGTTTCTTTTGTCTCACCTTTTATTTTCCTTCTCATTCCTTGTATATTTCTTTCTTCCTCGTCCTCTTTTCTTTGTACCATTATTTATCTTTCTTCCAGTTTTTTCCCTGCATCCCCTTTTTGTATTTTCAGCTCGTTCCTTACTTAATCTAAATTCTTTTTTCCTTTGTTCGTGTGGTTCTTGTTGTCTTTATCTCCATGGCTTAAGTCCTCTCCATTCTCTTCTTACTTGTCTGTGTATACGTCCGTTTCCTCATTTTTCCCTTGTTTATCTTCTTTTCGCTCTCTGTCCTTTCCTCTGTTTTATATCCTTTTAATATGTTCTCCAGCACCTTGTCCATCTCCATTTTACCTAGCCACCTTCTCCATCTGCCATCGACATACCTTCTTCAAACCCACCTTTGCAAAAAATCCTTCCCTCCTCACTTTCCTCGTCCACTCCTTTATATTAGTCTGCGTCATCCTTTTCTCATATGTTAGGTCATCGTCTATGAAGATTTTCGTGCCAATGAGGCGTCTCCTATTCTCCCATACATTATCTCTCACTTCTTTGTTTTCCATCTTCACTACTATCAAGCCTTCACTCCACTATGCACTTTTGATCTTCACTTGCATCCCTACATGGTTTTTCACAAATACTTCAGTCCATTTAATCACAACTTGTTTTTCCACCTCTCCCCTATTGGCTCCTCTGATTACGAAATTTTCTTCCCGATCTTTTCTTTTCCTCTCCTTCATCATACTCCTTAGGTCTCTGATGTCTCTTACTGATATTTCCATCTTTTCCCCACTTTCCTGGCGTCCATTGCTTAGCCTTGAGTAGTTTGAGCGTTCGCTCATTCTGCTTGCTGGTCTCGGTAGGTATTCTCCCCCCTGCCGTTTGCCTTCTCCGCTGCTATTGTCTTCACTGATTTTGTTTCACTCCTCCGTTCCAAGGTCTAACATTCTATATCATTCTTTTTCTCTTGCGTCATTCACTTTCTCCTTTAATTCTCTGCATTTATCCTCGAGTTCTATCATCTTTGTTTCAAGTTTTCTCGTCTATATTCTTATACTCTCCATATCCTCCTACAGGCTCTTAATCTCCTTTTCATATTTTTTTCCATCCTCTCCAGTCTTTCCTTATACTTCCTTTTCCTTTTTTCCATTTCTTCGTCCGCCCTCTTCCTTTCCTCTCTCCTTGCTTTATCGATCTCCTCCTACGTATCACCTTTCACAAATGACACTTTTTTTTTAAGTTCCAGTATCATTTGGGTCACGTCTTTCTTGCTTTTCGGAGGCCTTCCCCTCCCTTCCTTTGCATTCTGTTTCCCCTGGCTCATTTCTTGTTGGTACGTTCCTACGTTCTATTTACGTGTTCGGCGCTGCCTGGGCCCTTTATATTTTGATCCACCTCTGCTGTTCCTTCTTCCACTCATTCTGTTCTCTGCGCCCGCATTCCTGCTGCTTTCGCGCACTTTCCCTGTCTCCCCTTCCCGCACTTTCCTAACCTTTTTTTCAGCTTCTTTTTTTCACTATCTTTTTAACTCCTTCCATTGACTGTTTTTTTTACCCAATCCTTTTGACCTTCAAATTCTACCGAACTTTTTCTATGCTTCTCTCACTATTATACCATTCTTAACTCAGTTTTTACTCTGTGGCTGCAATATAATACTACACAAACACTCTCACGAGGTTCACTGTAGCGCGACCATTAGAGGAATGCATTATAGTTTAAATATTACCTCTTTTGATTAATACTTGTTACGATAAATTAAGAATTCTTTATCTGGAATACGCTTCAGTTTTTAAGAAAGTATTTAAAATTAAGCCCATACGTTTTTAAAAGAAATTAAAAAGTAAAGCGTTCCATTTAATTATTTCTTTCTTTCATTTTCTCATTATAAAATATTCTATATTTATAGAATTTTAACTGTTATTAATAAGTTATTAATTTTCAGAGTAGCAGATATGGCCTTGAAACTCAAGGACAACTTATGACATCAGTTACTGCACCTATATTAGATCGTAGAAATCACACGGTAATTTAAAATATAATTTATCTTTTATAATAGTGTATTTATATTTGAATTTATTTTTGAACTTAAGAATTACTTCCAAATATTTTACAAAAAGTCAAGATGAGATTATATGACTATGCAATAAAAAATAATTTTTATTGTTTATTGCGAAATTTTTTTCGAAATCAGTTTTCTCTACTGTAGAAAACTACTTTACGAATGGCATAAATATCCCGGTGGCACACCAAACGCGGATAATTAAATTAATTTATCCAATTGGTTACAAAAAAATTCTCGATTCATAACATTCCAAAATTTGTTTAAATTTAACGATCATTTTCAGATGAAGCCATTCGTGAGAATGAGCAACGCCTGTGTTCTTTATGCCGATAAGCAGAAAAAAGAACGCAAGTACCGCCTAGTGGCCATTAGAATAAACCACTTTCGCAGGAAATTTGCATTATAAAAAGGGAAATCTTTTGCGGAGCGGATTTAGGTTAGCTTGAACTGCTAGTTGATTTGAATTCTGGTGCTTACACGAGATCTAAAACACAAGCAGAAAAAGTTCAAAACAGACAATAAGTAAAAAATTGTGAATTTAAGGACTCACCTGTTTACACGTATCCTAAGAGAATTTCATTACATTTATTTTTTAATCCTACACACTTCATTAATACCGGTTAATTGTGTCACTCCTACGAAGAGAAATTGATATGAGCACAACAAACTTTTCCTTTATAGCAAAAAGAGATATCGATCACGACTTAAGTTAATTAAAAAAAAAATATATTGTTTTTTACACATTCAATTATTAATTTTTTTGTATTATCTGTGCACAGGGGAGTCGAGCTGATAAAGACAGCTGGTGCATAGAAAAGATAAATTAAATTATTAAATTATGTTGTTTATATTGTACAATAAATGGTGATAAGCACATTTAATTATTTATTTTTTTTTATTTACTTTGCCACCCGACTGAGATTGGACGTTGGATAAAAAGATGTTACATTACAATTACATGGCTTTCATTTTATTTTTTTAATTAACCAATAAATTATTCTGTAAAGATCAATCATAGATTTTAATGGCTTCAGCCGATAATGAAAATAGATTAATCACTCGTTCCTCAATTAAAACTGAACATAAAACTGTAGATCATTTACAAAAATGAATAAACCTTTCAAAAGATCACGTCAGAGACTCCTCGAAAAATCAAAATGGATAGAGAAATATTTTTAGTATCATTATCAAAAGAAAATAAGTACAATTGGTAAGAAAAGATATAGAATAGCATATATAAAGTATATACTAATAATATATGTATAGCAGTATCAATGCATCTTAAGATTAAGAATGTATCGTGTATGACTCGTACCAATGATATATTTTCTAAATTTCGAAACTCAGCTTAGTTAGTTACTAGAAAAGCATGTTTCAAATTTGAAAGTGATCGACAGCTTTTAATGAAAATTATAACAACTTTTAACACATATTCTTAAATGTGTTAAACTAATACTTGAACAGTACAGATAAAAAAAAAGTACATTTCTGTCAATAAAAAAAACTTGACTTTTTATAGTTTTCCAAAAAGTATTTATATATAATATAAATATTTGCTCAAAAAAATTGAAAATCTACAAACCTTAGTGTAGAAGATATTAAAGAAATAGTAAATTGTTTTATAATATTTTAGCGTGAAAGTGAAACAACATGGCAATATCAATTATGAATATGTACACACATATAATATATATATATTATATTTTAATTATTTTAATGAATTATAATTAATGCAAAAAAGTATAAATGTTACTATCATATATTTATTAATATTTAAAAAATTAAAATTAATAAAAAATGATGTACTTTCACATTGAGATAATTATGTTTATTTCAATTATTAATTAAATAAAACTAATTAAATTTCTATAGTCTAATTTTTAAATTTGTAATTTATATTAGTTTTTAAATTTATTTATATATATACAGGTTAAAGTAACAAAATTATTTTGAAGCATTACATATTAAAACTTTTTGAAATAATCAATTATAAATAAATCATTGATATTATCTATAAATATTAATAACAGTAAATGAAAAACCATTAAAGAATATCGTTGACTAATAAAACATAATCGACAATATATATATATATATATATATAACATGATATGAAGCTAGGATTTCCTGCCATATTTGAAATTTAATAATACCAATATCAAAAAACAAAAGGCAACGTTGCCATGTTTTTTCCTCTTTTTTACAAATAATTATTTCGTAAGAAATTTAATAAATAAATAAAATAAATGAATATTATATGTTTTTATAAAATTTATTTATAAAAAATAGATTTTGTTAATATTTTTTATACAAATTGCTAAAAAAAATTCATGATTTTTATTATCTTATATTACCAGTCTGAATAACCACGTTCAAAAATTTATAACTACAAAATTATACAATGAAAATAGTTATATTAAAACAAAGAAATTTAAAGTAAAAACTATTATAAACATTTATTTTATTTTAATGCGCATAATGTTATCTTGTAATTTTACAAAATATGCAAATATACGCAAAAAATTTATTTTTACATAATTTTTGAATGAAAATATACATATTGTACATTCTTAAAGATTATATAACGTAATATACTACCGTGACAAATCAAATTAAAACCTATAGTAAATTTAAATAATAATACAATCGTGATTTTTCTATTACCTATGTAATATCTAATATCACCAGCGAGTCGTAACAAGACTGTCTTAATGATGTTTTTTTAGAAACCAATTTACTAATTTTATATTTATTATTATTATTATTATATATTACTCTTACAAAATATTCGATTAATTGGTCATATATGAATTTACCTATAACTTAAGATAAGAAATTAAAGAGAAAAACGACGATAATGTATATTTAGTGAATTTAGTTTTTTGATTTTGGGCAGGGGTAATATATATAGAGTTTTTCATGTTAATTGCTTTGCGTTTGATTAGAAACTGAATGAAGCTGAAAATCTTGTCCAAAACTAATGTTGTAAAAAATTAAGATTTGCTACTATAACGATGTTCAACTCGGCTGGTTAGGGTGACCTTCATGACTTTAACAATTCTAAATAAAAGCATCTATGTAATTGTAACGAAGCAACCCCTTTGGGTTGCACTCGGGCTCCTGCCCGGAGGTGGCTCGCCAGAGCCAGGGTTGTTTCCCCACCTGTAAAGAAGCAGAGGGGAAAGGAGCCGCAATAAAAAATGCGGATTTACAAGGAAATACTTCTTTTATTTGCTATACATAAAAAAAGGTATAACAAATATCATATCGAGTCGGTGATGGTCTCGTCTTCTCCCTGAAAAAGAAAGACGAGTTTTTAGATGCACCACCACTGAAAAAGAGGTTAGTTCAATCCTTAATTTATTAAGCCTCTACTGAGCTTGGTCCGCTAGGCGAACCGCCGTTCGAGTCTCTTCAAGCTCGCGCCGCGTCCCCTTTTATACACGGCCCAAGAGGCGGCGGCAACTCCCGTTCAATCGGAACGGGAGCGCCTGATCGGGCGGCGTATAGAGGTGAAGGAGGAGCAGCTATCCCCCATCCTCGTCAGTGCGAGTGATAGAGCACACTAGTGCGCTGCTGCGTGCCCGAGAGAGCACGAACTCCCCACTCGAGCGAAATCGTCAACGCGCCGACGCGAGCTCGCTGCTGCCTCGGTTGACGGCGGCTACGGACGCACGGTGAAGGGGGACCGAGTCCCCGCTTCCCGACGGCCCGGCCAAGCTCCGCGGAGAGAGGGTAATGTTGTTGTCTCTCTCTCCCACGACGCGTAACGTTACGCGCTCAGTTCCAAGAACTGAGCGCATAGTAAGGCTTTTGCCTCACATAATTTTCTCAAATGTGTACATGATAAAATTGAAAAAATAGTAAAAATAATAACAAATTCTACATAAATTTAAGTAAAAATTTAGAAATCTCTGAGTTTGATAGTAGATCTACATTGAGATCTTTCAGTATACATTTGTGAACCATAATTTTATAGAATTTCAGTAATAGTAGCTTAAAAGTTATTGTCTTCAATAAATAGAGCGTGTGGAGATACATATACATATATATATATATATATATATATATACATATACATATATGTATATATATATATATATATATATAATGGATGCAACGAGACACGCTAGTTCCTAGAAGTTTCGAGATGATCCCCCTTGTCGCCTGAAGCTTTAGAAGTCGGGTTATCGTGTTGGCGCGTATATCGGCACACACCCGACTTCCTCCGGCAATCTCGAACAGCCAATCAGGCGGCCGCGCCGACGCTCGCGCTAATCGCGCGCCACAGTACCTAGGCTACTTATCACATCACGTGTACGAATCTCGGGGTAAAATTCTGCTGGCCTCTGTCCCAAACAGAACCTATCCCTTCCCCCTCTTCTGTCGTTCACGATTCCGTGGCAATAACTAAATATCTTTCCCCCTCCGGTAGTCACGCTTACGTGCTAACACCACCCTTGAAATTGTCACATTTTTGTGCTATTTCACCTTCCTCGTGTGAAGTTTTTTTTTAAGTGGTTTTTTCTACCGTTCATTTGCGTCAAACATTCTATACATTTCTTACAATTGCAGCGGATGCAATTGTAAGACGTTACCGGCATCTGCACCTTGACTCGGTTTGAGTCTTTTCGCGTACGAAGGTCGTCTTCTTTAATCGCGGTTGGTACACCGTTTGCTCTTTTGTCCTGATTCATTTTTCTTCCTTTTCGTATTTCCGTCTTTTCTTTGCGAATCATTATCATGATCATTCACATATTCGCTAATATCGACTGTCACTTAATCCTGGCGATTATTGATTTTTTTTCAATGAACGCTTGACTTTTTCTTTCACCCGTGGAGAGTAAACAGAGCCGTCTCATTACATAAAAATAAAATATATGATTTCTATGCAGGAGATGGATGTGCAAAAAATATACTCAGCATGGCTTGATTACCTAGAGTTATCCAAATCGTAAAGGATATGCTTAATATGTTAAATTTTAAGTTAATATTTTGTCTATTTTTTTGTTTTTAAGGAGTTGTAGAAGGAAGAATAATACTTGAAAAATGTATGAAATCATCTTTGATAGATATGATTATCGAAATTTTAGATGATGTACCTGTTATGTAAATTAAGCCATTTTACATGTAGACGATAAATTTATGAGTTTTAGTTTTGACTTATGTGATTCAAAGTAATTTGAATTAAGAAAAATTGAAAATGGAAGTAGGAATTAAAAATATTTACATTAATAAATTAGGAAGATATGAAATTTGTGGTTAGGCATGTAGATAATTCAAGGGAGGAAATCTACTGTGAAAGATTGAAACTTATATTTCAATTTTTATTTTCAATGAATTTTGCTGTATGAGAAGATAATATTAGGATAAACTAAAATCGAATTAGGATTATTGACTTATAATAAGATAATAGTTTAATACTGTAACTCAAAATTAATAGAAAATTATGTAGTTTATGTTAGGAAAAAAAAAGAAATACTTAGAGAAACATACTTAAACATTAATAATATATGTGAAATATCTAACAAATAAACTAGAAAAAGAACAAGTAAAATTATTATTATTTAATTAAAAAATTTGTATTGATAACTATCGTTCAGTGTTTTACCATATATGAAATGTTAGAAATATTTCTACTACTATTTACAGGAAAGGAATAGAAAGAGTTTACCATGATTCAAAAATTCTTAAAAATAAAAAGCGTTATATGTAGAAATATGATTCAAAACTCTATAAATATATTAGAATATCTTAATGTAAATTCAATAAATACAGTATAGGCATATGATCATATATAGGTATGTTCACGCAGCTTGTTGTGTGAACTTTCAATAGAATACTAATTGTAATTCTGAAATGTAAAAAGCGGCTTATTAATGATATTGAAAAAATATCCACACTGAAATTTTACGAGGTGTTTAATAAGTGGCGATGTGCGTTTTTTCCATTCTCGAAAAGAGAAATGACACTTTAGTATAATAGACTACTTTTCTCCTATGGCATCGAACGATTTTAAGAGAATTTAACTCTAATAATGTGGATGAAACATCTGCCTTGTATTTAGAAATAAACATGTTATTTATCTTACGAACCTTAAAATTCAAACTATACACAATGTATAGTCATGATAAATCTTTTGAAAATCTTTCAATTAATTTCAAAGATTCTGAATATTTAACATTCATGCTAGATGGAAAAAATTTCTTTATTCCTATAATTTTTAAATCTAAGACATAATTTTCAAATGTAATATTTTTTCATAAAAAATAGATTTATCTTGTGTGTATATTAACTTCTTTATAATATTATACATTAGCTTATTAATGTTAATGTTAAGTATTAGTAAATGGTAGTAAATCACTAATATTATTTACATAAACAAAAATATTTGATAATTTAGTATTTGATTTCCATTAATTAGAAATTGAATAAAATAATTGGTTATGTACATTAAAATATTCAATTTTATTTAATTAAAAGTTTTTATTATTATTTTAATATAAGGTTTATTTAAATTTAATTATAGGTTAGAACAGCTAATTTATTAGGTATTGTTGGAACTGATATACCAATTGAACAAATTCAAAAATTAGTACCACCATATAAGGTAGTATTGTAGTTTTTTTAAATTTTACTAGAACAAATTAATATATATACAATATAATATTACTTCTTGTATAATTAATTATTTCTTCAGTTGGGAGTAAATGGATATTCATTTTTAGTGGACAATAATGGACGCGTTATGTATCATCCTGATTTACGTCCTTTGGTAGGATTTATGTTTGAAATATAATAACTTATATTTAATTACCATAAAATATTAATAATCAATCTTTTTTGTGTTAATACAGCCGGAAAATACTGAAGTAAGTATTAATACAAAATTTCGAATTTAATTTAATTTATTTTAGATACAAAAAAAATTTTTTTAAATTTTTGTAGTATCAAGAAACTTTGAAGCCTAAATATATCAGTGTTGATTTGTCAGAAGTTGAGTTTTCTGAATTTGATGGTTCAATGTATTCTTTAAACAATTCCTTCCTTCTTGATGTAAGTTTTTGGATATATTTGGAATTAAAAATCTATTTTAATTTATATTTATATTAGTATAAATAAAAGAATTAGGTGTATTTCTATTTTTTTAATTTTTTAATTTTTAATTTATTTATAATTATATTAGCGTATCAATTTTAAAAACAAAATATTACATTAATATGTATCATATAAAATTATAATTTCAAATGCAATAAAAACAGAATATTATATCGATATTTTATACACTTATAGCTTAGGCACGATATGATTGATCAGAAAGAAGGAGAAACTGAATTCTCAGTTAAAATTCACTATGATGAAATGGTAAATATTGAAATACATATAAATAATAATAAGTACATTTAACTAAATTAATTATGATCTTATTGTTATTTATATAGAAAAGGGTAACAATTAGACGACATAATTATTTTTATAAACCTATTGAAGATACACCATTTTCATTAGGATTAGCGTTACCTGAGGAATATGGTATGTTTGAATTACATGCAGAGCAAGAAATAAGACATGCACGTGTTAATGGTGAGTAACGTATGAATATATTTTCGAAATAGTTCGTTCATTTAATTCATGAATAATTATTTAGTATTGATCTATTATTTAGTATTAATTCCTTTAATTAATTATTAAACTATTAAATTAGTCATAATATTTAAATGATACGTAATTAAAAACAACAAATTTTTTTATATTTTTATCCATATGTTCTAAAGATTATAATTGAGTATATGAAAGTAAACTTTATGATTTAAAAAAAAAAAAATTGGTATTTAAAACATGTAATCTTACATTTTAAATTCTTTCAATTAATCGATTAATATTTTTTTTTTTTTTTTTTAAAGTTGTATGTAATTATAAAATTGAATATTTAAAATTATAAAGTTATATGAAAAGTATTTTATAATAAATATATCCCTTACTTAGTTTTTAATATATATTTTTTCAAAGAATTTAGTTAATAAATACGAAGTTTAGCTTTCTGATCTTCATTTTTCAGTAACACGCTATTTTAATGAAAATGATTGGAAAGTGCACCCGGATTGGACATATTGCGAATACTATTTTGAATCTGAGAAGTGGTTTGCAACTCCAGAAGAACGTGTATTACATTTTCTAATTCAAGCACATAATCCAGGTTGGAAATGGAGATCCATGAGACATCGAAAACCAATGAGCAAACCTGACAAAGACTATTATTATTGTATGATATTGTTTTTAATATATTTTAAACATAAATTACTAAAATATAACTATATATTTAATTACAATAGTATTATATTTTTATGGTTCTTTTTTATGTTTGCTAAATTTAAAAGAGTGAAAAAATACACCATTAATATTACATTATAATGTGAGGTTCTTAAAAAAAATTATTTATTGTTTTTTCGTCGGCAATTTTTCAGCAAGATACTTTCTTATCTTCATCAAGGCTTTATTTAAACAATTATTATTATACAAAATTATTTCAATATATATAAACAAACGCGATAATATGATTATAAATTAAAAAAAAATTCAATTAACTAAATAGAATAATAAATTATTAGTGACATGAAAATATCATTATCTGAGATAATGGTATTTTTTAATTGAAAATAAATTTAATGTGAAATCCATTTTGAAAGCTAATAAACAATTTTAACATAAAAGTTTTACGTTACAATAATTCAATGTTGACATCATATAGATTGCAATTGAATAATTACGTTCCAAAACGAAGCTTTGTCATGCTTTTTGTAGTAAACATTCTGATCTCAGAGTCATTACTTCTGGTAGAATGGCTGTGACGCAACTACATTTTTGCGTGTAATTATTTAATTTTTATCGAACTGATGAATGTTTAATTAATAAATTTATGTGTTTTAATTTATAATATTTTTGTATATCATCATTTAAATTTTTCACTATTGCCTTCAAGAATAATCGAACATTAAAACCATTTTTATTTTATATATATATATACTAACATAAAGATTAGAAAGTTAAATAATTTTTAATTCATATTTTCTCATTTTTTAAGCATAAATTTAAGGATAAATAATTATTTAAGAGCGAAAAGAAATATTTTAATAAGAATTTAAAGTTAGATGTATAGTAACTTCCATTGTTGAATGTTGAATATTAAACAGGATCCAAAAGGTGCAAGGAAAATAAAACACAAAAATTTTATTCTGATATTTAGCGTCGACGTTTTGACAAGAGTATCACTTGTCCTTATTTCGACTCTTTATTTAAGAAAAAGTTTTACAATTGATTATAATATAGATATAAACGACTAATTTACCAAATTTGTTTATAAAATTATCAAATACAGTAGCGCAGGAGTTCGTCAGTATTCCACGACGTGTAGGTCGTAATGTCACAAGTCAATTTGTAAACAATGTATATTTTTCATCTCAATATATACAAATTTTTGACGTCACTCTCTACGTCATGATGTTATTCTTCATGATGTTATTGAGGAGCATATGATATTTATAATTTAAATTTTTGTGTGTCCTCTTGCATGTTTAATATATTATTATTAATTTTAATATGTATCATTTCCGATATTAACCGTTTTTTATAATTATTTTCAGTGTTAAAAATATCTATATTATCTATTATCGGACTCTCTATTGAGATTCGAAAGTGAGTAACGCGCCGTTACAAGCTTCTCAAAAAATATGAAAGTGTTGGTTCATAAAACATAGAAGTGAATTAAAAAATATATAGAAAGAAAGGTATTAAAAAAAGGTTCAAGATGGGATAAGAAGAAAAGGTACAAAAAGTGCTGGTGAGAAGAGGAAAGTGTTAGCAGTAAAAAGTGAAAAGTGCAGGTTAAATGTGAGTTCCGAGAATTCCGAAAGCTGCGCGCGTGAGCTCACGAGCACGGAATAGGGATTAAGAAAGGGAAAAAACATGTTAGAAAAATGGAAGAAAGGGAAAGAAACGAAAGAAAAATATATAAAGGCAAGGAGAGAATAGAAATTAACATATGAAAACAAAAAGAAAAAGAATGAAAAGAAAGAACATGAAATATTAAGAAATTTAAAGGATGAAGAAGATATGGAGATATCGAAATAAAGATAGGAAACGCAAAGAGAAAAATAAAGAAACAATAAGGATAGAAAAATGGAAAGAACATTTCATGAAATTGCTGGGAGAAGACAACGACAAAGGGGAGAAAGAGGAAAGAAGAGAGAAGACACAAAAAATAAACATAAGAGAGGGAGACGGCAAGGAATTGGACAGGGCAGAGATAAAAAAAATATGGGATTAAAAAAAAGACAGGCAAAAAGAATAGATGGAATCTTTAATGAGGCGTCGAGGTTAAAAATGAAATAGCAGACATAATAAGAAGAATATGGATGGGAGAAGAAATGCCAAAAAAATGGAGAACGGCGGTAATAATACTGATATTTAAGAAAGGGGGCGTGTAAGATATGAACAATTATAGAGGCCTATTGATGCTAACATCAGCATACAAAATATACTCAGGGTGTATAAAGGCAGGACTTGACAAGCAGATAAAAGAGAAAGATATAATCCCGGAAATACAGACAGGATTTAGGGTAAAAAGGTTAATTATAGACAATATATACGTTCTAGATCACATTGCCAATAGACCTATAAGAGAACGAAAGAAGCTATATGCCATGTTCATAGACCTAAAGGTGGCCTTTGAAATGGTATATAGGGACAAATTATGAAGAATAATGGAGGGAAAAAAGATAGAGGCGCATATTATAGATAGAATTAAAGACATTTATAAAGGGACAAAATGTATAGTAAAGGCAAACGAAGAGTACTCGGAAGAATTTGGAATCAAAAGAGAACTTAGACAGAGATGCTGCCTAAGCCTAACTCTTTTCAACATATATAGTGCGAGGTTTGAAGATATACTGAAAAAAGGAAAAGCAGGAGGGATACAAGTGGGGAAAAGAAAAATTTGGTCACTTGCTTATGCGGATGATGTGGTATTGATGACGAATAACAAAGAGGCAAAGACAAATGTAGATGATGATGCACACGCTTAAAAGATTCCTGGAAAGCAGAGAGATGATAATGAATACGGACAAGACCAGAATTATGATATTTAAGAAAGGAGGAAAAAGTAAAGACAGACTGATAATGGAAAGGGAAAAAAATATAATGTGTAGAGAGCTTTAGATACCTCTGATATATATTCAACAGAAAGGGGAACTATAAGGAACATTTAGAAGAAAGGAAACAAAAAGGAATGATTGCAATAAAGAAAACGTGGAGCCTAGGTGAGCGAAGATGTGCGGGTGATTAACGAAGAAGAAGAAAACTCTTCGAATACCTAGTCGGGGTTGTAATAAGCTACGGTGCTGAGATCTGGGGTATGGAGAATACAAAAGAAATGGAAAAAATAAAGACAAACTAACTCAGATGGACACTAGGACTAGACTACTGCACCCCGAGGTATATAATCTATGAGGAAACAAATGAAAGAGAAATGCAAAAGAATGGAAAATTAGGGCATTAAAGTACCAGAAAAAAATAGAGAAATTAGATGACAACAGACTAATATGATGCTGCCTAAAGGGACAAAAGCAGGAGTGGAAAGAGAGGATTACAACAGACACGACGGAAAAATGACTGAATAGCATAGGAGTCAGTAGAAAACAGATAGAAATATGGAATGAAAACGGAAAAGATAAAATAGAAGAAATAAGAAGAAGAGAGGAGAACAAGCATAGGCAAAAAAGATACATAAGAATAGAACAAGCCAGGTATAACAAAACATATAAGGAGATTATAACAACAGAACTGTCAGGATACTTAAAAAGACGAAAGAAAATCAAAGATATCAGAACTGTGACAAAAATAAGATGTGGAAATAACGGAAGACAACAAGTACTGACTGAAAGAAGAAGAGAGTAAATGCATACTATGAAAAAAAGAAAAAGGGGACTGGACGCACCTAATTGAGAGATGCAAAAAGATAGAAGAGATAACAGTAAAAGTAAGAGAGGAGAAAGAATGGGATAATAGAAAGGTAATAAGAGAGTTCAGGGAGGGAAAAGAGAACCAGGCAATAAGAAAAGTTACCAAAGAAATAATCAAAGAAAAGAAAAAGATAAAAGCAAGGAGCATAAATGATAACCGGAGGACAGAAAAAGAGGAACTGAACGTACATAACAGGAGGGAGATTCAAGACTGTAACGGAAACAAGCAAGATAAATAGAATAAATAATGTTGTAAATAGAGATGTATTATATTGTTAAAAACTATAATATTAAAACCAACATCTAACACAATTTATAAAGTTCGCTCATGGGCCGAAAGGCCGGAAACTGTAAATAAATAAAAAAAATATATATTATCTATTATCCCAATCAATAGTATGATTGTATTTGAACGAATACGGTGCTACTATTGAAGTATTATTATTATCTTTAATGTGTTCATTGATCCTTGTTTTTAGACTACGCTTAGTTTCACCAATGTACACTGATGGCCAATCATTGCATTTTATTCTATACACAATATTAGTTTCTTCCCACTTTTCAGTAACATTTTTTCTTTTTGAAATAATTGAATTTAATTGATTATTTATATTTGGGATTAAATTTATTCCATACTTTTTGGACTGAAGTACTTTTCAGAAAAAAATTTTTTTGAATATGGAAAAGTCAAAGTATGAAATTTGTCTATGATGTTATTGCAGTTTCTTCTTGTATTTGTGCATTTTTAAACGTTTTTTTATATGTTTATTAATAAAGTAATTATTACAGATATGTGGATAGAATAAAATGCAAAGACTGCTCATCAGTGTACATTGGTGAAACTAAACGTAGTCTAAAAACAAGGATCAATGAACATATTAAAGATAATAATAATAGTTCAATAGTAGCACCGTATTCGTTCAAATACAACCATACTATTGATTGGGATAATAGATAATATAGATATTCTTAACACTGAAAATAATTATAAAAAACGGTTAATATCGGAAATGATATATATTAAAATTAATAATAATATATTAAACATGCAAGAGGACACACAAAATTTAAATTATAAATATCATATGCTCCTCAATAACATCATGAAGAATAACATCATGACGTAGAGAGTGACGTCAAAAATTTGTATATATTGAGATGAAAAATATACATTGTTTACAAATTGACTTGTGACATTACGACCTACGCGTCGTGGAATACCGACGAACTCCTGTGCTACTGTATTTGGTAATTTTATAAACAGATTTGGTAAATTAGTCGTTTATTTCTATATTATAATCAATTGTAAAACTTTTTCTTATATAAAAAGTCTAGACAAGGACAAGTGATACTCTTGTCAAAACGTTGATGCTAAATATCAAAATAAAATTTTTGTGTTTTATTTGCCCTGCACCTATTTGGATCCTGTTTAATATTCAACATTTTAATAAGAAAATTGTGGAACAATTAATACTCGAGATTATAAGTTTTAATGAATAATTTAAATATAATATAACCTGGATAAAATGATGTATTTGTTCTTTATAATATTGGTTTGATAAATTTTTGAAGAATATGTTTAGGAGACCAAAAATGAATAAAAAAAACAGTATTACTTAAAAAACTAAATACATGATAATTTTAAATAAATTTAAAAATAAGAATTTTATGTAATAGTATAAAATATATAATTTTAATATATAATAATTATTTGTCTTTCTAAATTTTAATAATGCATTAAATCATCATTGTAATATTTACACATAATATTTTTAACTATATATTTACTATATTTAAAAAAATACTGTCCTTTTTAGAATATTGTTTTAACTAAAAATTTTTAAGAAAGTTATATAATTAAAATAAAATAGATATTATATTTTATTATTACAGGCGATAAGGAATTATTGCAATCGCTAGTATTGGATGCATGGGTAACAGATGGATTTTATAAACTAAATGAAAAATCTATGCAAAAAGATGAAAAGTAAGTAAACTATAACATTAAAACAAATAAAAGGTTAAGGCACGTTTAAAAGCCTAAAAGATTTGTTGAAAAATAATTAAAAATGAAGCACTAAGTATTAATTATGCACTTTTGCACCAGATTAATCGATCTTATTGAAAAAGTGTTCTGATTTATTGGAAAATTTCTTGAAAAATATTTTTACAAAGATATATATATATATATACGTGTGTGTGTATAATATGATTCATTCATGTTTAGGATAAACTTCTTATTTAATAAAAATAAAATTATCTGATTTTATTAATTATCTAAGTATTATAATTATAATACCTAAATTAAATAAGTGTATTATAATTTGTTAAAATTTCAATAAGTTTTGAATTTCATTTAATCGAAAATTGTTATGTGTATTAAAAATTTACAAGCATTAATCAAAATTTTTTAAAGTCATTCATTTTGAAGCTATCTTCTTAGTATACACATAGTAATCAACTAATAGATTAGTTTTGTAAAGATCAAATAAGAATGTTTTTAAAAAAATTAGTAAAATAAATGTGCAAAACTCATAACAATGAATTATTTTAATGTATCAATTTAACTAATCATTTATTAATTTTTTAATTTCAATTGTTTTAAATATTGTCTACATATTATATTCATATATCTTTTAATCTTAATTAATTCTTATTAACTTAATACTATTGACTTATTATTAATCTTTTTAAAATGAACTATAGTCAAAGGTATTAGACTTTGCATTTTAAATTAAACAGACATATTTTTTTTTCGAATTTGCAATTATTCTTTTATTACAAACTTTTTTACAGAAAAAAATTATTAAAGACTAGAGTAAAATTATGAAAAAAAATTATTTTATTAATTGTTAAAGTTTTTTATTATTATGTATGTATATAATTATGTATCTACAGATTCTTTAATATTTATTATAGAATTTGTTATATTTATGTTAAATATTAAAAAAAAA
Source organism: Eupristina koningsbergeri (assembly GCA_018907245.1). Lineage (NCBI taxonomy): Eukaryota > Metazoa > Arthropoda > Insecta > Hymenoptera > Agaonidae > Eupristina > Eupristina koningsbergeri. The sequence continues at coordinate 409,097 of JACCHV010000033.1, read as the reverse complement.
TTATTATATTAAAAAATATGGTTTGGCTATAAAGTATTGCAAAGAAATAATTGAAATTGTAGAATTTTAATATTTAGTATATATATATAGTAATAATTTGATGTATTATTCTATTTTTAAATTATATTTTATTCATTTAAATTTTAATAAATTATAAATTTTTACAATAAAATATTACAATAAAATATTATTATATTTATTTCTACATAATTTAAAATTAAAAACAAATATTTTTCAAAATTATTTAAAATATCTGTGTTGAATGCCTTATTTTGTGATTTCTAATATTTTTCTTGAAATATTTTCTTTATTTAACAATATTAAATAATAAATATAAACGAAATAATGATTTTATAACTGTATTTATTTATTATAACTACAATACAAAATTCAATAAAATTTAACGTTACTAAAAATAAATATTTATTTAAATATATTTAAAATAAATAATTTATTGTAAGTGGAATAATATAATAAAGGGAAATGTTAATAAAATTATTTTTTTTCATTAATTTAAAAATTAATAATATGAAAAAAGTGAATAAAATAGATCGATCAATTACATGATTTATAATATTTATGCTTTCCTTATAATCACTGCACAATATTATTGCACATTCGTCTTCACCATTAATTTTATTTAAAATGTTTTTTGTTTATGGTATATTTTTATTATATTATAATTGTGTGTCTTCACCTCCAGCCCCATTGCCATACTGATGGCTCTGATGTTCAGGTAATCAAAAATGCACAAATTATATGTTTAAATTTCACTCGCACAAAATATATTGCATGGTAATGCATCTTTATAAGATATATGTAGTCGTGTTTGCTTATGTATTTGCACTATCAATGTATTATTTTTGTCTTATCTTTCAATGATTTATGTAGTCATAACTATTTAAATAACTTTTTTTTTGTTTTTTGAGTACATAAATGACAGCATATTAAAATATTTTTAAAATAAATATATTAAAACGCATATTTAATCTACAAACTTCATTTTTTATATGTATCCAATATTACAGAAACTAATTCTATTTACACATTTTTAAACTTAGTATATTTGTATAATTAATCTTAAATAATTAATGTTTAATTTTCATATTTTAATGTAAACATAATTATTATTAAAATGTTTTGAAAACTATACTATAGCGTTTATCATACTTTAATGTTTATATCTTCAAGATAATTAAATGTGAAAATGAACAAAATCATTAGGATTGCTTTATATCAATAGTTTGTCTAAAATTACTTTTATTTTTTTAAGTTTAAAAATAGAATTTGAGATAATATTAAAATATTCATAATATTAAATACTTAATATTACTTATCTAATTACTTTATAAAGCTTAAATAAAGAAATTAAATAAATTGTTTTATATTTACATATTGGATACTAGTTAGTATATAATTTAGAAAATAAATATTACTTAATAATTAATTACTTAATTACATATATATATATATATACATATACATACATAGATTTAAGGAACTATTTGGTGTTATAATTTTATAATCAGTATATAACATAATCTAAAATAAATATAGTGTTGTAAGAAAATATGTAAATTCGATATTAATAAGGCAAAGGAATAAAAAAGTACATAAACTTATAAAATAATAATCCGTGATAGCATTTATTTTAATTAGCAAAAAAAGTAGCGATGTGAAATTATTGATTGATCAATGTCGAACAACTTCTACACATCTCACATTTGCCCTCCGACCGTCGTTTGCTTTAAAACAAAAAGTGAATTTATAGATTAATGATAATTATATATGTGCATTAAAATTAGACGATAAATATATAATCAAATATGGAAATTGACTTGCATTATAAAGTGATATAATATTTTTAAATAAGATTACCAATAAATAAATATAATATTTTATAATCTGCCTTTGTAAAGAGGGAAAATATATTAATACATAAATTAATATTCAAATTAGGAAAACGTATTGGAATATGTGAATAAAGAGAAATTACTAAAACAATAAAATTGGCCTTTAAATAAAAATAAATTTTATTTAATTTATAAAAAATTTATAATTTTCACTCTTGTCTTCAAATGTTTATTATTTGGAAATATTTATTTGTATATCATAATAATAATTTTTTTTTTTATAATTAATAAAAAATTTTTTCTACTAATATATAATAATTTTTTTTATTTTTTTATTTTTAATTATATGTTTTATGTTTTGATATTATTGTAATAAATACCCTCCACATTGATCAATCTTGTAAAAAAGTTCGTTTTCTTTCATAACATTGATTTTTATTATATTATTTATTTATTTATTAACTTAATTATATTCAATTTTGATGCGAAGAAAAATAATATCAAAACTTTGACTACGGCTTATGGTGGAAAATACTAATTATCATTGTTAAACTTTTATTTTCTTTTTTTGTTTTTAACGTTGTTAGTGATATCTTAGGTTACATCATTATTGATAATATCCTTGGTCTATTCAAAAGTAAAATTTTAAAAGCTAAAAATTAATAAATTTAATAAAAAATACAAAAGTCATGCTTGTATCCGATATTTTCTTCATGATTACTTTAGTATTATTATTTTTTGAAATTATTTTATTACTTAACTTCACAGACGTCGATTAATTGTACAATTAGTTTTATACAGGATAAAACATTTAAAATTCACGGATAGATCAAAATATTTTTTTAGTTTGTACCTTTATATATTGTAAGATATAATGTAGTTTATTTGGTCATAGTTTTATAGTTTTTGAATGCAATCTCGATATCCTCGCAGGGTCTGATAATTTAATAAATTTCTGCGTTTGACTTTTTTCAAATATTTGTGATCAACAAAAGATATTTCTTAAGCTTTTCATCTTACTCTATTAATAAAAGAAACAATAGTAAATTCAGTCGTCATATCTTCTCAACCTTCTTATGAAACTATTAGGAATACTGATGTAAGTTTGTTTACTTTAGGGAGTTTGAGATTTATTCTATTTAATAAGATAAATAAAAATTGTTTGTTACAAGGAATGTTACAAAAGACTACAGTTGTGATGTTCAGGGAACTTTTATCTCTTGGTATATATACACTTAATAATTATAATTGTGTAATTTATGTCATTATCAAAAATTTAAAAAATTTGTCACGTAGATTATAGATCGAACGAATTCAGCATCGTTTATTAAAGAAGGTATAACGAAATAATCGACAGGATACATACAGGACTTTTGCTAAACATGAAAAACAATGGAGTTCGAAAGAAGAATATTAGTACTTATTGATGATAATATTCACAAGAAAATATACGGAATATGACGAATAGTGGCTGATCCGCTAAGCAGTGATCCAAAGCTGACATACGGGGATGATTCTGGACATTCGGGGCCTTTTATACCAAAATACACCAATAGAGACCTTTCCATTGGTTTTTGCCGTTAGAAATCTTTTATCGTAATTCACAGATTGAAATTATTTCTTAAATTAGATTCACAATGTAGTTTGACTTTCATTATATTATAGGATTAGCTATATCTTTAGATGTATTTATTGCAAGCTCGTAAATCACACTACTCTTTCTGTATTGTTTCAGAACAATTCCAGTAAACTTATTACTTGTATTTGAATATTATACTCCATCCCCGTAGATAGTGGAAACTGAACTGATATGTTTGAATTGGGATGGTCGAATAGCTAATTAATTAATTGACAATTGTACGTAAAAAATTATAGAATTTTTTTAAATATATAACAAAATAAAATAAAAAAAATATGTATAATATATTCAATGAATAGTTAAAATATAATTTAATGTTTTACAAATATACATAATATACATAATAGATATTACAAAATTTTTGTTTAATAATATATTCTTTATCTTTGATAATAAATACTACAAATAAATATTTGGTAGTCCTACGGGTTCATCAATATTCTCCTTTTGCTATGTTTGTGCATGATTTGAAGTTAGATTGTTTATATTTTAGGAAATAAGGTAACTTATACACAAATTAATGAATCGATATACAATACAAAAACACTGTATGAGATTTCAGAAATGTGACCGGACAATAAAGGTCGCAGAGCAAGTAAGTTCAGTTACGTCACACACTTGGCGTCTTGCGCACTTGCTGGTATAACCTCCTACATTTCGCCCCGATAATATCGGCAGATTTTTGTTGTCACTGATACATGTTCAAGCACACACAGGAATTTCCTTGTCTTCTAGTAAACTAAAATCCGAATGTATTGCACCCTACAAGTAAATTTAAAAATGTACAAAAAGTAATTCCATTATTTTCTTTAGATCTTAAGATAATATCATTATATTCAGTAAAAATAATAAAATCAATTTGATTTTAAATATATTTAATAATATAATGATTCTATATAAGTGTATAATGATTACGTACAATGATTACATACGAGGGTCAGCTTAATAGTTTACGCTGACACGCATCAACTCGAATGTACATAATACAAATGAAGAGAAATAAGAAGAACGCATTCACAACAAGTAGATCTATTGAAATCAGAAAGATTAAGCAGAACGAATTTTATTTATAAATTTACTTTTATTTGATAACATGGAATAAATTTCATTCATGTAATTAATTCACTAGAAAATTCAGGTTCAATCAACTTTGTAATAAAATAAGATTCGAGGTAACTTCGACTCAACAACGAAGATATACCAACTTGACTTCTGAGGATTCGCTTGAATGAATTAAAATGTTACTTCTACTCTTCAAAGATGTATCGGTTTTTTTCCTCTTAAGCGATATTTTATTCTCTCTCTCATTTCTATTGCTTGTTTTCACATAATTGAGATGGTTTTTTAATATACTATACTTATACTACTCTATAATTATCCGATAAAATAAAAGCAAAAAAATTACTTCCATTTTTAGATATTTTATTAATTGATATAAACAATAGAAGCAGTACTAACTGTTAACATCAACATACGTGGTAAATTTTATTAATGTTATACTTGATGTTAAGAGTAAATATAAACTATAAACTATTGGGTAGAACAACTTTATTATCAGACAAGTAATTCCTCTCGAATAATATAATATTTATAAAATCAATAATTTTACATAATGACTATTTTATAATAATACTTATACAAGAGCGAATACAATGCAATTACTTCAATTATTTATACAAACATAATTTAGAATAAATTAGTAGCAAATTTATAAATATTAATTTTTTTTTAATAATGATGAAATTTTTTATATAAATTTCATAATTAATTTTGATTTAAAAATATTGTATATCATTATCAAAATATTTATATGTTATTATTAATGTTTAATTTAATTTCTATTCTTAAGAAAATTATTTTTAAAATAAAAAGAAGATTATTATTTAATTTATATTTAATCTTTTAAGTATTATTAGAAAGTTCCTATGTTTAGACAAAATTTTACTTAAAATAAAATTTGCTTAAAAGAGTATTATTTATGTGAATATATATATGAATATAATGAAAATTTAATTGCTTTTTTTAAATAACTTTTTAATAAAAAGTAAAAAAAATTTTAATTGAATTGTAAGTATTTAATAATTTCTAAATAATAAAATATAATTGTCATTAAGAGCTATTTTATATTAACATAACTTTAAAATAAATTAAATTAAAAATAAAAAGTTTGAATCGAAATTATCGTAAAATTGAAAATATCGATGTTGTTTGGGATACAAAGAATTTATGACATATTTTTTCTATTTTATTTATTATTATTATTTATTTATTTATTTACAATTACGTCCCGGCTATTGCCAAGGGACGGGTTCCGTTATTTATTTACATTCTTATTTTTTTTTATTATTAAATATTATAATTAATAAAATTATGGGAGAATGTTTCAGTAAGGGCATTGAAAGATTTGGAGTCGTTCGAAGTTTTGTCGCGACAAGGAGTGGACTTTTACGTTGGCATGATTACCAAAAAAATCAAGATAATTTAGAAGAAACGTAAGTATTAATTTTTATTATTATATATATTTTTAATCGATATTAAGATATTATCAATGTTCACACTGATCCAAATATTAAAAGAAAAACATATTTAATTTAATTTATCTGAATATGATATAAGTATGTTTTTAAATATTCAAAAGTAAATAAGTTAAATATATAAAAAAATTTTTTGTTAAGAAATTAAAAATTGTTAAATACAAAAACATCTTTTATACTAAATCAAAAATTATTTTAAATATCTTATACTATAATTGAACTTTATATTATTATAATATAAAAAATATAAAAGATTTTTTTTTGTAACTAGAAAATTTGCTGAAACATATAGGAGATCAATGGATACAACATGGTATAAAAGAGCTGTTGATCAACATGTGATTGAACCTGATAGTTTCGTTTTCAGTGTACCATTTGATGCTAGTATGAACATTATTTTTTAAGTAATTTAATTAATTTGAATATGAAATAAAATATAATAATCAGCATTTATTTAATTAATAAATTAAATTATGAAAATGACATAATATTGTGTTAATCGATTATGATACTTTCTATTACTTAATTTCTCTTAAAACTGATGCGAGGTAATAAAGAATTCAGAAATATACCTATTTGAAAGATTAAATTTGCAGGTGTCTTCATTTTTTAAATGAAGTCTGATTCTTATGTTATAAATAAATTTCTTTTACAGTAAATAAATATATTTTATTTATAATCAAGAAAAATTTCGATCTGATGTGATGTCAGCGTATTTGTTTTAATTATTAATTGTGTATACTTAATTTAATAGTATATATGACTGAAATTTTCTACACAATTAACTAGCGTTAATATTTTTTTCGTTTGTATTTAATTGTATTTGTTAATCAAACACTTAAATCTTTATAAACATGCAAAATATGCATAAAAAATATAAAATATAAAATTGATTTTATTGGTATATAATATGAAAGATTCATACAGTAATAAAAATATTAGTAATAATGACAATATAATATTAATACAGTGCTATTAATTACGTCTGTTATTGTTCACAAATCTGAGTATTAAACTCATTTAAAAATACATATTCATCTGACAAATAGTAGAAAAGTAAAAAATTAAAATATTTTGTTAAATATTTGTATATGCTTGGTTTTATATAAACCTACCTATGATATCAGTTTTCGAGCCTATCGTTTTTTATTTCATGAATTTTCATGAATTTCTACCCAATAAGCTATTCTGTTGCTCAGTCTCTTATTAATACTGTTACGGTTGCTTCCTTTCAATTTTTAAAAGTTTAAGTATCCACTGGTAGCTCCGAAAGAGTTTTACGTCTAAGCATTTTATAATTCATTTTGTATCACATTGAAGAGGTTGTAGAATTAGTCTTCATCCGTTTATATGTAAACTTGTAAATAATATTATAATTATTATTACCTACAGAGACTTCAACCACTTTTTAATCTTTCATTCGTAATCGAATTCAGTCTGTAACTAAAGTTAGTTATAATATTATGTTATTATGTGTGGACCATCTATGCGTAGATATGTTTTCAATTTTTATTGTTACTTAATTTAATACTACAATTATCTGTAGCAATAACAATATTTATTTGTTAGTTAATTGAATAAACGTACACTTCATCATTTACAATGATTGTATTTTCTAATAATGTTTATCATAATTTTTTTAAAGAATTCAAATCAGATACATATTCAAGTATATTAAAGATTGGTAACAAGACCCCTCATCCAACTAGCGCGATACCCACAAAGACGGAGAGGGACGAAATGGCCACTAGAAAAGGCACACATGTACAGGGATAAAGAATGTTGGAGGAAATACAAAAACTGAACAAAAAAATAACTTTTGAAGAAAGAAGAGTGGAAAAGTATAATGAAAGAATTTATTTAAAAGAAAAACGAAAAAGCTGAGAAGGAAAGAGAAAGAATAAAGTATAGAAATGAGAGATAGGAGATGAAGGAATGGCTGCAAGGAGAAAACAAAAAAATGAAAAAAGTATTTAGAGAAATAGAAGAGAGACTAAAAGAAAAAGAAGTGGAATACCTCAAAAGAAAAACTGAAAAAGATAAAAGAAGTGGCGCATAATCATGGAAGAGAGGATGAGTTGGGCGGAAAGATATTTCCTGAAAGATGAAGATGGGGATAACAGGAGCAAAGGGAAAAATACCCCATACACAGTGTGGCGAGACCAGATAGTAGAGCTATCTTAATATGCAGCAACTCTATCATATCAAGGGAAACCAAGGTAAGCAAGGCGAGACCAGAGCTATCGGAGCAGGAGATCAGCCAAAAGAAAATGTTGCTAAAGGTGAGCTAAAAGAGAAAGATAGAGGAGAATATAGGTATAAGAGAAGCAAGAAGAGGGAAGGTAGAAAGAGAAGGGATAACAAGATGGTAAAGGAAAAGCTGGGGGTTAAAGAAAAGGTAAAGGAAGCATGGTGGAGCGGGCGGTCGTGGTAATTAAATTTTACGACGAACATGCACGCAATGAGGCAATGAGAGTGAGAAGGAGGAAGTCTACAGGATTTATGGAGCACGACCTGAGCTACTCGGAGAGAAAAGTACAAGAAGAAATTAATATATGTAAAGGGTAAAGGAAATGAGAAAGAAAAACCATTATGTGAAATCGAGAGTAGGAAAGGTGTTTCTAGATGGGAAATGGATAAGGTGGGAGGAAAAATTAGAGATGAATGCGAGAGTGATGGAGATGCAAAGGAAGAGAGACATGAGAGTGGAACAAGTAGCTAATAGTGAAGAAGAACTAAGAGAGGAGGATAAGGAGGATCTATGGTAAAGAGAGGATAAAGAATTACAAAAAGGATAGAAGAAAAGAAGAAAGGGAAAGATCAGAGGCGTATGTGAGAATAAGCTAAGTTGAAAAACAGAATTTATAAAGAAAAGGGAATGGATCAAGGAGACGAGTGTGAGAAAGAATAGAAAGAAGGCGTAGAAAAGAAGGAAAGAAACGATGAAAGGGAGAGGAGGAAAGAATAAAACAAAGAGAAAGGAACAAAAAATAAAGGAGGGAGAAAAACAGAAGAAGAGACAGAGAAAGTAAAAGACGAAAGGCAAAGAGAAGAATCAGAGGACAGAAAAACAAGAAACATACTGTATTAGAATGTAATCGGAATATAGGGGAAGGGCAGAGACTTCTGGCGATACATAAAAACAAAAGACTATGTAGGTCTAGCAGAAACGTGGGTGGAAGAGAAGGATATAGAGAAATGTAAAAAGATTCTGCTGAAATGCATGAAATAGAAGATAGTAGGAGTAAAAAGGGGGAAAAAAGAGAAAAAGCGATGGGAGGATTCATCACGAGAGTTAAAAAAAATTGTGAGATAATGGGGGATTTCAATGCGAGAATTGGACAATCGGGTAAAAATATGAAAGATACAGAAACAGGAAACCTGGAGAGAAGAAAAAGTAAAGACCAAAAAATAGAAGGAAATGGGTGGTATGTAATGAACGGAGCTACAAAACGGAACAAAGTGGGCGGGATCACATACACGGGGAACAGAGGAAGTTCAGTGATAGATCGGTGATAAGGGACGAAGGTCTATGGGACAGACTGAGAGAGATGAGAGTGGAAAGTAGAGTGGAATCGGATTACCAACCATTATGCGTCAGGATAAGAGTAAACGAAACAAAAATTGAGAAACAGACGAAGATATAAGAGAAGAAGGATAGAAAAAGATGGGTAGAATAATGGAACGAAGAAAATATACAAGAGTACAAGGAGAAAACAAAAGAAAAATACAAACTGGCAGAAAAGAAAGCAGGAACGAAAACACTATAGTCAGAACTAGAAGAAAAGGCAGAGGCAGCAATACAGATGAAAGAGATGAAATTGAAGACATGGGAAATAGGGATGAACAAATGGTGAGATAAAGACTGTGGCAAAGAGAAAAGGGAAAGAGAGAAAATTTACTAAAGATTCCATTTAATTCCATTAATATAAATTTGTTTGATTTAAATTTAACATTTGATTAAAAGTGTAGAAATATTGGTATTATACATAGGTAATTCACGTATTTGAATGAAATTAAAAAGTACCTGTATCAAGTAAATTTTAAGTACATATTTTACTGAACAAAATAACTTTTTCAATGCAATTTTAGTTCTACTTTATATTAATATAATTTTTTTTATGTGTACACATGTAAACTATTTCAACAATGATAAAATTTCAAACAATAATAGTAATAGTTTACTAAATACATAATAAATACATATAATATATATTTACAATATTCATTTCTGTACAAATAATTCAGTATATATAAATAAAAAATTTCAAATATAATAAAATGTAATACAAATATAATATGTATAAACATAGACAAATAAATACTACAATACATGCAGATTTACAAATTATTTAAAATATTATTTAAAATACAAATACAACACTGTATAAAAATATTTAAATGCAAATAGTACAATAATAATATTATATAAATAATATTCTAAATATTTTTATAAAATTATGGACTATATTCTTTGTATTTGTATATTTACATATATTGTAATATTTCTGTATGTATATTTGTATATTTTTTTAGTATTTATATATTTTTGTATTTATATGTACATATACGTGTAAATAATATTTGTATATACTAAATTATTTGTAAAAAAATTCTTATTGTAAAAATATTTTCCAATATTTATCGTTTAAAAAGTAAATATTAAGGTAATCACCATCACAAAACTGTAGAAATAATATAATAATATTTATTTATAAATAATATTTAATAATATATTTATAATAATATAATTTTTATTTTATACACTTATTTGTTCAACATATAAACATATATACATACTATTTAATAAACACAAAAGTTTATTAATTTAGCTTATATAAATCTAAGAAGAAATATATAATAAAACAATATTTATAATATTTATGTATTTAATAACATTAATATATATATATATATTTTAATATATTATAATGTTTGTAATTCTAAATATCTATGTATTGTATTATTTGTTTTTGTAAACCTTGTAAACTATTTATTACACGGTTCTATTATATTTTTATCCAAATACATGTATTGGTATGTAAAATAAGCAATAAATAAGCAATTAATCCAGTATTAAATTTAAATCAAGCAAATTTATATTATTTTTAAAAAAAAGGAAATCTTTAGTAAATAAATTTTATTTTATACACTTAATTTATTTTATTATTTTTGTAATTAATATAAACGTGTATACGTATTAATGTAAATTATTTTGTCTTTTAATTTTTAAAAAATATATACTTGGTAATTTAGAGACACATAAAATTCTTAAGGAAAGAAAAAAAGGGAAGAAAAATTGTGTAGGTAATGTACATTTGATATTATTTTTCAGCCTGTACAATTTTGTCTCATGAGTATTTTCAGCTCTATTTCTTACAATTTTCCCTCATGAGTATACTCAGTCGCACCCCGAATATTTTGGTTCTCCTAATCTGAGGAACGATTTGTTCAACCGCTAAAGGCAAAAACGTACGGCTGTTCGAAATCGTAACGAAACGCCTCATTTATTATTAACGATCTCCCTTATGATCTCTGTTGGAATATGATGCTTATCAATTCAATACTACCACTACATAAAAAATTCGAAAATATAAGACTAAGGTTATTTACAAAATTGGAACAGTGATTAAATTTTGTATGGTATTAAAATGAATATTTATATAAAGATATATCAATATGTTACAAATTGAAATTATATATTTCTGAAAAATATAAAAATTTTATGTGCACTATATTTGAATATCGAAAATCTGTTATTTTATAAATATATCAATGAAATTAAAATTTATATTGCAATCTTATAACTATTTAAAAAGTGAAAAATTAGTAATAACTAATATCATTACTGAAAACTAATATTGAAAATTGAAATAAACTCAAATCTACGTCAATTTTTAATACAGGTATCATATTCGATTAGTTTTATTTCGTTAATATAGCAAAATAAAAAAAATACTTATTGTTCTTTTATTTTTATATAAAATTTTTATATAAAAAGGTTTTTGTTAAAGTCTAAATAAATTTATATAGGTTATATTAGCAAAAAAGTGTTAATTACATAAGCTTTCTATTTATAAGCACAAGAAAATTTATCTACGCGTTTTTTAATACTGTAAAGAGTACGATTTAAAAAATAAATAAAAATAAATAAATAAAAAAATAATAAATAAATAAATAAAAATGCTAAAAAATAGATAAAGAGATTATATAACTTATGACGATAATCTAGAAAATATTATTACTTTACGTCCAAAAACTATAAAGAGAATAAAAATAGTCAATTGTAAGAAAAAACAAGATATAAATTTAATTTGTATTGCGGTATTAACAAATGAAATCTGCACTATTTCCATTTCTTACATGTATGTCACTATTAAGATATTTAAGACATTAAAAAAGTAATTTTAATAATTATATATTTAAAAAAATTTGATAATACATTAAAATGTTTTATTCGATGGTAAAAAATTGAGTTTTAAATAGTTTTATAATTATCTAAAGTTATACACTCATTAAAAAATTTTTTGAATATAAATAATATTACTATTTCATACATAAATTATCTTGTAAGTTATAAAAAATTAATAGAGGAATCATAAATTTTATTTTTCAATTATAAAGATAATATATTAAATTCAATTTATTTACAAACTTTTTTTTATATAGCTGAAAATGCAAGACCATTAGTGACAGCAACTCATGCAATTTTTGTGGAGACTAAAGGTCACAAAGCACCAGCGGCTGTTGTTGGTATACAATTTCGGCATGCAGCTCTGACATCACATTTCATTAATGTTACATCTGCGGTAAGTTACAATATTTGTTTATTAGGTAATACAAAGAGGTCAATAATGTATATCAAAATAATAAAATAATAATTTTACAAATAATAAATTTGAATTATAATATACATATATTATAAAAATACAAATTCAAATTGGATGCTTTTGCAAGAACAGTATAAAAATTGATCTTTTATACAAGTTAAGGACTCTGGACAGGATTTTCTTTAAGATTACGCTCCACCATAAGCCTTTGAAACAATAACCCTGCTCGGTTATACTTTTCAAAGCCCGTCATCCTGAAGAAGAAAAATGTTGCGAACAGAGTCTTTGTATTTTATTTACTTCAATAGAGCCTATTTCACTCTGACTGAATTTTGTACGTGTTTCGTAATTTTTCATTCATTTCCTTTACCTCCAATTATAAATTTTTTTAAGACTAAAGACTGAAAAATGTATATTAACTTGGTACTATAATAAGTTTTTCTTTATCACTATTTGATCATTTTTCGTTTCACAATCATAATAAATGATTAGTTTGTAGAAATGTAAAATACGACAGAATTTTAGAATACCAATAAGTTTTCGTATATTTTTTACAATGGTTACAATACCATTTTTCCATGACATTGTTTAATAGTTATTTTATATTGCTTTTGAACTTTGATAAATTTATCAAGAACATGTTCTCATTAAAATGATATGTTAGCTTATGGATGTATCATGTATAACTCGTACCAATAATATATTCTCTAATTTTGAAACTGAGCTCTATTAGTTTCATAAAAAGCATGTTCCAAATTTGAAAGCGTTTGAATCATAATAACAAAAGTTATAGCAATTTTTATTTCTTATGGAAAGTGATGTGATAAAGTGATTTTGAACAGTGCAAATAAAAAAATACACTTCTGCCAATGAAAAAAATTAAAGTTTTTGTACACTTTTATAAATAAATAATATTTTAATGTATTAAAATTGGATTAAAAAATATTTGGCTATAGTAATGTAATAAGTCGTATTAACACTATCTAGCGAGTTTTAAGGATATATCATGTATAACTCGTACTAATAAAATATGCTTGAAATTTTGAAATTGAGCTTAGTTAGTTACTAGAAAAGCATGTTTCAAAATTGAAAGTGATTGATAGCTTTTAATGAAAATTATAACAACTTTTAACACATATTCTTATAGAACGTGATGTGTTAAACTAATACTTGAATAGTACAGATAAAAAAAAAGTACATTTCTGTCAATAAAAAAAACTTGACTTTTTATAGTTTTTCAAAAAGTATTTATATATAATATAAATATTTGCTCAAAAAAATTGAAAATCTACAAACCTTAGTATATAAGATATTAAAAAAACTATTATAAACATTTATTTTATTTTAATGCGCATAATTTTATCTTGTAATTTTACAAAATATGCAAATTTACGCAACAAATTTATTTTTACATAATTTTTGAATGAAAATGTACATATTGTACATTCTTAAAGATTATGTAACGTAATATACTACCGTGACAAATTAAATTAAAACCTATAGTAAATTTAAATAATAATACAATCGTGATTTTTCTATTACCTATGTAATATCTAATATCACCAGCGAGTCGTAACAAGACTGTTTTCATGATGTTTTTTTAGAAACCAATTTACTAATTTTATTGTATATTACTCTTACAAAATATTCGATTAATTGGTCATATATGAATTTACCTATAATTTAAGATAAGGCTACTTATCACATCACGTGTACGAATCTCGGGGTAGAATTCTGCTGGCCTCTGTCTCAAACAGAACCTATCCCTTCCCCCTCTTCTGTCGTTCACGATTCCGTCGCAATAACTAAATATCTTTCCACCTCCGGTAGTCACGCTTACTTGCTAACACTACCCTCGAAATTGTCACATTTTTGTGCTATTTCACCTTCCTCGACTGACGTTTTTTTTAAGTGGTTTTTTCTACTTGTCATTTGCGTCAGAGATTTTATACCTTTCTTACAATTGCAGCGGATGCAATTGTAAGACGTTACCGGCATGCGCAGGTTTGAGTCTCTTCGTGTACCAAGGTCGTCTTTAATCGCCGTTGGTACACCGTTCGCTCTTTCGTCCTGATTCATTTTTGTTCCTTTTCGTGTTTCCATCTTTTCTTTGCGAATCATTATCACGATCATTCAAATATTCGTTAAATACTGTTACATTTGTCTCCCGTATTTCTGTGTTCCACTGCTCGTTTCCTTCTTTTGCGGGATAGATTAATTGATTTGGATAAAAAGATTGCATTTTTTTCTCATGTTCTTTTCAATTATTCAAATAATAGTTATCCGAAATTTTATTTGCATGTATAAAATTTTATAAAATAATTATTCTAAATAATTATTCAAAGTTCGTATAACAGTCGCGTGTACTTACTTCCGGCGTCGTTGTTATTATCTGTAATCCCTTTGGCGCTCGCACAGCGATTAGACGTTAATAAATGTAAATATTATCGGAAATTGTAAATTAGCTGCGAATTATATTAAAATTTTGTAAATATTAAATTTCGAATACACATAAATTTAAATTGTCAAGCTAATAATTAATCTCAATATTTATTATTTTTTGTTAAAGAAAAGTGCTAATTAAAGGACGTCTTTCTGGTGATATTATTATTAAAATTAATACTTGAGTTATCGTTGACTACATCCGTTTGCCACTGATCCAAATCTCTGGCAAATCGGCTGTCGCTTTATCCCGCCGATTTTTGGTGTTTTTCATCGAGAGCTCGTGAATGGTACAGGATAGTAATTTTCCAGAGTGATCTTGTTCAGTTGTCGAAAGTCTGTTATCAATCTGTATCTCTTATTTTCTTGCGTGTCTGGTTGGTTTGGCACAATCCAAGTTCGTGAATAGTAGGACGATATTGATGGTTCAATGATATCCTTTTCGTCTAATTTATTTATTTCTTGTTTTAATAGTTCATTTAAAACGGTGGATATCGATATTGTTTCGTTCTTAGAGGTTTATCTGAAGTTAATTATATTTTATGGGTTATTAAATGAGTAGTAGATAATGATTCTTCATCTAGACCAAAACTCCCGTGTATTTTCGTATCAAATTTCAAAGTTAATTTATTTCCTCAGCGTTTCTTCCATGATATCGAGTCTTTCTTATTATACTTACTTATTCATGATTATTGTTTAGAAAGTTGTTAAATTTTTTGATATTAGTATATTTTGATATTGATTTCACTGGATCATTTTCATCACAATTATCTTCATTTATTTTATCGGTGAATAGGTTATTAATAGTCAATTGATTTCTTTCAACGCTCCTCTTATTATATTCGGTACCAACGTCTATCTTTTCCTCTTCTTTCATTATGTAGCACGGCAATAATTCAATTTCTGACATTGGTATGGAAATTCACACCTCGTTGGTGTTTGTACATTCTGCGAATGCTACGTCTTTATTTATTATGGTAAGAAAATTACCGAACAATACTCCTGGTGCTAGATTTTGAGGAGGCACCCAGCCTATTTTTCTCTGACCTTTTATGCGTACGTAAATTCTTATTCTCATTTTGGCAGAAATCTCAATGTCATTATCGCGAGTAAAGGTTATCAATATTTCCCCTAACTTTAAAAATTTATGTTCGGCATTAATTGTGCCGTTATATTTTTCTATAATGTCCCATCTGAGGATCCCATCTATATTGATTGCCAGATCTTCGTGGACCATATGAAATTCATACTTCAAATCATGTAATATTATCGGTAGGCTTCCTACAATCAGGAATTAAAGCTAAACCGTGTATCATTATCATTACATTTTTATCAATTAGCTCGCACACTTTAACCTTTTTTTTTAATAATAGAGACTTCTGCTCCTGAATCCATGTAAAATGAGGCTTTATTTTTTTTTTATATTGTACACTATGAATCTCTATTACCGGCAATTCCCCATTTCATATAATTTATTCGTGCTTCTCTTATGATGGGAGACGTTTTTCTTCCTTTTCCGAATTCTTTTGCTCAACAATGAGGAGTTTTGTTGAAAAAATATTTAGTTTAAATGCTGAGGTTTGTTGTTAACAGCTGCGGGTTTATCCTCTGGATAATCCCGAATCATTTTTACTCTCGCATCTTTCGAGTATTGCGACGCATTGTTCGCTTAAGTATTCTCTTGATAGAATCTGTCGTTGGGTTGGTTATGGTTATCAATAAGACTGGTATTGACATAATTTGACCTACGATCTATGCCGTTGTTGTATCTTTTCCGATCGTGGTAATTAGGATCTCTATATACATAGCCATAATTATAATACCCATTATTGTTGTTGCAGTAACCTTGATTTTCATTTGGCCTACCTCGATAATTATTTCTCCCTCTATTATCGCCATATAGATTGTTGTTATAATTACTTCTGTGATTATAATTATAATTGTGTGGTCCTCTATTACCATTGTTTGTGTTATTAGGATAGGGTGCGTCAGTCCTTCCTCCCTAGGGTGGTCTCACGTACTGTTGCGTTTGTTCATTTCGTTCTGGTCCCGTACGCGATCTCCGCTGGTTTTCCTTCAGCAAAATTGTACATTCGGCGGTGTCATGCCCTTTCTTCTCGCAATACTTGCACCAAGTCGGCTGTTGGTACGGCCTATTGTTCCGCGGACAACGCCCCTTATTATCGCGTCTGTTTCTTCTTTCTACCCTGACCTCGTAAAGCCCCTTTTCATATCTTGCCGCGAGGTTGATGGCCTCCTCTAGTCTCTGGTCGTCGTGAATCTACATGGATAGAAATCGAATATACTAGCCCTAATAATAATTAATTAATTAATAATAATTAATTAACGCCCGTTATGCCTAGTAATGCAGTCTAATTCCATCGCTGCGTTCAGTTCTTCCCGCAAAATTCTCATACGATTTCTGAATTCTAGCACCGGCTCTCCGTCTCTCTGTACATATCTTTTAACGTTATCGACTACATCTTCCACGGCTCCGGGAGCGCCAAAAACTATGCCTAAATCGGTAATAAATTGGTCGAACTAATCGTAATTGCTCAATTTTTATCCCATAAGCCTTTTTGCTTTTCCGATCATTTTATTACTCAGAGCTCATAAAATGAACGGTTCTACCTGGGGTCTTTCGTCGTCCGTCGTTTTTTGTATCCAGTTTATCAAATTCAGTATCTCGTTATTTTGTCATTTGGTCCAATACTTTGCGAGACTCCCGATCCCGGCGAACACTCGGGTGCATAATCAAATCTTCTTGCGGATCCCGCAGGTATTAAGAGTTCCTGTCGTCTAGAAGAGTTTATGGGTGATGTGGTTGACGCGTTCATATTCGAGTTATGAGTATTAATCAACACTAAATGCAATCCACGTTGTGACTGATACTTCTTCCTTCGGAGCCGTTCTAATTCTCCTTTCATCATCCTAACTTTAGCTATTAACTTTTCGAGATGGCGTTCTTTTTCATCGACATCGACACCATCAGGTTACACGAAATCTATGTTAGGTCATCCCTTTAAATGAATAATATTTTGTTCATCTGGCATGTTAATAATTGCGTTACATAAATAGAGGTTTATTACTTAGCTATTTTCCTCGGGTTTTAGTCTATGAACGTTATCCTCGCAAACTCGGAGCTCTTCTTTCAGGATCTAGACGTTGACAACTAGGCGGCGTGCGAGCTCGAATGTTATCTCTTTTTCGTTCGTGGTATCCGACTCCCCAGACAATGTCAAGTTTGACGACACTAAGCGCGGCTTTGGGTTATGCTCAAGCGACTTGCTTCGATCAAATAATTTAAATCCTTTAAACATCACTTAATACAATAATTATTTAACTCAAAATTCCCAATGAATACAATATACATAAATAAATTAACAGTTTATAAAACTTTAAAAGCGGCAAAAAAAAATATAAAATTTATCCGATAATTATTATCTGCAAGTTTTTCGAGTCCACTGACTTTGGGTTCGGACCATGAACTTCATACATCAATCGATATTCCAACAAAATTTTGCAAGCATGTATGTATATATATATATATATATATATAATAACTATAATAGTATGTACTTTTCGTACTTACATTTAGATGATTACGATGATCGTTGTAATTTCAGAGTTCATGATGGCCTTCTTATTGGATGGTTCTGCTTGCTAAATCTTGTTTTCGCTGTTGCTCTTCCGATAAAAACTCAAAAAAATTCCGATAACTTGATAGAAATCCTGGTCACGGCACTAATGTTATGAAATTAATTTGTTGCGATGTATTTAATGATATCTTCAATTTTTAATTCGCGACAACGTAACTTGTACCAGCTTCGATTCTGCCTTAGCCAAAGTGGTAAAAGTGCTTTGACCTTTATAATGTTTGGGAATGAAATAAATGTAATAATATTAGTTAAAAAGGTAAAATATTATTTATTCTGATCAATAATTAACGAGAGAGTGAGAGTGTGCGATTTTAAGTATTATAAACGATTGTGTATCCCGTAATTCTAAACGCGATCGCGTACAAAGTAACCAGTCGTATTAAAGAAATATCTAAGTTCCGTTCTATTGCTCACAATTACTTATGAGGACGGTCAGAACCGGAATATTCCCGATATGTTAACCCGTTCAGGATTCCGAATCTAAGTTAACTTCAAATGCATGTACCCGTGTATATATTCTTCCGTTTCGTTTTCATTTTACTCATGACCTACGCCGAATGGAGAATTGTAAATCGGCGGATTCTGCCTCTAGGGTCTGCACTGTCTCCTAGCCGCTTGATTAGCAGCCTGCCAGCTATCTACCCTTTTGTTTTTCACCTACCCTCGCGTGTTCATTTCCAACTCGGAATTTTCATGGGAAAGCGAATGAAGATGGTCTTATTACTCGCGACGTTTATATAACTCGCCTCTAAGTTGACCACTTTATCATCACTTTCCCCACATTTCGTCTTATTTTGCAAATGCATATATTATCTCCATTTTTCCCAGGGTTCGTCACGTATACGAGCTTGGAATGTATATAATAATATTGCATACGTGACAATGTACATACATTTGACTACTTGCACATGTAAAAAATTGAATTAAATTATATTTTAAATATTTGAATGAATAACAATTAATTTAATGAAATATAAATTTTACTACCGTATAGTATATTAATATTTAAAAAATTAAAATTAATAAAAAAATTGTAAGTACATATAAATTTCTTTATTAATAAAAAATAAAATAACTTCAGAGCGAATATAATTATGTTTTTTTTCAATTATTAATTACATTAAATTTATGAATTTTTTGTATTTTTTAAAATTATAATTTATATGAATTTTTTATTGTATTCATAAATGTACAGGTTAAAATAATAAAATCATTTTAAAACTAATATGAACATTTTTTTATATAATAAAACATAAATAAGCCATTAATATTATCTATAAATTTAAATAACAATAATTTTTTTTATTAACATAAATAATAATTGCATTTTAACTATTTCAATAATCCATTTTAATAGAATTAATTTATTAATAATGCAAGAAAAGTTATAAGTAAATAAATAAATAAATAAATAATTGAAAATTAGAGGTAAGTAACAGGAATTCTAATAGAAAAGGAGTATGTATAAAAGAAAATTGATAGTATTAAAAAATAGGATTGTGGGTTAAAATTATAAACGGAGATGAAAAGTTAAAGACCACCATAAAATATTAAATATAGATTTGATCGATTGGTTTATTCTTATGAATATTTACTTATATGAATAATTCTTTACTCTTTTGATATCCTGATATATCGAACAGGAAAAAACGACTTAATTGTTTTTTTTATAAAAATGATCATTTATATATTTTGGGTATATAAATACAAATTATATGATATATATATTTTATTTAAAATAATTATAATAAACTACAAATTATTTTTGACAAATTTTATAATATATAACAACATTTATATTAACAATAAATAATAAATTATTTTTAAAAAATTTTATAATATATAAAAACAATTATATTAACAATAAATAATATATTTTTTTACAAATTTTGTCACCATTTTATTATTTTGATTACAACTATTTTATTTGAAGTTACTGTAGCTCTATTATTTTTTTTATTAACTAAATTTATAATACCTGTTTCACCATCATTTTTATACGATTTATTAAAATAGGAATAATTTATCCCAACTCTTATTAATTATTTACTTGTCTGTAAACTAGAATATGCTTTCAAAAGATTTAGTGTTCATAATGATTATTTCACTTATTTATCCATTATACATTTATTAATATAAGTACTATATTGAATTGCAGTTGTCACTAAATCTGAATTAATATTTAATTTTTTAATGATTTGTTCTAATAATTTTATATCTTCCACTGCATTGTGTGCATTGTAATTATGAATTTGTAAATGTGACGCTAATCCAATCAATGTTCTTTATTGGTTTTTTTTTCTTTCTGTACGTAACCTTATAATTTTTAAACTATCAATAAATTTTATGATATTTTTAGAAAAATCTGTAATCATATTATTTAAATGTATTATATTAGCTAATCTTAGACCATCGAACAACAGATTATATGTATAAGTAACATTTTCTATTTAAATTAGTTAACCACTGTAGAAATTTGTTTGAAATATTCATAATTATATCTGATTCAACTATATTGTCGTACACTAATATATTTTCATTTATTTTTTTTATACCATGAATTTCAGGGTAGATGCTATAATATCACAAGTTGCTTTTACATATGAATAAAAAATTTGTGTACCGCATTTAACCGAAATTTGTAAAATTTATGATTTTCCGCCAAATCCAGATATTTTAAATCTAAGAAAAAATATCGTATTCATTATCTAATTTGAGACTATTTATTTCAATATTATTTTCATTAAAAAATGAACAATTGCTTGAATAAGTCACTCCCTCACGTTGCTTTTTTTTATTCCTCAAAAAAGATTTTTTCAATGTTAATTTTACTGTTTTTTTTTTTTAAATTCTTTACTGCTTATTTTAATTTTTCTTTTATTGTCGTTATTATTAGTTTTTTTTAATAAAAAGTTCCAAATATTTAATTTTAGATTGTTCAGTTTGTTTCAAAGCGTCTAATGCATATTTAGGGCAAATATTTTTATGTGCATCAACAGCAGCATATTTAAAATCTGCAGATGCTGTAAGACTCATACATTTTGATTTCTGTGCTTTGGTGGCCATCCTTTCATTTATGATGCTTGATACTCCTACTGAAATTTTTTCGGCATTCTCAGCAATTTTATGAAAAATATTTTCTAATGATTTAAATAAATTAAAATCTTCAAACCCTTCTTTGATCGTTTTATACGTATAATTTTCTTTGCTTTTAACATATCCACACCAATCATCACTTTTCTTAGGGTTATTATAAGCATGCAATGGTATTTCTTTAATAGCTTTCGCCATTTCTTTTGCATTATCTTTGTTTTGAGCTCATTCATATTGAAAACATCAATGCAGATATGCTATATCATTATTTGTCAATTCTTTATTTTGTTTTTTAATTTTGAATAGTTCAGTCTTTACTTCCTTACTTGTACGATTGACATCACTCAATTTTTTTATATTTCTTGATGATCCAGCACGACAAGCTATTGCTGAGTTATCATTATCACCTATGAAAACACCAACTTCAACATATTTTTCTTTTGTTGTGAGAATAAAGAATTTACAGCACCTTCCATATTGATTTATTTAAATATTGGAGATCCATTTGTGAAACAATCAGTGACGTTACGACAGATACGTCGTACAAATTTGCGGTTTTACATTACATGTGTGTCTAGACAAGGACTAGGGATTCTTAGTCGAAACGTCGACAATTGAATAAACCGAGTATTTATTCCTCTGCACCTCTACTGGATCTCCAATATTTAAATAAATTTTTTTCTTTTAATATATTGCTTTTATTTATAAGATGATTATGTATACCAGCCTTCACGGCTTTGGCTGACCCCCCCAAAATTTAAACGACAATCATGGTCTCTGAGATTGCGTCAAAAATCGCATTTTTTGCATTTTCTGTTGCATGTAGAAAAATCCAATATTTTTTTAGAAAAAAAACTAATAATAAATCCAAAACCATTCATATTGTCGTAGTTACATCCTATATCTCGTCTACTCCATCCGATATTGTATAAGCCCATAATTATTACAACATCAATAATTTCAGTTGAACTGTTTGCTAATATTTCAGATTCTCATGAAGTGTATTTATTTATTTCAGAGATGAAATTATTAGGTATATCAAACGTAAAAGAAAAAAAATTAATAATATTTAATATAGAATTATAATAAAATAATTATAAAATAACTTATTAAACTAATTAAAATACATAAATTATTTATTTAAATTTTAAAAGTCTTTATGGAAATTTATTTCAAAATTGCAAAAATGAAATTTTTTACACGAATAATTTTTTTTAAAAACATATAAATAAACATATTCATTTTATACTATACTTATAAAAAAAAAATTTTATGTATAATGTAAATACAATATAATCTATATTATGTATTATTTTTTTTTAGTAAATATTAAATAATATATATATACAGATACAAAAATATTAATATTTACATTAAAATATATTTAATAAGCACAACTCATTAGTAAAATTAAAATTAATTCTCATTACTTTCCCTTTGTCCTGTAATCTTGAGATATTGTTAATTATTAAATATCGTTGAACCTCTACAGATTTTGTGCAACTTATTTTTGCGATATTTTCAATTAAAGATTCTATTTCATTCTCATAAATTTTGTATGTATCGAAAAAAAGTTGTGGTGTATTAAACATGCAAAAAATTTATTTAAATTGAAAAATCCAATGTCACTGTGTATCATACCTTTTACATAAAAATCATCTTATTATATATGTTTCAATATAATAAATAATAAATTTTAATTTAAAATTTGATATGAAACACCTTCCATTGTTGCTAATTAGATATTGAAAAAGGATCCAATATCTAATTAATAAATTTTAATATTCTACATACCAATAGCAAGTGCTGGATTCAAACAAAAACGTGATTTTCTCGAATTATTTTCACTTTTTGTGTATATTTTATTTATTATATTCATTAATAAACACTTATGGCAGTGCACATAAAGAATTGAAGCAACACCTCTTCGCTGTTCACTTTCAATATATTTTAAAGAAAGACCTTCTTTACACAAAGAACATCATATATTGTCTCCAAGATGCAGTAAATCCACTATTCTTCACCCTTCTGCAGAATTTATTTTTTTATCAATTTCTATATTTATGCCATTGCTAACATTACCTTATGATGTATTTTTTGCTACATTTTTACAGTATTCAATCTGCTTTAAACGAAATTTATAAATAGCTTCTGTAATTTTTTTTCCTTTCTAATAAAATGTTTTATTTTTTAGCATTTTTATAAAATTTAATAATTCTAAGAACAGCGCGTTGTACAATAGTAAACGAAAAAACAGTAGAAAATATGAAATACAACCAAAACATAATCGACAATCTATATAAACAAAACATGATACGAAGCTAGGATAGCTTCGTGCCATAATTTAAATTTCATCCTATCATTATTTAAAATTAGCGGCAATGTTGTCAAGTTTCTAAATATTCTTAACTAGTCTTAAATATTGCATTATTTAAGAATAGTTAATTATTTAGTAATATATTTAATAAAATATTGAAATAAATTAATTTTTTATATTATTTATATTTTTGTTTATTATAAAATACTTTATTTTATTAATATTTTGTATGTAAACCACTTTTAAAAAATCATGATTTTCATTATCTTAGATTGGAACCCTGCTTTTTCTTAAGCTATTTTAATCATTCATTCGTATAACTAGAGTGGTCACTCAGATACATCCTTAAACAAATTATTTTTCGCAGGATTCGAATTCAGAGTTTTTTTTTCAAAGAGCCCATTTTTTCATGATATGTTTAAACCTAACAGTACGAAAATATCTTTGCTTTCAGAGATTAGAAAAAATATCTCATATTAAACGTTATACATAATATCAACTGAGAGAAAGAATTTTATGACTGTAGCTTGTAAATATTCATTAAAGCTTGAACAATGTAGTCTTCTTGAAATTTCTAATTTTTAGTTACAAATGCATATCTTGAGTTGAAGGTGATATAATTGCAATTTAATATAAATACATTTTCAAAGACCATTTATTATAACTTTTGATTTCAATTTGATAAAATGTATAATAATATTTATATTATTAAATTAAATTATCGATCAAGCTACAAGCATATTAATATTATTCTGCATTTAATTATAAAATTATGTTACAATAACTACTTTTAATATAATAATTGTTTTTAACAAAAATTTTAATACAAGATAATTGATTTCAGTGTTTTGGGACAGATGTTTGTAAAAAAAATTGTGCTTCAGACGAATTAGATTGTTATATCTTAGATAATAATGGTTTTACGATAATTAGTGAAAAACAAGAACATACTGGCAAATTCTTTGGAGACATTGATGGAACAATTATGGACTCTCTGGTACAAGACAAAATATTTAGGTAAAAATATTTTGAGTAATATTATTGCCATTGATAATTAAAAGCACAAATTTTTATCAATAATCAAATAATTAAAATTTTCAGAAAAGTTAGTGTGATAGATTATCAAGGAATATGTTCCCCACAATCATCTCATGTATCAGCTGCCCAAAAGTCATCATCTATTTCAATCTGGAAGACAATCGTAGCTATTAATAACTTTATATGGACTTGGACCTTAAATTTAAATTTCGTACATGTACTCCGACCTATTTGGGCATATGGATCTAAAATTGATGGTAACCAAAATTCCCAAATTAAACCAAAATTTAATAAGTAAACTTTTTTAATATCTATATCGTGTATGCTTTTTTTATTTAAATGTATACATTCAAAAACAAAAACACAATTAACTATATTAAAAAAAATTTTTTTTTAATATTTATTTTTGATATTAAACGTTATAATACATAAAATTTTATATATATATTTTGTTTTTCCCTTGCTCTTCAGGAAACCAACTAATAAAAAAAGAAACAAAAAAATAAAAAATTATTTAAGTAAATAGGAGTGAAATAATTATAAATATAAAAATATAACTTTTGTTATTATTATATTATTATTATTACAAAAATATTATTTTTATTTTTCACCTATTTTTAAAAATCATTAAAAAAAAAACATCCTCCATTTTTTATTTATTATATAGTGTCTTGATGGTAAAGACTGAGAAAATAGAGAAACAAATAGAGAGAAAAAAATTATGTTTTAAAGTTACTTAAGAAAAAATGCTTGTGCTCGTCTTAAATAGTTTATTTCCAAATAAATATTAAATCTATAATTCAACTTTTTATTATAAATTTTTAATACAATAAGTGATCAATCAATACAAGAATTTAATAAGAAAAAATCAAAATAAGAATAAAAGTATATTTTTTATATAATATTTATAAAAATTATTATCTATATTATTTATAATTTATATTTATTTTATAAAAAAATATTTTTTAGAAATATTATTATTCTTAAATCCTTGACTGTTTTCAATTTTATCTTACATTTTTCTAATATTTGAAAAGATGAATATAATAATTAAAATAATTATGTAGGTAGTATTAGGTATACGGATAATAAGTACTCACAATATATAAATGATCAAGAAAAAGTTGAAAATCAAGAGTCTCCTCTGAATCCACCAATTGTACAGACGCCTGTGACACCCGTAACTAGTACCTTTTCAACAACAATGAATTTCCAATCGCACAATTTACGTACTTGTGAAAAAAAAACGGATCTTTATATTCTTCAAGCTGATAGATTGAATTCTAGTGGTCAAAGTAATCCACTAAAAGGAAAACTAACTAATTGTAATATTTCTGGTTGTGAAAGGTAACAAACCAAGAGAATAAAATTATATTATATGAAAAAAGTTTATACATAGTTAATATTTGACTTTTATTATTGATTTATGGTTCTCTATTTCTAAATATTTAATTTAAGAAATATTTTTCACATATAGCAGAGGTTAATAAAAAAAAAATTTTAATCTAAATTATCCTTCATAGAAAATAATTACGTTTTTCAGCTATGTTTCTTTTATTAGATTTTGTTTTTTCATCATTTTCAATATAATTTTATTGTTTTTTCTCTCATATTCTAGCTGTTTCACTTTGGCATAAATATAAAAAGTAGAAAAACAAAATTTCAGAAAATAATATATATGTATAAACATTTATTCTGTAATTTTTTATAGATAAAATTTGTGTTATTTCGCATGTGGTATTGTACGAAATTACATGAAATAAATTTTAAATTTGATTAAAAGTTTCAGAACTAAATTTCTAAATTCTCTATGTAGAATTTCTTAAAAATATACTCATGATTTATCTAAGTAGAATAAAAAAAATTTTAATGTAATTTTCGTACAGTAAATATATTAATAAATTAAGAATGAAGTAATTCAAAATGTTAATTTTGAAAATATCTTAATTTTTCTTTTTGTGTACATTTTAGGCCATTTAGTGTTCAAAAAATTAGCTATACAAACCTAATCCTTCTCGTAGTAGATACTCTTTGTCCTTGTGGTGACAAAAAACTCGGTATTAGGCCTTTTGAAGCATTGACGGATGTTGGCGCCTGTATGGCACGACGCGAGCGTCTTTACCGTCGAAGGCCATGTAAATGCATCAACTATCATCCTGAAGAGTTGGAAATAAAAGCATGTAGTGGTATAAACAATACGATTAGACTTACATTAAAATTATTATTTATTTGTATTTTTACCGAATATTATTTATAAAGTAAAGGTTAATGATTGTGTAAACCATATTCTCGACTAATAATAAAAAAATTCAAATCGAAAATATTGTATACAGTTAAAAAATAAGAATACTGATTTTTATTACGATCCATATTTGAAAAAGAGGATCATTTAATTTAAAGTCTGACTAAGAGAATTAAAGGGTTGCTAAATAATCTTACCTTTTATTAATATTGAATTAAAGTGGACTAATATTCTAATTTTAATAAGGTTAAAATGATTGGATATATAAAAATATATGAATTTACAGTTAGTTACAGTTATCATAATGATATTTTAAAAATATCCCATTATGTAATATTTGAAGTATGCAATAAATTATATCACAATAGTTAAATTAAAATTTGTAATATTTTAATTTAAATATTTACAATTAAATGAGTATTCAATGTATATTGAATGTAAACATAATTTGAAAAAAATGTTTTTTTTTTCAATTTAATTTAAAACAATTTTAATAATATAATATTTATTAATATACATGCATACAATTAATATAGAAAAATAAATTCGGAATAAAATATTTTCCAAAAGTAATTATTTACATATTATTAAGAGCAAAAAAAAGAAAGTCTTTCTTTCTAATCACATAAAAGATAATAAAAATAGAAAAATATTCATCAATTTATAAGACTGCTAATTAATGTGTATATCAAATAACTTGTTTAATTTGAAATTTTTTACTTTTTTAAATAATAGAAAATACATTAAACAATGATTGTTAAAAAAGTTTAGTATTTAGAGAACAATTAATACATCACAATTTTTTTTTTGCAAACATTTTTGTAAAAACTCTTCAATAAGAGTTAAAAAAAAAGAAAATAGGAATAATTATGTGATTAACGAAGTTAAAAAGAGAGAGAGAATCCACAAAAAATTAAGTGATATAATTTTCAAGTTTTCAGTTATTTCATATATAATTGATATATTAAATATTTTTAAATTATTTTATTTTCTTATTTTTAATTAATAATAAAACTAATATAATAAATTAAATTAATAATAATAAATAAATAATAAAAGTTGAAAAATATTTAATTTATAAAAATGATGAAAAACAAATGACAAGAAACTCCATAAAGAATGATATGCAAAAATATATATATTACGGCGCTGGTAGCCAGTTGCATAAAAGCCTATAAGCATTTTTAGATAAAAAAAATTCTTAAATATATTGTGGAAAAATTATAATATAAATAGAAAATCAGAAAATTTTATCTAAAAAAAATGAACGAATAATTATTATTTTTATTTAATTTATCATTTTTTATTACGCAATTAAAAATATTTAATGAATTAATAGAGATTAAATTAAAAATAATTATAAAATTACTTTAAGTAAAATTTACATGTAGCATAACTATAAATATTACTGCTCGTCTACTTGTTTAGTTATTGATTAATCGCGATAAACAAAAATAAATATATAATTTTAGATTAATGTAAAATATCGTTTAAAAGATAATAATTCAAGCACTATATTTATAATTGGTATGTTGGTTTTGACATTATATTATATGCATAATGCATTTAAGCTGTTTGACACACCAATATGTAATACCTAATATAATATATGGTTATTTAAAAAATATACATCATTATCATTTCAATTTTTAGTTTATTATCCGTTATTATTATTTTTTCATTTATTCTTTTTTTCTTATATATTCTTAAGCAAGTCTTTATTAAATGTTTTAATAATGTAGTTTTATTGTATATTTTTAATGAAAAAATTCAATATATCAGAATTTTAAAAAAAATCAATTCTACAAGTAATAAATAATTAATATGATTGTAAAATTTTTTTAGATTTAGCACAATCTATAATAGAAAAACTTAGAATTATTATTTCTTCTGAGTATTTGAAGAGAAATACTTTTGTAATCATTAAAATATTTTTGCTTTAACTATTTTAATTAAAATGATTGGTTTAACGTCTTTAATTTTCAACTTATCAATTAACAAATAAATAATTCATAAACTTAACAATAATATCTTTTAACATAATATAAAAAAAAATTAAAAATATATAAATATAAAGAAAAATAAATTGATTCTAATTTGTTTATAATTTTTAATAATTTTTTCTTAAGGCCGTCTGCATATTAATCTACGACTCAAGAAATTGAATATGCGGTGCATGACCTAATGATAAAAAATATTGCCCAAAAATAAATTAAAATTTTTTTTTGTGCAAGCAACTTTAAATATATTTGTTCTTCATTTTATACAAAAATTGAATGTTAGTGAACGTATTCCGAATATTACGTATCACGAATATTTATGGATAAAAAAAAATAAAGTTGCTTGCAATTTTATTTTTAATAAATAAATTTTAATCGAGAAATATTTCAGAATAACATTCGAAAAAATTATACAAAACTATATAATTTATAATTATATAATAAAGTATACAAATGATCACGAAAAAAAAATATATAAATAAAAAATAAGTAAAAAAATATAATAATATAAATATATAATTTATATTTCTAAGATAAAAAAAATAGTACAGGTGCCTTGAGATTGATGTGATTTAAAAAAAAAAATAAGGCTCTTAAAATATCAAATTTCTAATGGAACAAATCACGAAATCTCGAGTAACTAAAGAAATCTAAATAAAGGTAAAACATATACATTGCAGAATATTAACGGAATAATAGACGTATATAAAGTTCTTCGAAAACAAAAGTAAGAAAGATATATAATATTTATTTTAAAAAATAATGAAATGTTCATAAAAATATTAATGTTTCGTTATTACATTTGTAACTACGTATATTTATTTTAAAATAATATTAAAAATTGTAATTAGAATAAATTCTGCAAAAAAGTTATGATTTAATGAATGAAAAAATTATGAAAAGGTTTCTTTTTTATAACATTTTTCAATACAATATAAGTTAATAAGTACATAGATTCCAATTTTATTTGCTTTTTTGCTAAAGAAAAAAGGAATACTTTCTATAAATTTCTCATTATCTAGTGTATATTATGTTTATATTACCGGTTATAAATTATTAATGAGATTCAATTAAAAATATTGATATTTCAATGATAATGTAAAAATGAAAAAACTTCTTCGCCAAACATAAACTTAAACGAAGAAAAAAAGTTACAACTGTATTGAATATTTAATTTCATTGTTATTTATACGTTCTACAATAAGATTTTATGAAAACATTATACAATATTATTAACTAATATCTAATGCAACTTAAATTATTTATTAGAAGTAAAATATTAGAATTTTTTTTGTTATCACATGTTACATAACATAACATTTATAAAATATTATTTGTTTTAAAAATAATAAATAACAAATTTATAAAATTTAAGATAAATTTATGTTCCATAGGTGTTAGATTGAAAACTAAAACTATTTAAATCGATTTAAATAGAATGGTATATCATGTTCTTGTAGTGTCCTTATGTAAAACGGATTGAGCATGTATTTTTTTTCCAGACAAAACTATTTTATTTTAATATTCAAAATTAAATAATTTTTATATCTGATATTATAAAATAATTTCTTTTGGCATTAGTATCAATAAATTTTTCAATAAAGAAATCTATATCGTCGCATACAAAAATAATGTGTACTAGCATAATTCATAATATATACATATTAGATACACACATAAAGAGAGAGAAATGTAATTTTTAGAAAAAATATATAATCAATCAATTAAATAAAATAAATGAGAAAAATCAGTGAAGAAATTTGTGAATATTAAAGTTAAAATAATTGATAGCACTTTAATGGTTTCAATCGATTTATATGCTTAAATAATAATAATAATAATAATAATAACAATAATAATAATAATAATAATAATAATAATAATAATAATAGCAATTGTAATAATAAATTATAATGAAAAATATAATGAATCTAATACTCTAAATTTTTTTTAGTATAAACAAGTAAATTTTTCTACAATTATAAAAATATTTCACACACTGTATAGCATAATTCATATGAAAATGTTGCTTTTATTGTTAAAGAAAAGTCTTTAATTTTACTTTAACAATATTTGCTATAATACAGAAAAATTTATACAATACAATATTAGATGTATAATGTAGATACCTAATTCGTTTCGATTCATAGCCCACGTACAAACATATTCAATTATCTACCTTCTTTTTACTTATATAATTCTACACTAATAATTATTATTTTTGTTTTTATTTATTTAAAGAAATATTTCTTTTAAAATAATTATTAATTTTTTAATTCAATTTATTCAATGTACAATACTTGTATCTATACATGAAGCATATTTTTAATATAAAGTTTTATAAGTGATTAATAATATATAATAAATTTTAAAAAGAGAATAATTATCTTTGATATGGTCTAATATAAAATATATTTTTAATTTGTTATAAAAATACAAAGTTACTTTGTTTGACTATAAAATATTTAGAGTGATAACGATTGAGAATCATATAAAGATAGGAATAATTAAAAATTGATTGCGCAAAGATGGTATCAAAGGTTTACTGAATTACATTAAATGTCAAACTGAAATTATAATATGTATTGAAGATAAAAAACTAAAATTAGGAAAATACAATGAAGTTCTTAGAGCTTTAATAATTAATTTATGAAAGTAATTTAATGATGACTTTGATCGTAGCGTAATATATAATATTAAAATCTTAAACTTAGTATTTAAAAATGAAACATATTATTAAAATAATAAATAAAAAAAAAAAAAAACTTAATCATAGATAAAAAAAACATAGTTTTTACATATAAAAAGGTAATGCAATGAAAAGTAAATATTAAATAATAAACAGACTGAGCATTTTAATGTGTTTGGCGAGGGAAAAAAGGACAAATAAAACTAAAAATAAATACTTTCAATGTATCACTTGATACAACTAAGTCTTCCATTACTCATAAGTTAATCTTTAAACTTATAAATATGTTTTATGTGCAAAAGATATCCTGATAATAAAATATACGAATAAATAGTAATTATTTGACAATTATTGTTGATAATAAATTTATAATATTATATATTTTCTTATTATAATTTAATATAAAATGAGTACATACTTCATCAAATTTCTGATCAGTCAATAAGCGGATAATAACTTGAACCGTCTCTTAGTCTATTGAACATAGAAAAACAATACATTTTTTGTAATATTATTGTCATTCAAAAATCAAATTAAATGAAAAAAAATAAAAAAGGACTATCTGAATACTTCGATATATTAAATTAATACAAAATAAGAAGCCTATTTTTTTAAAATGAAAAAAAAAATAATTTTTCACTTGTTTTTTACATTTTGTATTTAAATTTTGTTTTTTAAATATAGTAACATCAGCAGTATTTAATTATTATGTTTACTAATGATAAAAAAAAAGAAAAATTATCAAGTAGAATATGAATTATAAAGTAGACATTTATTATGTATAAAAGCAATAAATCTAATAGTTAATCTTTGGTTTTGTTAACTTCCTAATTAGTTATAAATTCAAATTTTTTATTTTACTATTAATAGATTATATTAAATATATTTTTTTAAAATATTATTTATATCTTATTATTTATTATGTATGTATTCTTTATATATTTACTATAATGAAATACGATAATGCAAAAGAAGAATGTTTTAAATAAAATTTTTTTTAAAATTTAGTATTATTATCTGATTGTATTGTTATGATTATATTATTTCCTTTTTATTATAATATTAATCTTGATCACACAAAAGTTTAATATTACGATAAATTTAAAAATTGCGATACAGAAATTTAATATTTAAAAACTATATTACATGCAGAAAAAAAAGTATTTTCGGGGAAAAAAGTAAAAAAATTGGTATATTATAGAAAATTGTTATACACAAAATCAAATAAGAATAAGAAAAAATAATAATTACTAAATTCAAAACAAGATTAAATAAATGAATTTAATTTGTAATACAGTAAATTTACTTTTAAATAAATTTTTTAATTTAAATAAAATAAACTTTCCCGAACTGTATTATGATTGATTTAATTTCAACAACACTTCACTTAATTATTATTAAAAATTATTAAATAAAATATTATTTAATAATTTCAACCAACACTACCTTCAATAAATAAAACAAAATCAAAGGGGAAATCCAGCGCTAAAATATAAGATTTTCGGGCGAATCTCTAATAACCCTTTTAATTCAATAAAACACAATAATTAATATATACTTAAATATTGTATTTTAAATTATTATTATTATACTTACCTCGTAAGGTAGTATTTATGTATGACTTATTCAAATATATAATTAATGAATTCAATTAATATTATTTAATAGATTATTTAATATATATGTTGTATATTATTTGCTTTGATAATTTTCTCCTTGGAAATAATAATATCCTTTTAATAATAACAATAATTTTAATAATCTATATTTTTTTTATTTGCTTTTATCTCTTCACTTCAATCCACAATAATATAATAAAATATCAAACAACACTATTAATAGCATTCACTAAATATATCAAATCATTCACAACTACTTTTATTATCTATCTTTATTATTAAAATACAACTATATTTTATTATTATTAATAATAATATTAAACTATATGTTGCTATATTGAATAACAATTTTCAACTGAACTCTCTTTCTTTTTCAGAATGAAAGTTTCGCCCCTTCACATCACTAATTTTAATTTTAAATCAAAATTAAACCAATAATTAAATTTACTGATTTTTATTTAAATTCAGAAAATTTAATATTGGTCGCATCACAGCCAACAAGTCCCTTTTCCTTTGTACCTGTTATGATTTAAATTCTAATTGGTTATCATTAAAACAGCCAATCAGAATTCTCAATTTATATACAAAAGAAAAGTATTGTTTGACCGATAAGTATAGAAACTACACTTATCGGCCATCTTGTGGCGGCACAACATCAATCATTTTTACCAAACTTACATCACTTCATTTATGCAATTTAATATATGCATACATCAAAATACATATTCGCGCCTATCTCTATCTCACTTCAATTCAACTACCTAAGCGCCGTCTATGCAAGCAAGACTTCCGCTAATGTATTAAATTAAAAGTGAAACATGGGCCGCATGTTGACAAGTTGTCAACAATTAATAAAATATTATTCAATTATATACATATAAAAATTCATACTCATCATATCTGTAAGTACACCACAACATAATAATAAACATAATTTTATATTAACAATAACATTTAATATCCATTCAATAAAAAATCATTTATCCCATTATAACATTAAATTAAATCATTTTATTTTTCAGGTTAAATGATAATATTCTCAGATCATCACAAATTTCAAGCCAAAAAATATTCACATACTAATAAAAACTGAAGATTCAATAAATTTAAACTAACATGTTCGTTATTAACTTCAAATTTTGAGCATAAATTATCTATGTTAATAAAAAATTATGAAAAAACACTACGTTTTATAAAATGATCCCCAATTGTTTTATTAAAATTGTTTTAGTAAAAGTTTTAAAGTTGAAAAAGCATATTTTTATGCTGACACTAGAACTGCTATTTCTACTATTAAAGAAAATGTAATCAATTTTATAATACATAAATACAATAAATGGCCTAGATTGCGATATATATATATATATTCCCTAATAACCTACCGACAGAGGATGATAGGTTAATCAGATAAGACAGTAAAAAACATGGTGATACTATAAATATTGGTATAAAATGTATAAAACTAAAAAGTATAATCTATTTTGTCAGGACTTAGTTTGCAACGGAAAAAAGTCACAAACGACAAAAGCATTTGCCAGATAAATCAAAAACAAAGTGTGAAAAAATAGTGGACACAGGTAAAATATTGGAGCAGATAAACGAGGAATATATCTCGAAGTCTGAGTGAAGACAAAGTATTGAAAGGAAGAAATGGAGGTGAAAACAGTTAAACAAAAAAAAACTTGTGAAGAGTTTAGTGGGATGAAATGAAAAAACATAATGATGAAAGAAGAAGGATAAGTGGTCACCTGTCTTTTAAATTAGGAAAGAGTCAATGCAGTAGGCATTAATAAAAAAAGGGATAGAAAAAATCGAATGATGAAAGAAAGGAAAGTGCAGAAGTCGAGTGAAGCAAGGGCAATAAAAGAGGTCGTAAAAGGGTATGTAAAGTTGAATAAGGAAAGAAAGAAAAGAGAATAAAGCATCAGTGAAATGAGGTGGACGGTACCCAGATGAAGGAAGCAGATTAAGCGAGACCATCAAAGATAGTGGATTAAGAACAGGGAATTAGACGGTATGGATTATAGTAGGAGGAAAGTAGAATAGCATTTTAAATGGAAAAAGGGAGTGAATAAAGAATTTCTAAAAGAAAAATTGAATGTAGAGTCAGAGAGAAAGAATTTTAACAGCAAAAATAAATTGAGAGGAAAAGATATAAGTTACAGAAGCAAATAATAAGGTGGCAGATACCATATTATATCATATAGCAGGATTTATTATTAGGGAAAAGGACTTTAAATGTACATAAATGAAGAAATTAAGAATATAAGAAAGAATGACTTATGAGAGAATGCTGGAGGTTGGAAGGTTTGGCATTGAGATATCTGAATATCATAGAAAAACAACAACAAAATAATTAAGGAAACAAAAGATGAGAAGGAAGAGGAAAAAATAGAGCAAAAAGGAATAAAAACAAGGTTAAATAGGAAGAGAAAAGAGAAACACGAATGGAGGAAATTGAAGAACTGGAGATCCACAAGTAGAAGATAAAAGGAGAAAGTGGGCAGCAGGTAAAGGAAAAATGCAGGAGAATGGCAATAAGCCAAGAAAACTAAAAAAAAGAAGAAAAGTGTAGGTTGAAGAGAAGACAAGTAAAAGGAAGAAAGGAAAAAAAATGACAGAAAGGGCATTCAAGAATCAGTGAAACTGAAATTGAAAAAAAATGCTAAATAAAGAAAATTAATGCCGTCTCAAAGGATAAAAAGCTATGTGAATATAGGAAAAAGAAGAGTTTTTTTAATTTTATGTAGGGAAAATTGTAAACAATATATACAATGAGAATTAAAAGAAGATATAGTCAATAAAATTATGAAATCCATATACTTAACAAGTATTAATGAAGAGGAAATATATTTATACTTATATTATATAAAATTTAATTGATAAATATACATGTAGTTTAGGATTAGAGAGAAAACCTTTACCTGTAATATACTGAATTACTCATAAAATAAAACTTAATTTAGATAAACCTTTAAAAACTAAAGAATTTGATATCCTTAACTATTAAAATGAGAAATTAAAAAAATAAATGATATACACTGAAAATTAGTAACAGATTTTTGCAAATTGAATAAAATAATTTGCCACCCATTATAATTTATACATGAAATGATTGATAAATTGGCATTGTCAAATTATATATTTATTATAGATCAATTTTAAAATTCAAATAGATTCAAATTCAGTATATTTAACAGTATCATCAAGGCTAAGAGGCAGTTTTCAATACAAAATAATGTGCATGAGCTTAAAAAAAGTCATCAATAATTTTCATAAAAAACTCATGCATGTCCTGATGCATAAATTGTAAATAAATTATTGTAATTTCATTTTTCATCGCATCAAGACATTTTCCTTCTGATTGTGTCGTAATTAATAAAACCTTCATCTTATATTTAATAAACTAATAATAAAATAAATATTGTTTTATTCCAAATCAACCAGTAATTACCTTCCCTCACTGCTTTATTCTGCTATATTCTTATACAACCTCCTTTCTACTTCTTCTACCCTTGATTCTTCTATTTTATTTATCTAATCATATTCCTTGAATATCCTCGAGTCCCCCATCCTCTTTTTTGCCTTCATAAATATCTATTTTTCTCCCCCACTCTACGTTCTTGCAATCATTACTTCTTCATTGTCTCACATATCTTCAAATTTTACATATTTCAAAATCTATTCCTCTTACCACCCTATTGCACTTCTTTTTACTCACCCCTTTCTACTTAGCATCCTCGTGTGCTATATTTCTTACACCTTCTCTGCTCCATCATTCTTCTTCGGTCCTTATACATGATAAAAAAAAAGTAATGAGTTTTTATTTTTTTAAAGTCACTATTTATCATAGAGATTTCGGAGAGGTCGGACAATATATGGAGAAGTTATTCCTTTTTATTTTGTTTTTTTATTTTATTTTTCGGTCATTAGAATTAGTAGGATTTTACTTTGTGCAAAGCTTGTTTTTAATATTTATAACATTTTAACATATTTAATATTTATATAAATGGAACGACTGTTGGAACAGAGTTACACGGTAAAAATTTTCTTCTGGCTTAAATTACTGTAGATTTTAAAACTTCTTTATATGTATAAAATTATATGTAAATCGCAATTAAAAAAATTATCTAAGATTTTCAAAAAAAACCCGATTATCTCCATTTTTAGCATGCAAAAACAACTCTAATCGATTCTAACATTCAATGTGAGCACAAAATTTTGAGTTGAAATATTTAAGGATTAAGGTAATCGATAACACCCTGAATTTATCAACGCAAATATATATGTATATGAGTAAATATGTATATGTGAATGAGTATACATTTGCGTGCATAAATTTGATTATGTGTGTGTACAATTGTTTATTTTTTTATAAAAAAGAATATCTGTGTATGGTGAGATTAATGCACCTCCAATTTTTGTCTCCTAAATTTTCTCTCCGTATCCTTACAATTAATTTTTTCTGATTTGCTTTCGTTTTTTATTCCCTTCTTTCCCTATTACCTCTTATCCTCTTTATAAGTTTTCCCGACCCTCTCTTTGTCTATAGCATCTAGGTTGTATTCCCAGTTAGACTGACAAGTGATGCTATTCACCTTTCTTTTTTCTACGTTATTATTCTCTTTCTCCATGTTTTTACCTAACCATTTCTCTAACTATTTCTTGTTCTCCGTCTTTATGTTCAATTTTCTTCCTTGCTTTACACCTTTCTTCATTCTTCAATGTATATTTCGTCTATCTTATCCACTACCAGAAATTATTAGAGAGCTTGCTAATGCCTGTATTAAACTTTTGTTCCTACAAATCTAATGGATGTTTAACAAACTACAAATTATCATCGAAGAACAGTTAACAGAAGTATGGCTTGAAGTTAACACTAGCAACGTATTACGTCGAATGTAAAATACAATAATGTTCGCCTTTTTATTTGAATTTAAATGTAAAATGAAACTAATTATTCGTATATTTTTTAAATCTTTTTTTATTTTATATACTTGAATTTAATATTGTATAAAAAAAAATTCTATTTCTTTGATCAAATCGTGCATATTTTACATAATATACTATA
The DNA here is from genome assembly GCA_018907245.1 of Eupristina koningsbergeri. Lineage (NCBI taxonomy): Eukaryota > Metazoa > Arthropoda > Insecta > Hymenoptera > Agaonidae > Eupristina > Eupristina koningsbergeri. Next base: position 370,071 of record JACCHV010000033.1, on the reverse strand, counting down.
TAGTCCAAGCAATAGATCACTTTTTATGTCATGTGTTACGTAATTAAGATGTCACGATTATATTTTTCTTTATTAAGGGTTCCGTTAACGGTCGTCTTACATAGCACAGCGGTAAGCAAAGCGGCTTAGTTAAACATAGAAAAGCTATATATTACAACACAGAGGCAAGCAGAAAATAGAAAAAAACAGTCAAGATAAGTGCAGTGAGTAAAGTAGGATAGAGTGAAGTGAGCAGGGACCGGCAAGGTGTAAAAAAGTGGATAAAATCAAGGCCAGAAATCGAGGAGGTTAGGGCGGACCTCAAGGAACGAGGCGGTTCGCATAGAAAAAGGCAGGCGTATCGCTGACGTCTTTTGACGTCAGGATTCCGGCGATAACTACCTATACGAACTGACCAGAGAAAATCGAGCAGCGATTGAGGGGAGGGACCCATTTCAATCAAAATCATACTGCTGGATGAAAAACCGACCTCTGGGTAATTAAACAAGCTGTTTTTTTGGATAAACACCATAAAAAATAATAAAACAATAAAACCAACTATCTAATAACACTAGTTTTTTGAAAATTTCTGAAAAATATTATTGAAAATTATAAAAATAAAAATAAAAGCTCTCAAAATAAAAACAGAAAATTAATAACAAATAAGTACAAATACATAACAAACACAACAAAAACAGTATAAAAATTCATGCTTGCTTTTTTCTGAAAAACTATCAATAAATCAATCTAAATTTAAATTAATTTACATAACACAAACGATCAAGACAATAACTACAACAAGGGAACTATATAGCACAATATAATAACAGAATACAATAATAACAGAATTAAATAATACAGACAACAGAAGTAGATAAATAAATCACAGAAATAAAAAACTACTCACTACTATATACAATAGAAAAATAAAGCAAATAAAGCAAATATATACACAGACAAAATAGGAACACATACAAATACACAATCCGAATAAACAAGCAAAGACAAGCACAGGTGAAAATATGAGTGGAAAGCAGGAAAAGACAAAGGCAACCAGAAGTAGGGGAAGTGGCAGCAGGAAAGACAGTGGGCAACTCACCCTGGATTGCTCCAAGAAAAGAGTAACGTGGGGGGGAAGAGGCAAAGGAAGAGGATACACAGAGGAGAGCTGACAGGGAAAGAAAAGGGAGAGGGAAAGAAGAAAACGAAATAGAAATTGAGAAAACAACGGAAGAAACCATAGACAGAATGGAGGGAATGGAGAAAAATTGGGAGAAGGAAACGAAAGAACTCAGAGAATGGATAACGAAAATGGAAAAAAAAACAAGAAAGAGAGATGGAAAAAATGAAAAACGAACTGATGGAGACGAGAGAATGAGCCAGAAAAAAAGAGATGAAGATAAAAGAATTACAGGAGAAAGTGGAGGAGCTAATGGATGAGAGGAAAGAAAACACAGAATGGAGGCTAGAAATGGAAAAATGGACTAACAGCCAAATAGGACAGGAAAAAGAGGGGACAAGTGAAGAAGAGGAAAGAGATAGGGATAAGACATCAGGAGCAAGCAGCATAAGCAGCAGTAGATCTATGAGAACAAGATGGAGCAGTTGCGAAAGAGGTAGCAGCAGGGCTGGCAGCACGATGTCGGAAAAAGAAGTATAGGAATTCAGGAAAATCATAAGGGAAAGAGAAAGGAGAGACAGGGAAGAAAATGTGGTAGTGAAAGGGGCTCACAGGGCAGAGGTGATAAAGATAGGAGTGATAGACTGGCCTAAAAATTTCATCCAAAAGAAGCTTGGCCTGGAAGAGGAAGCCCGAACAGCATGGTGAAGTGGCCGGATGATAGTAATCAAAATGGATAATAGGGAGGTAAGGAACAGGGTGTGGGAGGCTAGGAAAAAGCTGGTGGGGACGAGTATTTTCATGGACTTCGACCTCACCCTCGAGGAAAGACGCACCCAAGACGAGATCAGGAACTGGGTGCGTGAAACGAGAAAAGAGGGCTTCTTCTCGAAGGTGGATCTGAAGAAAGTGTTTATAGACGGCAGGTGGGAAAGGTGGACAGGGAAAGAAATCATGGACAAACTGTTGGATACAATGAAGAGAAGGAACAGCAACAACAAGGAGAAAGAAGAAAAATACAAGGAGAAAGAGAAATATACAGGGAAGACAAGGAAAGGGGAAGCAGACAACAAAAAACAAGAGACAACACAGGATAGAGAAAATGGAAAAGAGAAAAAGAAAGAAGAAAGAACAGAGAAGAAAAACAAAGAAAATAAGGACGAAAATTTAATGTAAGAAAGGGACGGGAAAAATATAAAAGGGAAAGACAAAAAGATAAAGGCACTGAAAGACGAGACAAGACAGACAGACACAGAAAAAATCAGGAGAAAGAAGAGAGAAACAAGCAAGAAAGGAACGAGACAGGAACAGAAAAAGACAAGGAAACCAGAAGAATCCTCTTCTGGAACATAGCAGGAATGTGGAGGAAAGACAGCGATTTCTGGAAATATATAGGAAAGATGGACTATGTGTGTCTAATGGAAACATGGGTAGAAGAAAAGAGTATAGAAAACTTAAAAAGCAAATTACCCGAACACGTGCAATGGTCCATCATAGGAGCACACAGAGAAAAAAGAAGAGGAAGGCCAAAAGGAGGAATAGCAATAGGGATAAACAAGCACTGGATGCCGCAGATACAAGAACTAGGATCGAACATAGGAGAGGGAATAGTCAGAACCAGGATAGAGATAGAAAATGGTAGAAAAAAGATGGACATATGGGGGATATATGCCAACCCCAAAGACGAAAAGAGAGACATATGGAAAGTAATAGAGGAAAGAAGCTACAGCGGAGAGAAAGAAAGAATAATCATGGGCGACTTTAACGTAAAAACAGGAGAAAACCGACAAGGAGGGGAAGGTATTAGTTGATAGGATAACAAGAAGTGGCTTAAGCATCCTGAATGGAACTATGAAAGGAGATGAAAGAGGGGAGTATACATACATAGGAGCCAGAGGTAGTACGGTTATAGACCTGGCAATAACGGATGCAGAGGCAAGAGAAAGGGTGAAAGTATTTCAGGTAGAGGACAGAGCTTCCCCTTTCCTTGTCTTCCCTGTATATTTCTCTTTCTCCTTGTATTTTTCTTCTTTCTCCTTGTTGTTGCTGTTCCTTCTCTTCATTGTATCCAACAGTTTGTCCATGATTTCTTTCCCTGTCCACCTTTCCCACCTGCCGTCTATAAACACTTTCTTCAGATCCACCTTCGAGAAGAAGCCCTCTTTTCTCGTTTCACGCACCCAGTTCCTGATCTCGTCTTGGGTGCGTCTTTCCTCGAGGGTGAGGTCGAAGTCCATGAAAATACTCGTCCCCACCAGCTTTTTCCTAGCCTCCCACACCCTGTTCCTTACCTCCCTATTATTCATTTTGATTACTATCATCCGGCCACTTCACCATGCTGTTCGGGCTTCCTCTTCCAGGCCAAGCTTCTTTTGGATGAAATTTTTAGGCCAGTCTATCACTCCTATCTTTATCACCTCTGCCCTGTGAGCCCCTTTCACTACCACATTTTCTTCCCTGTCTCTCCTTTCTCTTTCCCTTATGATTTTCCTGAATTCCTATACTTCTTTTTCCGACATCGTGCTGCCAGCCCTGCTGCTACCTCTTTCGCAACTGCTCCATCTTGTTCTCATAGATCTACTGCTGCTTATGCTGCTTGCTCCTGATGTCTTATCCCTATCTCTTTCCTCTTCTTCACTTGTCCCCTCTTTTTCCTGTCCTATTTGGCTGTTAGTCCATTTTTCCATTTCTAGCCTCCATTCTGTGTTTTCTTTCCTCTCATCCATTAGCTCCTCCACTTTCTCCTGTAATTCTTTTATCTTCATCTCTTTTTTTCTGGCTCATTCTCTCGTCTCCATCAGTTCGTTTTTCATTTTTTCCATCTCTCTTTCTTGTTTTTTTTTCCATTTTCGTTATCCATTCTCTGAGTTCTTTCGTTTCCTTCTCCCAATTTTTCTCCATTCCCTCCATTCTGTCTATGGTTTCTTCCGTTGTTTTCTCAATTTCTATTTCGTTTTCTTCTTTCCCTCTCCCTTTTCTTTCCCTGTCAGCTCTCCTCTGTGTATCCTCTTCCTTTGCCTCTTCCCCCCCACGTTACTCTTTTCTTGGAGCAATCCAGGGTGAGTTGCCCACTGTCTTTCCTGCTGCCACTTCCCCTACTTCTGGTTGCCTTTGTCTTTTCCTGCTTTCCACTCATATTTTCACCTGTGCTTGTCTTTGCTTGTTTATTCGGATTGTGTATTTGTATGTGTTCCTATTTTGTCTGTGTATATATTTGCTTTATTTGCTTTATTTTTCTATTGTATATAGTAGTGAGTAGTTTTTTATTTCTGTGATTTATTTATCTACTTCTGTTGTCTGTATTATTTAATTCTGTTATTATTGTATTCTGTTATTATATTGTGCTATATAGTTCCCTTGTTGTAGTTATTGTCTTGATCGTTTGTGTTATGTTAATTAATTTAAATTTAGATTGATTTATTGATAGTTTTTCAGAAAAAAGCAAGCATAAAGTGTTCCTCTATTTTTGTTGTATTTTTTTGTGTTTTTATACTTATTTGTTATTATTTTTCTATTTCTATTTTTGAAACCTTTATTTTTATAATTGTCACGTATGTAAAATTGCATATGCATACCCGAAGATTTGATATATTAATATCAGCGAAAGCAAAGGCGGAACATTGGGAAATTGACATCGAGACAATCGATCGGAGTCGCGAGTAACGTGAAACCCGCGAGTAATAAGAACCTCGGAGCTCGCCCAATTGCGAAAATTCAAGATCAGAGGCGACGATGAATACGCAGAGGTCAATCAAAAGGAAAAATCGAAGAAAGCTGACCTAACTATAATCAAGTAGAGACCCTCGGTGGGACAAGTCGCGGATTTGGCAATTTCTCCATACAACGGAGGTAATAAGTCAAATCGAAAAACATGTAGGGGCACTTCAGAATTGGACTTCAAATTGGGATTATTAGATTCGGTCGTACTTCGGTTTGGGTTCCTTAATACTTATTTGTTTTATACAATCGGGACTTAGCTCCTTGACACAAAAGAAAGTTGTCTTACATATAGCGATACTTATCTCTCTCGTTCATAAAGAGAAATATAATAAAACAAAAGTATTATTTTCATTATCTCGCGTTTTATTAATTGACGATTTCCGAACCTCACAAAGGCCAAAACGCTTCGACCGATTTGGCTAGGGCAGAACGATACCTGGAGAGAAAATATTATCGCGATTCGATTATTAAAAAATAAACATAGTCGTGACCTCTTAGATACGTAACATAATAAAATTTTTTATAAAAAATTTTCCTGAAATTTTCAAAAAAATTATGTTATTTAATTGTTATTTTTATTATTCTATTATTTTTATAGTGTTTATCCAAAAAAATCAGCGTATTTAGTTACCCAGAGGTCGGTTTTTCATCCAGCAGTAAGATTTTGATTGAAATGGGTCTCTCCCCTCAATCGCTGCTCGATTTTCTCTTGTCTGTTCTTATAGGTAGTTATCGCCGGTATCCTGACGTCCAAAGATGTCAGCGATACGCCCGCCTTTTGCTATGCGAATAGCCACGTTCCTTTAGGTCCGTCCTAACCTCCTCGATTTCTGACCTTGTTTTTATCTACTTTTTTGCACCTTGCCGGTTCCTGCACACTTCACACTTTATCCTACTTCACTCACTGCACTTATCTTGAAGGTTTTGTTTTCTATTTTCTGCTTGCCTCTGTATTATACACTATAGCTTTCCTATGTATAACTACGCTGCTTTGCTTACCGCTGTGCTGTGTAAAACGACCGTTAACGGAATCCTAATTAATATGTAATTTATTTGTACAAAATTTTAGCTTGAGCGGATTAATAGTTCACTAATAATATTAGTGTTAATTAAATTATGCAAAAATTTACGAAGTTATTTTCAGTTCAACTTACCTTACGATTTTAGTTTTTAAACGGTTTTAAAAAATATAATTGTTGTACAATAAATCCTATATCTAACATTTCGTTTAAATATTTCGGATTGTATAAAAATTGCATAAAAGGCTAATATGACCGAAAACGGCCGAGTACATGCAATTTGATGACGAGTGGGAAGAGTAAAATTCGGGGAATTTTAATATATAGTAATAGAGGTGTAATCCACGTTAACTAACCCCTCATTTTTTATTTTTCCCATATACTTAACTCAATAACTTACATATGTACAAATTAATAAAATTAAAATAAAATAATTAAAATCATATATATAATAAAATTATTAAAATAAAGAATGTTTACAATAAAATTTTGTATCAATAATGTCATACATTTTAATATAGTTATATTATATATATATAAGAACAAATATTTTTGTTAATACTATATATTTTAATATTAGATTAAAACAGATTAGAAAAATCAATTACAAAAATAAATATACTCATCATATAGCAATGTATAATATCAACAATCAATTTTACCAATATCTTGAGATTTTTTTATCAATTTTTTTAAAACCATTTATTTAAATAAATTTAATAAATTACTAATAAGATTAATCGTATTTGTAATTTTTACATTCATCGATTGATATTATAATTTATTTCAAATAAAACTCAAATTTTCATTACCCATATTAATAAAAGTGATAATAAAATGACTTATTTTAATGATATTTTTTTACGAATAAGTTGAATTATATTTTAATATGAAGGAGAAATAGTGAGGAAGAGATAAACGGTCTAGTTAAATAAAAAACAGCAATTGAGCTTTACAAAAAAATTTTAATGACTCCGCGAATACAGGGTATAAAAACCCATTTTCGATTGTGAAAAAAGCCAAAGATATCTTATTCGATATATAAACAATAGTTACGAACGAAGTGATGCTAGTAGCTGCCTTACTCGGCTATCATCCTCTGCGTCGTATGAAGCTGTTTTATGTCGCTTTTCTTAGACCAGCTGATGGTCTCAACCACTGATCCCGATGTTGCTCTTACAGGGTAGGACCTTGATGAAATTTGAGACAAGATGTTCATCTTATCGCACTTACAATGCTATAATTTATATACGCGCGCACGCAAGATGAAAGTCTAAATCAAATTCATTTTTTAAGTCATTTCATAAAGATTTTACCGATTTGATTGTAATTACCCAATCCTTTAAAAAAGAAAAATTATTAGTTTTATCCTCATTTGATTTTAAATTATTTTCCACGAACCTATTTTGCCAAGCACATCATCCCAAAATTTTAAATGAGGTGAACTTGCAGTTATAGCTGTTTTTTAAATTGCTCTAGTTGGGTGGAAGAAGCACTAGAGGTATTTAATGAATCGAATAATGAATTTATTAAGCCTATAAATTCGGCATTTTGCCGAGTCTCTGAAGGGAGTTCACAAGATTTGCAAAAAAAAAATGAATAGCTAAAGCCACTGAATAGCTTAGCTGTCTTGCTGCAATATTCACCTTTATTTTTATATAGGTATCTTTAAAATTAAAGGCATTTGCATTTAGATTACGGATAATTTAAAAATCTTCCAATTCGCTTAATTCACATAATTTTATGATATATTTCATATATGCTTCTTTATGGGCTGTATATAAGACTTCATTTTGTTCATTCATTACTTGATATTCCTCGAAAATTATTTTATTATTTATCAAACAATTTCTCGTATTTTTCAACAAATGGGGCACAACAAAAATTATCTAAACCGGTTTATTATTAGAAATAAAATAATTGATATTTGGGATACCTACAGACTCTTTGCTTAACTTTTTCAAGACTGAAATTTGTATCTTCCCTTGATCGCTCACGGTACATACAACTTTCAAGCCTATTAAATTAAAAATATTTAATAATTGAATTATAAAACGTTTTAAATTTTCCGCACTGATTTTACTAAACGAAAAATAATACGTTAATACTTGTTTCCATTTTGTTGTTAAGCCTCTTAACATAAAAACTAAAGCTTTATTAGCTAATTTTTCCGTTCGGCCTAATTCGCCGAAATCTTCAAAACCTATGAATTTTGTATTACTATGTAAAAGATACAAAGATTCAATGTGTATTTCATCAAATTGCAAAGAGCATACATTCTATGTTCTTCCATTTATTGAACTTTTAATTTTAATAATTCTAAAATCCATTTATTTTTACCGGTTTCAAATTGTATTGTAGCTAAAATTGATTTTAAAGTTGTTTTTGACAGTAAATCAAAATGAAGCCTTAAATATTTATATACTTTAGGGGACAGTTTAAAAAGAGTTAATGCAAAAACCTTATTGCTAATTGTAAATCTTTTACCGGTTTCTTTAAAATAACAATTTCTTTCTTAATTAGATATTGATAAAACCTATGGATACTAAATTCAATTTTTTTTCTAAATCGATAAAAACTCCTTTTTTTTATAATTTTTTTAATTCTTCAAATTCTTCGTTTTTTTGTAATTTATTACGCAATTTCGACACGCATTTTTACGTCGCACGTTAACAGTGTGCATTTGTTTTTTTGTTTTAAATTTGTTTTTTTTATTTTAATTGAAAACGATTTTTTTTATTATTTATATTAATATTTGATATATCTTTCACGGTTCTTACAGATCTAACTTCTGCTTTTTCATCGACGATGTGGTCATCCCTGAATAGCGTTGTAACTTCATTTTCACCGGTCGTCCTGCTATTATCAGTGGCTGATTCTTCATATAATATAAAATTATAATCCTTTTTTGGAGTATCCGCTGCAGCAAGTGACCTCGTAGAATTATTAGAATTTGCAAGAGAATCTGTGAATCCTGCTGCTGCCAATGCATTTTCATGTAAATAATTTTCTTGATTTTAAATATATTTTTTTGTGGAACAGCATTCCAGTTTAAAAAATTTTTTTCTTCGTTTTTATAGTCTTCTGGTACAAAATGATCCTCACATATATGAAATAATGTATTCCTTGTTAATAGTGGTATTTGTCGATTCCACATGCCTTTATCTATTTCTTTCGAATTTCTTCTTTCGATGGCAAAATATGAAATTTTTTATTTTTGTATGTGGGATCAATAATATTACTATAATATGCATTTAAGCAACCCACAGATTTGCAACTGTATTTTTTTCGTCCCAGAGACATTTTCAATTACAATATTATTACTAAAATTAATAATAAATTCCAAAAAAGAATTATTATTAAAAATATTACAATTTATTTTTATTGAAATTGTAAATCACGAAGCACGTTAACATACACTTTTGTTCACAAAATAACTTTGTAATTTTTGCAGCTTGTAAGTCAATATTCAGTGTACAAACTCTCGAAAGCTACTGTCAACAAAAATGCAACTTCTTCACAATAGCATTTTCCGTAACTTATAATAAATTTTACCTGCGCATTCTAAAATTAAGAGAAAATTCGCGAAGGTTGACTTTATACAAATACAAAGTTTAGAAAGCGTGTAGAAAGATTGTATTTTTCAAAAACAAAAGTTAGGTGGTAATTTATAATTTCCAAATTTAAAATATAAGCTTAGCTAAAGTAATTAAAGTATTAATTTGCTCTTTAAAATTTCATTCAACATATTTATTGTTTTCTTAAGTATTTAGTATTTTTAATTTAAATAGTAAGTTTCCGTGTCATTTCCGTGTGCATTTATTGTTTAACCTGCATGGGGTTTATTACACTTACCTGTGAATGAATTTTCCACAGGTAAGAGGATTTAAATATATTATATTAAGAAGTAGTGTGGGATCGAAAAAGCGAGAAAGATAGAGAGAGAGAAAGGATGGAAGGGAAAATAGAGAGATAGTCAGGTAGTAAGATAGTTCAAAGATCCAGCTGCAATATTGGAAATATACAGACAATATTTATAATGATTGCAAATATAAATGAATTTTAATAATGAATTAATAATAAAATATAATGTAACACATAATACATATATTGAATGATAATAAAGTTTACTTATAATATTTAAATAATAATATATATTAAATAATTTTTATTATTTAATATAAATATATATTATTATTTAATATCATTATTAATAATATATATTATTAATATCATTCAATATATGTATTATGTGTTGCATTATATTTTATTATTAATTGATTATTAAAATTGTACATTGATATTTATATTTGCAATCATTATAAATATCATAAATATTTATGTAAATATTGTCTGTATATTTCCAATATTGCAGCTGGATCTTTGAAATGTCTTACTATCTGACTATCTCTCTATTTTTTCCCTTCCACCCTTTCTCTCTCTTTCTCTCTCCTACACTACTTCATAATATAATATATTAAAATCCTCTTAACTGTGAAAAATTCATTCACAGGTAGGTGTTATAAATCCCATGCAGGTCAAACCATAAATTTTCCTAGTAAGTTATGAATGTATTAAATTTGGTTATGCTTTAAAATCTGTTTAAAAAAAATGTTAGGTACAGATATACAAAGACTGGGTAAACGTCGTAGCATTTTAAATTTCGCGCTTAAAGTATTTTAAAATGCCACGATGTTCCCCCAGTCTTCGTATATCTGTAGCTAACATTTTTTTTAAAATAGATTTTAAAGTGCAAAAAAATTTTTTTTTTAAGTGACACTAGCTCACCAGAGGCGCTGATAGTTATCCATAACATAGAATTTGACCATCTCTTAATCTCTGTTCTGTGTGTGGCACGTTTGTTGCCAGTTTTCTCATTTAAAATTGAATCCCCTGATCTAGAGTAAAGAATTGTTTTTATATCTTCATAGCTAAAATACTTCTCCATACATAATAGCTTTGAATAAATAGATATTTCATTTAAATTTGATATACTTCATTTTTTCTTGTATAATAAAAATTAAACAATAAAAATTATCAACAAAATTTTTTTAAATAATTACAAAAAAAGTTACTTACATTATCTAATGATTATAGTTTTTCTACATACGTGTAATGTCCGAAAAATATGTTTTTACTATTTGTTCTTTTTTTTCAATCATAAAACTGACAAGGATTTGTATTCGTACGAAACATGTTTTTTTATTGTATAACACGGCGCGATGGAGCGATAATTGAAAAAACTTTATTCGGTACAAATTTGTTTGTGACTTGATAAAATACTGTATACTTTAAAATGTAAAAATATCTTTATGGTTAAAATTCCATGTAAATCGTAATTAAAAAAATTGTATAACATTTAAAAAAAAAGTTATTAATGAGCCCTATTCTCATCATTCAAAAATAGTCCGTTCAATTCTAACGCCGAGAGTGCGCACAAAATTTTAAGTTCAAACCGTCATTTAAGAATCAGGGTAATTAATAACACCTTAGATATGTCAAAATTTGTATACAGTAATGCTTAAAAATATTTTTTAATATTTAAACTTTTTCAAAAATGTCCAGTGTTTTTTTTCAAAACGTACATAAAATATTATCGTATAACGCCATTCCACCAGCTGGTCCATCGCGCTGTGTTACAAAACTGAAAAACATGCTTCTCGTGAAGATTAATCGTGTCGCTTCTAATGATCATAAAGAAAAAAAAAGGGATAAATACAAATTCTCTCGCATATTTTTAACCTCTCCTAAATCGCTATAATAAATAGAGACTTCAAAAAAAAAAAAAAAAAAAAAATAAATAAATTACATTACTTTCCGGATACACCATGTAAAAAATTACCAATTTTATTATTAAATTTTAAATGATTGGTCAATTACAATTCGATATTTTTTTAATATTTATTTTATATACAATAATAAAATAAAAAAATAAAAACTTGTGTATGCTTCATTGTTTTCTTAAATACAAAAAGACATTGATATTCATTTAATGATTCAATTACTGAGTAACCTTAGTGAGTAACATACTTAGCTTTAATATTCTCATTTTTTTTATAATTAAAAAAGGAAATAAAATAATTTAATTAACGATTTTCGATGCTTGTATTACGATAATTTTATTCATATTTTTTAGAAAAAAGTCACAATACATAGTAAAATTATCACTATAAGAATTTATGTAGTTTAACAATATTTATAATTATTAAATAACTTCACATCGTGTAATATCTAATAAAAATAAATCTGATTGAACATATAATTTTTATTGGAAATGAATTTTTATCTTTAATTAATGTCATAGAAAATTAAAATAGATATAAATTAATTCAAATTAAAAGTCACAATTATTTTATTTTATATTATTTTATATTTAATTTAATTCTATGTAAAATGTATAAAATTATATTAAAAAATCTTAAATTTATTGTAACTCTGGAATGTAAATCAAGTACTATTAACTCTAAATATTAATTATTAAATTTTTCTCTTTATTTTTAACAATAAATATTCTTAATTTTTCTTGTTTACAATTCAAAACAATTGTAAAATTAAATAAATCATATTAAATTATTTATAAATTGAAGGAATTATCATCTAACATAATAAAAATATTTAGTATTTTAATCAAATATGTAAGCTTACGCTTTTCCAAAAAATACTTAAATTTTTGGCAAATAATAAAAACTGTAGTTTTTATTGAATTATGTCTATATTCTTCATAATAAATTGATCTTTTTTGTCCAATAAAAATTTCTTATTATAATAAAATATATAAAAAAAATAAATTCTTATAAAATAAAGTTTTCTTAATTTATCTATCTTTTGTTTAATGATTAATTTTATGCAAATTAATTCAATTTTGCATTTATATTAAAATCGATATTTAACATAATACCTTGTCATAGATTAATAGTCTCCTTTTTTTGGTTATTATTATTTTTTATTATCATTCTTAAATAATAAAGAAGGTATACATATTGAATATATTTCATATAAAAATGAAACTAAATAAAATCATATCTACAATTACTTATCACTTCGAATAGTACTAAAAATTTCGATTAGTACCACAAGCTCGGAATATAGTTATTGAAAAATAAATATTTGCAGCAATTATTTATAATAATTATTATAATTCAAAAATTAGTTGGCATGTTTTCATCTTCTTTCTTTACAATTATTTTTAATTTCTGAAACGATCTTCAAGTTTACATATTTTTTCATTAAATTTTTTAACACAAAAATTTTTATACAATACATTATTGGGTATCATCAATATTGGATATTATCAAATTTTTAAATTTTTATTTTGAGTTTCATTTTTAAACCAAAATTTTATTAATTAAAATTGAATGTAGTTATAAAATTTTAAATTCTCTAAAACTTATAAAAATTATATTTACAAAGAAAAACAAAATTATACTTTATAATAATTTAATTATAATTAAAATTTTTAATATTTATTTTTAAATATTAAATCGAATTAAACTATTCAAATAATAAATAAAATCTAAAATTTCAATTTTACTTTTAATAAATTAATACTTGAAAATTAGAGACATATAAATAATTATTCAAAAGTTTTATGAAACAAACAATGCTTATACACTTTAATTTTCAAAGATGCTCAAATTTCTAAGCAATTATCTTTATTTTGACAAATAATAAAAATAATCTCTAGTATTTCTACATAAAATATGTTTCATTGCTTGTTTTATATTAAATACAAGTATGTATTTGACAAAATATGGTCATAAAAATTTCTGTAAAATGCATATCTTACAATTAGAAACTAGATCTTAATTAGTGAATTCGCTTATCATCACTGATATGAAGTACAAAAGCTACAAAAAATCACATTTGACGTTTAAACCGTACGCCTTTCTTATATTTATTACAAGATTATTTATTATTTCTTTATTATATGAATATAATATATATAATGTACATACAAATATTTGCACATCTGTAAATATATACTTACGAATGCATGCGAACTGACATACATTCAACTTAAATTTTAATAACTAATATTTTTTTTATTTAACTTTTTTTAAAATTACTCATATATCTGTAAAATTATCTTTTAATAATAAATAATTATTTATTGACCGAAATAACAGCTATCATTAAAAACTACTTTCATTTTCGCCTACGAAAAAGACCAAATTATGACGTTGTACAATCAAGGTATTATTTTTCTTTATCATTTTATAATCTTTCAAATTATATGCATTTATTATAACGTGTTCATTTTGTTGAAAGAATTTCAATAAATTGTTTTCCTTATTTTATTACAAAGCAGGTACACACGACTTTGTTTATTTATTCACCTATTTTGTAACACTATATTATAAAAAATAATAAAAAAACAGACAAATATTTAATCACTTGCTCATAATTTGTGGTTGCTTGTCAACCATGTAAGACCCTCGTAAAGTCCGTCTCCTGTTGTAGCACAAGAAGGTTGCACGTACCAATTTCTATCTCGTATTCGTGTAAGTCCGAGTTTTTCTTGAATTTCGTGCGGTTTCATAGCTTTAAAAAATGAAGATGTGTATTATTAATATTAAAATAAGGTATTAGTATAAATTCTAATTTACATATAATTAAACTAAATTCAAAGTGTAAAATAGCAAAAACATTCATAAGTAATTAAATTTAATTATTTTTCCATAGTAATTTAAAACATTTTTAATTATTATTTAAAAAATTCATTAATAAAAGAATTTAAAGGAAATTGTTTTTAATGTACAAAAGTTAAATAAATTTGTATTTAATTTATAACTAGTTTATTATTAATTATTATAGTGTAAAGTTACAGAAGGCTAAAAAGTAATACAAACCATTTAAAAAAAAGTATTATTTAATACCAAATTAAAAATAAGTTGACAAATATAAAATATGAATTATAATAAATAAAAATTTTTAGGTATTATAGAAACAATTGTAAATATTATCTTCATAAGAATTAAAAATATATGACTAATAACAATTTTTTTTTTATAATAAAAATATTAAAAGATATAGAAACAGTAATTTTTGAATTATTTAAAAATCAATAAATTATTTTTTTATTACAAAATTTTAAGTAAAAAATATAAAGTTCATTTTAGCCTTGAAATTTAATTATTAATAAATATCATTTAATTAAATATATTTTTAATCATCTTAAAATTTTATTCTCATATAAAATTTCATGCATTTAATTTTATACTGACATTTCTTTAAATAAACAATTCATTAACATGAATTTAGATAATGATTTAAATTTAGTTTTTATGAACTAAAAATATTACCATCTGGAAGATCTTGTTTATTGGCAAAAATAAGAATAATAGCATCTCTCATTTCTCTGTCATTTATAATACGATGCAGCTCTTGACGTGCTTCATCTATTCTGTCCCTGTCAGCACAGTCAACAACAAATATTAGTCCCTGTGTACCAGTGTAATAATGACGCCACAATGGGCGTATTTTGTCTTGGCCACCCACATCCTAAATAAGTAATAATTCATGTTAGTTGAATACATAATATTTTTATATAAATTTAAATTATATTATAATTTTATAATTAAGTGTAAAAAGAAATTTGATTAATTAGTAAATTATTGTATAGTTGTAACAAAATTAAATTTTTAAAACAGGTGCTCTATATATTATACTTACCCATACATTGAATTTAACATTTTTATATGTGACTGTTTCTACATTAAATCCTACTGTCGGTATAGTTGTTACTGACTGTCCTAATTTCAGTTTATACAAAATGGCTATTGTATTTGATTAAGATATTATATTTTTTTGCAAAAAAATTTTAGTAAACTATGAATATTGTATTTAAAAATTATATAGTTCAAATAATATATAAATATATTTTAATTATACAGAAGAATTTGTTTTATTTTGTATAATTTTAAATTATTCTTTCATTAAAAAAAAATCACTTATCTTTATTATACATAAATATATATTAGGAATGTCATGATCACATCAAATATAAAGAATTAGTAATTTAAAAAAATATCAAATTAAATATCACATTTTATACACCTACAATTCTTATATTACAAATAATAATCTCAAATAAATATGTTAATTGTCTTATAAAATAAAAATAATATGATAAAGCTAATATTGTTAAATTGTTTTAAGAAAATTTTAATATTATTTTTAATATATATATATCATTACAATTAGGTTATCAGTTACAGCAGATAAATTGATTCTGTAATATTAGTATCTAATAATTTTTTTACTTATAAATATTATTTCATGAATCTATATATGTAAAAATTGATTATTAATCATTAAAAAAAATAAAAGGAGAAAAATTTTTTGAAAATCTGAAGCATTTAAATTCTTAATACATATATTTAAGATGAAATATTTTATATAAAATTTGTTTAACAATTCTATAAAAGTTTATAGTATCATACTATTTCTAGCAAATATATATTATTTTTTTTGTTATACTATTCACAAAAGGATACTGGTTTTGCCAGCTGCATCTAAGCCTAACATAAGAATGCGCATCTCCTTGTTGCCAAAAATCTTTGACAAGAGTTTGCCCATTCTACTGGCAGAGTGTCTACACAGTTTGTACCTAAATCAATGTTAAAATTTCTTTATTATTTCTTATTATTTATTTATCTATTTGTAGAACAAAAAAAGGATTCTATGCCTCTCTAACATATTCTACTTAAATCTTATATGTTTGTGTGTAGATTTGTGTATATACTAAATACCATATAAATCTAAAAAATTAAGCACATCAATAAAAAAAAATGAATTTTAAAAATGATTTATGCACTTCTGGTAAAGAATTATTTAAATAAATTTTAGTAAAAAATTAATTCAGTATATTTATAACTAAGCAAAATCATATAAAAATAATAAAATCAAATTTTTTAATATTTACAAATTAATTTAATGTTTTTGAAAAGCATAATTTTTAATTTATTTTATACCACAGCGCTCCTATATATAAAATAAGACAAGAATATATTAAAACAGAAAAAAACAGAATTCATTACCCATTATAATTACTACAAAATTATGCATTAGTATAAATTTTTGTAATAACTTTTGAGTTATGTTATAAAAATAATACTTACTAGTGGATGAGTTATTAAATAATAAAAATAAAAATAATCATAATAATACATGTTTAATACTAGTATTTTTTTTAGTAGACTTCTTCAGGATAAAATTAAAAAGACATTTCTATTAAAAAATTTACTAAAATTATATAAAGAATAAATTAATTTTTTTAAGTTTCTGTTACTGCTTACATAATAATAATAAAAATTATGTACCTTGTGATCATAAAATATAGTTTAGTATAAAATACCAAATAAAGAATACAAAGAATCAGCATTAAAGAAGGGAATTATAACCATTAAAAAATGAAGATTGAACTTCCAAAAAGATATATTTAATAACATGATTAAATATTGTTTGGTAATCGCCCTGTCTATTTTTTTAATTTCTTTTTCAATATCACAATTAAATAAAAGGTATTACTTTATATATCAAAGTGTACTATACAAGTGCATAAAAAACCTTTGAAAAAATAAAAAAACTGATAAGTCAAAAAGCCACAGAAATAAAATTTTGAACGTGTCAATGCTTCTGGTATATTACATAAAATAATTTTCAAACATGAATAAAAAAAAACAGCATAAACATACGCTTCTTATTTTTATTGAAGAGTGAAAAATAAGTACAATGCAATTACCCACATCTTCACATGAATTAATATTGGCTTCTATGCATTTGTATACACATAACTACACAAATCACACATGCACATGCACACACATTTAAGTATTACTACTTCTCATATTTTTCTATTTTATTAACTATTGTATCTTTTTTCATTCTTTTACATAAAATAAAACATTTTTTTCAGAACTACTAGTGAATCAAAAATATATTTTCCATTAATTTTATTAAATTACAGTAAATTTAACTATGATATAGTATACACATAACTTTGTGTACTCATAATACAAACACATACTATTTATAAATTTATTTTAGAAATAAATATGTATTTTTAAATAATTTCTTCAAATCTTTTTTTTTTCTTTTGTCCAAGCAAATAATACTTAAACTCACCAAATAACATCGATGACGCCCAATTGTATAATATATTTTATCATCAGCGACACCGTACAACACAAAACATTATTTCACGTTTTGATTGATAATAAATAGCTTTTGGAACTGTTTTATTACAACTCCGTAATTGTTGAATTTTTTTATTTCATTCTTTCCAAATCCACTGCTTTGCCCTTTATAAATTAATGTATATATTGCATAAAGATAACTAAAATGAAATAAAAACCATAATAATATACTAAATTCATGAACACAGGATGACTCACATTTTCATTTGTAGCTATACCTTTATAACTAAATTAATTGGCAAAGACAACACAAACTTTTTTAATATTTCCCTTCTGTGTAATGTTAATTCTGTTAGCGATAATTAAAATATTTTTTATGTAATAGAATGTGTATATTTATTTAATGTTCAAGAATGATTAAAGACAATAATAAAAATTATTCTGAATTTGATATATGAAAGAACAAATGGGCATCAACGGTTGTTGAATAAATTGACAGTCTATTACCGATATTTACCGTAATACATATATGATGTATCGTTATATCTTTTTTACGTTAAATTTATTTTTTTTATACGTGTACATCTTATTTATTTTTTACAATTATGAGTTTATATTGTTATAAATTAACTTCCAGTATTAATCAAAAGGATTAAATTAAATAAACTTTTGCTATTCAATACTACTAGTTTGTTTCATTTATCATTATTAATTTAAGTCATTTTTAATTTTTCATAAATGTATCAAAACCTAATTTTATTTAATTTTTTAACAATTTATATTATTTTAACCCTGAGTATTAAAATAGTAGTTATTGAATGTAAAATTAATTTATCAATTTGTCATTGTTTTTAAAGCAAAATTAGAATGGAAATTAATAATTAAAAACAAATAAAAATTATTTAAAGTTGAATTTAATTAAAAAATAAGTGTAGATAATATAAATTGTGTATATTATGTGTAATAAATTCAATTTCATTGAACAGAAAATATAAAAAAAAATTTATATAATTATTACCTATTAAACAATATAATTAAAATACATTTTAGCCATGTCATAGAGTAATTATTTACTATGCTCTGTTCTACTTGAAGTATTTTTTAATTTCTTATTTTGCATTAATTCTTATATATATACTGAGTATGGTGTTGTGTAGTGTAAACCGAATGTGTAAGAGGAAATATTTTTATTTGTGCGAATCAAACAATAATTTTATTATTGAATAAATGTACGAAAAATTTTATCACGTTAAATTTATTATGTATATACTTTGTTCTAATATTTTCCTTACGAAATATTGTGTACAAAATAGAGATTAAGAGAAGGACCCATGTAAAAAAAGAACATAATTATAGCAAATAAAATATCTGTTTTCTTTTTGCACCTTAAAGATTACTATCAGCACCTTCGTGGAAAGCTCGTAGCCCTATTAAAACATTTTATAAGTACTTTAAGATCTATTTAAAAAAAGATAGTTATAAATGTATTAAAGTGAAAAAATTCGATATATTAAAATACTTTTAACCAGAGATAAAAAAAAGATTGCTCTTCAGTTTGAACAGATCTAAATTTTCGTTGCTCCCTCTAGCAGTCGAACTGAAATTCTGCCCAATTAGTATATTAGAAGTACCAAATTGACAATTGGAAGAAGGAAATGGGTATTTGATTGCCATTTGCATTCATTGTTTTACGCTTCTCCAACTTTCGTGATTAGACACATTCATGGTACCGAAATCCACCAAGTTTGCATCGATTGATCGTTTCGTACCGGCATTTTTAACACATGAGATGTAATCTCTCTTTTCATCTTTGTTTTTGCCGCTGTACTGAATATGGTATGATGAGACGCTTTTCAGTCCTATGTGGTATAAAATTGCTATCAATTTATTTAAATTTGAATTACCCGGATGAGTGACAATTCGTTTGTTAAGAATTTTCGAAAGGTTGCTTAAAATAATAATGAAAATTTTTTTTTAAATATTTACATTTAATTAATGCCTTTCTTGCATCTTTAAAAGAAAATTATAAAAAAAAGTACAAAATTAATAGATTTGAAGACACGCTAGTAATTTGTAAATTAAATCACGTAACTGTTAAATTAATTCTAATCGGTGGTTTTGACAAAAAAATAATGACTAGTTTCTTACGCATTTTGGAATTGTTTCTAAGTGTACCACTCGTATAAAGGTTGAACAAGCATGGACCTATTTTAGGTACATGCGAATCAAGGAAGATCTAACAGGCTCATAACCATAAATTAGAAAACTCTTAGTTCTGAAGGTAACTAATAACAAGACATGTAACAGTAGTCTACAAGCCTTATTTTATTCACTGATTGTTCCAAAATAAGGTTGAAATTTCGGTTTAGGATCTGGGGACAATAAATAAAATCTTCTGCATATTAGACAAATATATATCCAACTTCCAAACAGAAATCAGGGCCATCACCAACAGCTGCGCGGCAAACACATCAGAGTAAACACATCAGGAATAGACCTATTATATTTTGCTCAGACGATACTGTATGCAATTAATAATACTAAAATCAGATTAAAAGAGATCTTATGCAAAAGATTGCTGGATTTTTTAACAAAGAACAATAAAATCATTTAACATGAGTTCCTGAGTATCAGGACCATTTAGGTAGTAAAAAGGCTAATTTAACTATTCAAAAGGTATTCCGAATTCGGAAATTGCGAGGCAGCCGTACAAAAAATGAAATTAAAAACGTTATATGTTACTAATTAGATAATTTTACCAACGAAAAATAAAAGAAGTATAGAGGGTTCAGGTTGTCAAAGAGACTCATTAAGTCAATTATATCTAATATTTGACAGCTACACATACAGAAGTTTAAAAATACAGTATCGCATTGCTGCTAACTAACTCACAGAGTACTTTTACCAGGTGATTGGTATTAATTTTCTGATATGTATTAATATCTTTAAACACAAAGATCAATTATCAATATTAGCGATAGCGAAAAAAATGAGATCAATATGTTAACAATCAATTGAATCAAAAACAATATAAAAAGAATTATTATAAAAATGAAAATACATGTAATATAAACGCAAAATTTTATTAATTAACTAAAAAAAATTATAAATGTATTTTTTACTAATGATGACAAGGGTAATTCAATCATATTTATTAATGCTAATGAATATAAATAAAAAATGAATAAAATTTTAATAAAAATTAATAACAATATACTAAAAAATTTACAAATAAAAAGGCATAAATTGTAAATACTAATATGAAGTACCTTTCATGTTATATAATAGAAAAGGATTTAATACAATGAGATGCGGTATCAATATAATGCAAAATTTGTTCTTTGTAAATGTGCTTATGTTTCGATAAAGAATCTCTTATTCCTCTTAAGACTTGTAAACTAGTCATTCAAAGCCTAATGAAAAGAATATCTAGCATACATAATACTAGTAAGATCATATTTTATGTTTTTTTTTAAATTATACAGTTTTTTTTCGAAAACACATATTTTATTTTTAACCTTTATACCTCAATCCGTATAGCTCGAGGACAAACAGGATTTAGATGGGGGAAGAGCAGGGTGTGATATTAGTTATGTATCCACATTGAACGATGTTGAAGTTATATTTAAAATAAGTATACATTTGAAGGGTATGTATATGTTTATCATTAACTATTTATAAATGGTCTTATTTTCAGGCACTGTTGGAGTGGAAGCGACTGCATAGCGTAAAACGGAAGATAGTGATTATATATATTACCGCAAATAACGGTCAGCATATCCATTAGTATCATACACCCACTACAGAAAACATCGAATACATCCAGCTTACACTAGGCACTAGCTACAAATACAACCTAGTACTCAGGGTTTCCTATCCGTCTAATAATGATATGAGAAAAAGATGCTAATCGAAGAACCAGCGAGAAAACGTTACTCTCTCGATCGTTCTGCGAAAACTGCGGTGGTATGAGATATATTGGCGGCATGTACAGAATAGTTAAGCAAGCATATAATCATAAATAAAGCAATAGTTCACCTATTTTGGACTTAGTTGTAAGTGAGCATGTGAACGCAGTCTCATGTTTAATTATAGATTACCAATATGTGGAATAAAATTAAATCGTTGCATATTTTTAATAGAAAATTTTAAAAACAGATGTTTGGCACCACAATCGATTCGCTCACATCAACTATATTTTAAAATATAATGATGGATGATTTTGAGTCAGAATACCTCATTTTGTTAAGAAATACCCAAAATTATACGCTATTATTTTATTATGGATACATAGATTTCAAAATCACGTAGAATTAATTTTAAATACTTTTAATAAATACAATATTCAATTACACTGTTATATTTTAATTCAGAGTTTATTTCTTTTTGTGCATGTATAATTAAGTGCACTACCATGAAATGAGGTTTAAAAATTAGTAATTCATGTGTTGAATCATCAATTTTTATATTATAATATATAAATGTGAATATGTGTATGGTTATATGATTAGAATACAAGAATAAAAAATAAAGCTTCGACCTCTAGTTCGAGTTCAGAAAGAAGGATAAAAAATAGGTGGGAATCGAGAAGAATTAACGAATAGAAACATCATATATGGTCTGTCCACGAAGTATCGAGTTTTTTTTTTTTCATTTAGCGACTATTAGTCGTAGCAATTTAAAAGGGGTCTTAAAATATAAAAAGAAGCTTTTTCCATTTGTCCTTTTTTTTTTGTTTTTTCGATAATTTGAAGCAGCAGGATTTTACTTCACGCGAAGGATGTTTTTCAGTTTTTGGACACAGTGCGATGAAGCGACTAGTGAAACAGCGTTACGCGATAAAATTTTGTTTGCAACATAAAAAATAACAGTGCGGAAACATTTAAAATATTACAATATGCTTATAAAGATAATAGTATGTCAAAATCGCAAAGTTAAAAATCGCATAGAGCTTTTAAAGAGGGCCGGGAAAAGATCATTGATGAGTCTCGAGCTGGGCACTCAAAAAGATCTCGAATTGCTACGAACACCTGCCACATGCTAAAAATTTTAAATTCGAAACACTGATTAACAGTTACAAAAAATCGCGGAAAAACTGAACTTAACGCGATTTACGGTGCACAATGTAGTGCAAAAAAATTTTGAAATGCGAAAATTTTATAAATATCAAAGCTGAGGAGTTTCAGACTACTTTTGAGAACTGAAAAACTCGTCTTCGTAATGCGTTGATGCAGGAGGAAATTATTTTAAAAGTTTTAAATTTTTATTTCAAACTGTTTCTAAGTCCACCAATAAATCATATGTCAGAAAAAAAGATATGTGTTTTCTTTTTTTTATAATCTTTAAACGAAACATTCTCCCATAGGGTTTTTCCACTAATAGCTTCAGCGTGAAAATTAAAAAACAGCCTTCATGTAAATTAAAATTCTGCCGCATCTAAATATCAAAAAAACGAAAAAAAGGACAAATGGAAAAAACTTTACTCTACATTTTAAAACCTTTCTTAAATCGCTGCGACTAATATTCGCCAAATGAAAAAAAAACTCAATACTTTGTGGATAGATCATGTATATTAAATTTTATGTAAAACTTAATTTGTTAGATTACTTTCTTTAACTGAATCCACTATACAATTATTCTCCGGATTTGCACTGTGATTGATGCTGAAAAATAAATTGCAGTTCAATTAATTCAACAATTAGTTTGATGCAAAAAAATTGTTAAATGATATTACAATAGTTAAAATGAATAAACCTTATTTTATTAAACAGATGGCTTGATCTGAGCATTAAGCCCAATAACTATACTCATTACTATGATATTAAGCGAAAAATGGACAAAATACGCAATATATTTGTGGATTTTATTAATTAGACTCATTTAATGTATAGAAAATTTTACTAAATAAGATTTTAATATTTTTTCAATTAGATTATTTATTTTGCCACAAAGTTCTCGAAATTTCATTTTATTTACAGATATGTTATTACCGCTAAAGATACAAATTAATTCAACTTTGAATTTTAATTTTATGGAATTTAGTATTGCAATTTAATAATATGATTTATTCACTAAATTATTACAAATATTTCAGAATACTTTTAACCTAACTCTAATTAATTATTTTTAGGACTTGTTTAAGGAAATTATGAAATCATAATAAATATTAATATTTACAGTTACATAAGGTATTTTTTTATTTAAGTTTTTAGCGGTTATAAAAAATTGATAAAAAAAATAATATGGAACATACAATATATTCAAAATATTTAATAAAAATTTACTTGTGAAGAAACGTGACTTCAGAATTCCATTAAATTCAGAATCGCTATTTTACTTTATATTGAAAATTGTGTAATATCTACACAAATTTTTAAAGACACAAAAAAAAAATTAATTCAAAATATAAATTAAATCATTTTCATAAATAAAAAATTATATAAATATAAAAAATTTAACAAACAAACAAAAAATACAAAAAATAATCATGTAAATTTTACTAAATAAGTGAAAGTGATATGTAACATAACAATATTAAAGAAAATAAATCAACAATATTATATATCTTCTAGATTTTATAAATATTTGTAAATAATCCTAAAAATATTATGTATTTGGAAAAAAGCCATATAATATTAATAATATTTTCATAATCATCAAAAATAGTTAATTAATAATATAATATATAATTAATAATATTATATACAATGTAAGATTATAATTTCACAATAGTTTTTAATAATCTTTATAATTGCGAAATTTTTTTTTTAATGCAACTTCATATAATTAAAAATTAACAGATTATTTTTTGTTTAAGTTAAGTTCAATTTTATTCAATTTTAATTAGTTTAAAAATTTAGATTTTGAAAGTAAAAATTGAAAAATGATATCAACTGTACATAAATGTGGATGTGTATTATTAAACCCTGAAAGTTATGAACCATGTCCTTCACAAATAATAACTAAAACAGGTTTTTATTTATTCGGAATAAAATATTCATATTAAATTCTGAAAATAAATAAATACATTGTTCTGAATTTATTATTATAATTTTATTTATAAAAATAATACATGGTACTTTAAATAATATTAAGCTATATCATTGTAATATTTTTAATAAAATTTTAATGTAATATTTATAAATTTAAACAGATTTGATTTTTATAATTTTAATTTAACCTTAAAAAATGTTTTGTATCATAAAAAATAATATATTAGAATTTTTTGTTTTTGTTAAGTTGCATATCATTAATATAAATTTAACTTAATTAAGAATAAATTGTATGTCTAAGTTTCGGTGTAACTTTTCTTTGTCTTAAAGTATGTACCAATCGTTTTTTATATACATTTTTTATTCAATTGCATATTAGTTTAAAATTTAACATTTTGAAAACAATAAACTTTTAAATAAATAATTAAAAAACTATTAAATAATATTTTATCATAAATATGAAAAGAAAGCTTCGCGTATGTAATGGCTGATGTCTCTTTATAGAAATAACTAAAATATGTTCTGATTAAAAAATAAATAAACAAATTTATTAAATTTCAGTATACAATAAATAAATAATATCAATTTTTTTTATCTATAGTGATTGTTTTTACATTGGTAATGTTCTACAATTATAAAATAAAATGCTTGTTATATTTTAAACAAAATTTAATCATAAAAAACATATAATTATAAACCTAATTATTTTATTACTTGCATCGTATTACAAAACATGTAATTATTCATATCACATTATCGCATTAAATAACTTTAATAGTTTTATTTTGTTTTCATAATAAATTTAGTTTTTAATCATATTAAGTAGAATATTTTATATATTTTAATTTGTTATAATTTTTAAATACTTCTTTTTCTTATTTTACAAATTTTATAATATTCATTACATATTTTTAATATTTTAATCAAACTTATAAATAAATACAATAGTATTTGTCTAAAATAACAAATTTTTTATTATGTATTTACAGAAAAAGAAAATGAAAATGTATGTGATTGCGGAACTAACATAAATAAAGAAAAGATAAAACCACAACTTAAACCTATAATAGCCAAAAAAAGATTACCGTATAAGGAAATAGAAGTAATCATTAATGACAATCAAATGGTATTGAGAATGCAAAATGAAGGTCCTGAACTAGAATTTGAACCATCTTGTGATTGTTTTCCTCAAAATGTCCCTCAATCTAGTACTTTAAACAATGAGGTAAAGATTTGATCATAATAGATTATTGAAAAATATACATTTTTAATCCATACATTTTCAATTATTTCCCTCCTTTTACTCTTTTACTGTATAGATACGAAGAAATTTTCCAAAATTGGAAAACTTTTAAATTAATTAAAAAATTTGTAACTTTTTTATTTTTCAATATTTATTATTCAATAACAGTTCAAGAATTTACGCAGTAATGTATATATGAATTTTGATATTACTGTAAGATAAACTTTTTTATTAACTAATTAATAAATTATTTGAAATAAAATAGTCAAATTAAGAAGTAAACTTTAGAAAGAGAATCAATACATCCACATGTAATCCAAGCAATAGAGCACTTTTTAGGCCATGAAAAAAAGCAGCTAGAGATGCATATCAAAATTCGTAAAAAATCAATAGATTCTTATTTTCGAAAAATCCACTCATGATATTCAGGGGTTTTTTTCATTAACAATTTTAATGAAAGAATGTATTTTTATACTTTTTTTGTTATAAAATGAAAAGTCTTAATTTTAAATCGATATTATTAATGGGCAATTCGTAGCTAATAAAATTGTGAATAAAATGCATTTTTCATAAACCAATCGAATAATTAGAATTGAAGAAATTTTCTAGGAATCGGAAAATTTTGTATTTAAAAAATTTATAATTTTTTTATTTTTTAATATTAAAACCTTTAGTTTTGGAAAATTAAAGTGATTAATATACAGCTTATTTGTACAAAATTTTAGTTTGATCGGATTATTAGTTTTTGAATAATACTAACGTTAATTATATCATTCGAAAATTTACGAAGTTATTTCTAGTTTAATGCACCAGACAATTTTAGTTTTTTCGGCGGTTTTAAAAAACGTAATTATTGCACAAGCCCTGTATCTTACATTTTCTATGAATCGTATAAATTGTCTATATAATGCAGCTAAAGATGACCAAAAACGGCCGAGCGCCGGAGGAGTGGAGATAGTAACAATAGGAGCATGATAATATATAATGATAGAAATGAAATTTATAATAATAAATATATAATAATCCTTCATCTTATCTTCATTTAATTGCGCGCGCTTAGCCTTTTTAGTCATCTTTATCTGTAATTTTTAGATAATTTAAAGAATTCTTACAAAGTGTAAGATACATGATTTATTGTACAACAATTATTTTTTTTTAAAACGTTGGAAAAACTAAAATCGTCAAGTGCATTTAGCTGGAAATAACTTGTAAATTTTCACATAATTTAATTAACATTAGTATTGTTCGAAAACTAATAATCCGATCAAGCTAAAATTTTGTACAAATAAGGTGTATATTAATCACTTTAATTATTCAAAACTAGAATTATAAATGTAAAAAATAAAAAAGTTATAAATTTTTTAATTAATTTAAAAATTTTCGAGTTTTTGGTAAATTTTTCTGCTTCTAATTTTCCGATTGGTTCATATAAAAATAATTTTACTTTACAAATGTATTAACTACAAAGCATGTATTGATAATATAGTGCTAAATTAAGTATTTTCATTTTATAACAAAAAAAGTAAAAAAAAATGTTTTTTTTTTCTTAAAATTGTTAATAATTAAAAATCACTAAATATTATGAGTGACATTTTACAAAATAAAAATCTACTGATTTTTTCCTGATTTTTTTACGAATTCTAATATGTATCAATAGCTGGTTTTTTGTTATGACTTAAAAAGTCTTTTATTGGTTTGTCTATATAATTAGTTTCTGTTATATTGTATTCTTTGTTAACTAGATTAATTGGTTATTATTTCTGTTAATATAATACAGATTTTCAAATTAATTTTTTTACTGACATAATTTTAATTAATTTTGAATAAATAAAAAATATATAAATTACATACAACATATATATATATATATATATATATATATATATATATTAGCTTTAATAATATTTTGATCTTTTTAAGACATCTTTGAGAGGATAAAATAAACTAAAGTAGAATTTACATTACTCGCTGAAAATATATTCCTTGTACGATTCACTTACATCACAGATTTTTTGTTCTTTTTAACAGGTCTAAAAAGTAGTTAATAGTTTCCAGTGCATATTTCAAGTACGTAATATTAAACATCTTTATTAATACTTTTTGATTTTTATTCAGGAAAATAATGAGGGCATATATCAAAAAATGAATCACGGTTGTAATACCATGATACTTTATCCTCAGCAAGAACCGAGAAATTTTGAGAATAAATCAGACAGAATAGAGGACATGAAAGCATTTGATGCGAAAGAAAAACATTCTAAAGTAAAATTTATAGATCAAGAAGAAAACCCTAATATATTTATTTTAAAAATAAAAAAAAAGAGTCAAAATGGAGATAAAAAATATAATCTTGATTGTGAATTTTATACTGCAAGACCATGGTTTGAAAGAAATACTAAAAATTGAAAACATAATATACAAATACTAAATAATAAATAATAAAGTTATTAATGTATACAATTTTAAAGCATTTTCAATAAAAAAAAATATACAAGTTATAATTTAATGCAAAATTTTGAAATAACTCTTGTATTTTAAGCATTTTATTTTATTAAATTTTTCGAAAGTAAATATAATACTTAAATAGTTATGAAAAAAATTTTTATTCAAAATTCTTTTATGTTCATTACTGAAATTTAAGTTTTTTTATAAACAAATGTGTATATAATGGATTGTCATAATCTCGGCGTAATAATCGCAGCAAATAATTATAAATACTTAATAATAATAAACAAAATAAGCAACGTACATGCACTAAATAAATTTAAATTGAACATGATAGAGAAAGATAAGAAAAATGTAATATAATAATCTTTAAATTCATTCATGCTTACCTAATACATTAATTGTAAGCAATACAATTAATACGAATATTGAGTTTTCATGTAATAACTTTAACCGACTATACAACAAGTTTTTCGAAATTTTGACAACGTTGAATATACGGTTCTTATTAAAAGTTCACTAAAACGAGTCTTTTTTATTTTTCGGTTTTTTCGTCCATAAGTGTAACCTTTCCTCCTCTCATGCCATTACTCTAAAAACCATCAACCAATAGATATATAAAAATAAATGATATACAATTAATTATTTATTAGATATTGATTTTTTTTTAATGTGTAAAAAAAATTTTTTTATTATATATATATTTTTTAAACTTATATTAGTATAATCATATTGTTAACGAATGTATTTTTTCTATGAATACATTTTGTTCAAAATATTACAATGATGTAATTTTAATTTCTAATTATATTGTAGTGAACTATGATTAAAATTATGGATAAAAAGTCGATATAATTTATTTATTATATTTTAAAATTGAACACATCTTTTATTTTCCCTAATTAGAGTCTATATTAGTTGTTGTTATAGATATATATTATTTATAACGTAAATGATGTACTACATTTTAGCATTTACGATCAAATGATATCATTTAATAATTCTTTTAATTAATTGTATAAAATTTTAATTTTTAAACTAGTATTAAATGAAATAAAAATGAAAATTTAAAAAATATTAACACAATATATATATATATTATAATACATAAAAAAAAGTTATACAAAAATTAAAATAGAAAATTTATTTTAGGTAAGGTTTGATTTAATTTCAAATAATTTATGTATTTTTAATTACGTGAAGTTGAATGATATTGTTAAAAACATTTGCTAATATTCATAAAAGTTATACAAATATATTTGAAATTTATAATTTTGCATTTTAAATTAAATTTTGATCCTTATTTTTGAATATTATAAATTTATTAATAAACTATGTCATTTTGCTCAAACTTTGGTAAGTATAACTACATGTTAATACAAAATTTATAATTTATAGTTTTTAAGAAAATTGATTAAAAATAATTATGGTTATTTTAATTTATGTATTTATTTAATACAAATTTATATTCATAATAAACAATCAATTACTATGATTTAAGATTTATATTTCATTTTTTATACTTGATTTGCAAAATTGGTTACTGTACTGTGTAAAATTTAATCATAAATTAAATTTATTAAATTATTTTGTTCATAAAATTTTTAAATGTTAAAATAACATTATGTATTTAAAATAAATAAGATTGAAATTCTGAAAATTAAAGTTTACTAAAAAATACATCATTCAAAGTGGATTTACCAAATTTTTCACCAGGCGCTCCTTCGAAATATTTTCATGAAGTTGGTACCGAGATGTTAGGGAATCATTTAATGATTCGCATAGAAAAGGATAAATCCAAAGCAAATAAAAAAAAAGAAAAGTGGGAACCACCTTGTGATTGTCATGTGATTCACATAAAAAGACCAACGAATACCAAAGGACCTAAAATAATGAATGGAGGTGATAAAAATATGATACTTTTTCAAATACATTCAAAGGCACACTTGAATAAAAAACAAGATTCAAATTACAGACCTCAAGGCATTTCATACAAAGTATATAATTTTAATTTTTCTTCTATTTAATAATTATATAAATATTAAATAATCAGAGTGTACAATCATTGTTTTTGAAATTCTTGATGCATATATTAATATTGAGAGGACAAAATAATACTTTTTTTAAAATAATAAATTGTTATAATAAATATTTATTTTTACAAAACTGAACTATACCACAATGGCAATAACAATGATTTGATTCTTGATTAGATATTACAAATACCGTATATTTTTTTTTTTATAATGGAAATGTATTTTTTTTTATTTATTCAGCTGTATAAATTTTATAATAGCAAAAATCAATTTTAAAAGTTAAAATTTTTAATTATAATAAATACATCTAAATAATTCAAGTTTTAATTGATAAAAATACTTGTGCCTTTCTTAGTATAAAATTTAAATTATAATTAAATAATTATAACTAATAAGCATATTTTTTATTTTAATTCGTTTTAAAATTTTATATAATCATTTTTATAAAATCTTCTTTACATATGGAATAAATCTATTTTATATATGAACTTTATTTTTATATTAAATATAGATCAATAAATCAGAAACCAAAGAAGGAAACAGTTTTCGAAAAATTACAATTCAGCCACATTTAGATGGACCTCTGGTTCAAGATATAATTAAATCACACACGTGTGAAGACAATCACGATATATATTCGCTATGTATTAAGAAAAAAAATGATATTTCCGAGATATGTAAATCGAAAAATCTGGAATTAAAATTTATAACACCAAAATTATCCGTAAATCAGTCAAATTGATATCAGAATCAGGAAAAACATTGAATTACAAAGCAAAAAGTAAAGAAAATACAAATGATTAAAATAATAATGTAAACAAAAAGAAATATAAATTAAAAATAATACTAATATTTATTTTTCTTTATATTTTTTTCAACGTATGTTTTGACTATTTTGAAATTAAACATAAATTAAATTAATTTTGGACATCAAAAAAACATTTTCTACAAATTAAAACATGTAAGTATATAATATATTAAATTGAAAAAGGTTAGAGTAACTAAAAAAAATTACTTTATGCATGTATCTATTTTATTTTTGTATCATCTCATTTGAGTAAAAACGATATATTTCAGCATACTTTTTTAATTATGAAAATACTATGAGTATTAAGGTGAATAAAAATGTATGTTAGATGAAACTAAATTATGTAAATATTATATTTATAGAAATATGAAAGGAATTTTTGACTTATTGAAAAACCAATGCATTATGACAAGTACCATTTTTTTCAGACTGTTGTATTTTTTTTTTTTTTTGGCTCAACTTTACCTTTTGAATGATAATTATTTGATTTATAAATTATTTCTAGCTTATATGCATTATATCTAAAATTAATTAAAATTATTATATTTTACTACAAAGTTAAGATTCATTATTTTTTAATTATAATGCAACATTATTGTTATATCTACATACTATTTTTTTAAATGTTATCCATTTTTTTTTTTTTATTGAAGTGTTAATGATATCTCATATATTGATATTTTGTATGTTTTATGTAGTTATTATAGTTTTAAGAAATGAAGTATAATAGTTATTAATATAATATTCATTCAAATTAGTTGTTAATATTAAATAAGTTTATAAATTAATACTTTACAATTACCACTGAATATGTTAAAATTATAATGAGGTATAAGGCTCTCTTTTGATTTTATTTAACTTTTTATTTCGTGATTTATTAAAATAAAATTATAGATCCTATGAGGTGCAGGGTTAATACAACGAGTTATAATAAATAATTTTCGCCCACATTTCGACAAGGTATTCCTTGTCCTTATCAACGCTATTTATTAAAAAATTATTACAATCATTACATACATGTTAAATTGATACAAGAGTATTTATTTTACATATAATTATCTAATATTAAGGCGCTGGAATTTGTGGATATTCTACGATATATAACTTCATAATTTTAAATGTAAACATTATTTAAATATTATTCACCTCAATTTATATGATATAAATACGACATTATCTTTGTCATGATATTGTTATTTTTCATGTTGTTGAGAATCAATTGATATTTAAAATTTAATATTTGTGTCCTTTGGTCGGTTTATCGTATTATTATTAATTTTAATATGAATCATTTCCGAAATTAATCGTTTTTTAAAATTAGTCTCCCTATAGATATATCAACATTATCCCAATCTATAACATAATTACACTCATAGGAGTGTGCCGCTACCATAAATGTATTATTATTATCTCTTTCGTTTTCATTTATCCTTATTTTTGAACTACGTTTTGTTTCTCTCAAATGTACCCCGATGAATAGTCATTGTATTTAATTTTTTACACAACATTAGTTTTATCCCATTTTTCGATTTTATCTTTGCCATTTATAATAGCTGAGTCTAGTTATTTTGTTTATATTCGAAATTAAATTTATTTCAAACTTTTTAAATTTTAATGCATATTCCGAAAACATTTTGTCAGAATATGGTAAAAATATTAAAGTATATAATTTGTCAGTATTTTTATTACTGTTATTTAAAAATTTATGAGCCCTTAACCGTTTTTAATATATTTTGCTATAAAATAATCGGGGTAGTCATTTCCTTTGAGGATGAATTTGATAATCTCCAGATTATTTTTGTGAAAACATTGATTTGATAATAAAATTTATTTCGTGATATTTAAATTTTTATTAGATTTCTGTTTTTACTTTTAGATTTGATATTTTTAATAGGTATGGAATAGATTATAATTCGATATATAGTTTAAATGAATATATTTAAAATAAAATTACAATAATGAATTCTCAATTTTACAAAATATAAGTCATGAATTAAAATTTTTATAAAATATAAATTACAACTTAAAAGTTAGAATAAAATTTATCTTATAAAAGGAAGAATATACTATGACTGATCAGCTGAGTTAGAAGTAGACGAATAAACTGTTACATATCTATTATCAAATTTTGTTGGGAGTGTCATTGGTTATGATCGATAGTAAATGTTTGTAATGAGTGTTCCAAAATCTTTTAAAATTATTTTTATTTTACCCTTAAATCTAGATATGTATCCAAATTTGAAATAATTTATACCATATATTTTTATTATAGAAATCTTATGAATGCTATAAAAAATTTTTATAAAATTTTATATATTATATTAGACGAAATATTAGAAAATTTAATTTATATAATTTAAATAGTCAAAAAGTATAATAAAATCTTAAACAAAACATTTATTTATAAGTTACTTTTATGTATATTATTTATTTAATTATATATATTTAACATATTACATATTATTTTTAAAAAGTTTTCATGCATTTTTCAAAATTTTATTCATGTACATTATTAAAACCACTATTCTATACATATACTTTGTTAAATGAAATATTTGATTAAATTCAATTGTATTAAAAACTTTTGAAATGAAATTATATTAATTCATATATTTGCTAATAGCTTCATTATATGTATACATAGTAATAGCTTTAAATAATAAAATGCCAAATATCTACTTTGATGAATCTATTACAATCTATCGATAGATTTCTTTTTGTTGTCGATCAATCCTAGACTTATTAATGCGTGAGTATGTATACCTGTGCTCGTGTACCACGTTATATGCGAAAACGTAACGACTTGAAATTCTAAAATTATGTCTTTTGTTGCAAATAGAGTTTGCTTGTTGGCATCCCTTGCGTTGCTTACACTATTGTGCTGTGTCCCTTCATCTATATTTATAAACATATATAAATGCTTTTGACTTGCATTCTCTAATTCAACGATCGATAGTACGATAAAGCTACATAACAGAGTAATTTAACCGAATTTTTGAAATGAATTATTTATGACAAAGAATTCTATTACTCATGCTGAGCTTCGATATAATTTTTCCAAAGATTTTGTATAAATCTATTTGTAAAGGATATTAATGATATTGTACATCAAAGAGACCACATTAAATCGATAATTGATGTTAAAGTGATAATTATATAGACACTTAAATATTTAATTTTGTATTATATATATTTGTATAAATATTTTTCCTCAATATGAAATATTTACAAATTTATAATAATGTAATAATTTTTAAAAAAAATAACAAACAAACTGTACAATCATAATTTAATCATAAGTGTCTATTTACACTACTTTTAATACATTAATTTTTAATAAAAAAATTGGTCGTAATAAGAATTCAATATATATTTATGTATAAAATATAGACTAATATTATTTTGAATACATTGAGGTATATTATATTTAGAATGTAAAATTCTTTGATTTATTTATCTATAAATGGATTATAATCATAGATTTTGAAAATAATTCTGTTAAGATTATTACGTATCTTAAAATAGTACTTACATATATTCTGTTATAAATTTATTACAGTGACAAAATATGCACAATGATAATGAATAGATATTATTTATAGTTTATTATTTAATCATAATTTATTTATCTTAAAATAGAGATAATAATAGTTATAGATAATAGAAAGTACAAAACCACGAGAATGAAGAAATTTATAAGAAATTTAGAATGCCCCCGGATTACTTCAAGTAAAGATTCCTTTTAACTTATAAGCGTGAAGTTAAATAATATTTGTAATAATATGAATGTGCTGTTTTCATATTATTATTAACCTAGAAAGAAAAATGGCAATATTAATTATAATATATATGGTAAAATGATATATTTATATAAATATTAAATATTGTTAATTTTAATTTAATATTTGTTTATTGTGTTGTGTACTCACGAATATGATAAATATAATGTAATGGATATTTTGGAATGAATAATTTTATTAATTGTTGATAACTTGTCAACATGCGGCCCATGTTTCACTTTTAATTTAATACATTAGTGGAAGTCTTGCTTGCATAGACGGCGCTTAGGTAGTTGAATTGAAGTGAGATAGAGATAGGCGTGAATATGTATTTTGATGTATGCATATATTAAATTGCATAAATGAAGTGATGTGAGTTTGGTAAAAATGATTGATGTTGTGCCGCCACAAGGTGGCCGATAAGTGTAGTTTCTATACTTATCGGTCAAATAATACTTTTCTTTTGTATATGAATTGAGAATTCTGATTGGTAATTTTAATGATAACCAATTAGAATTTAAATCATGACAGGTACAAAGGAAAAGGGACTTGTTGGCTGTGATGCGACCAATATTAA
This sequence comes from Eupristina koningsbergeri, assembly GCA_018907245.1. Classification (NCBI taxonomy): domain Eukaryota; kingdom Metazoa; phylum Arthropoda; class Insecta; order Hymenoptera; family Agaonidae; genus Eupristina; species Eupristina koningsbergeri. The sequence continues at coordinate 334,216 of JACCHV010000033.1, read as the reverse complement.
ATTTTCTGAATTTAAATAAAAATCAGTAAATTTAATTATTGGTTTAATTTTGATTTAAAATTAAAATTAGTGATGTGAAGGGGCGGAACTTTCTTTCTAAAAAAAAAGAGTTCAGTTATAAATTATTATTCATTAAGATAACATAGAGTTATAATTATATTCAAATATTATTCTCAAAATAATAATATAAAAATATTTTATTGTATTATTAATAAAGGTTATGATTAATTATTGATATTAATATAGTTAAGTGTAGTGTAGAATATTATAATTTACTTCAATATTTTGAAGATATAAATATATATAATATAATTAATCAATTATTCAATATACCAAGGATCTATTCAATAAGGATTATTATTTAAATATTAATAAATATTATTGATTATATTCTGATCATTCATAATTATAAATTATAATATTATTTTAAACTTCAAACGAGGTAAGATTTTAATGTATAATATTTAAATATTTTCTTTAATTATTATCATTTTAAATTATTATTGTTGTGTGGAATTAAAAAGGGTTATTGAGATCGCCCGAAAATCTGAGATTTTGGTGCTGGATTTCCCCTTTGATTTTGGTTTTATTTATTGAAGGTAGTGTTGGTAAAATAATTATTAAATAATAATTTATTTAATAATATTTTATTATTTGAAAAGTGAAAAGTTGCGAAAAGTAAATTATGCATAATACAGTTCGGAAAAGTTTATTTTATTCAGATTGAAAAGTTTGATTTTAATAAATTTACTGTATTACAATACTTAAATATGAATATTTCAATACAAATTAGCTTGTATATTAATTATATCGACATAATAAAATTGTTCATGCGATTTAAATTCCCGCCATCGAACTTCGATATTCTCAATCGCTATTCAACCATAAGAGGGCGAGGGCCCGCACTCAATCATTTAATTTCGATCGAGGTGATAAATAGATATAGATCTCGACTTGATTTCGATTGCTATATCCATTCGTACAAATACATACATACATGCATCTCTCACATATAATCAAATTCGTCGATCTTAGTTCTGTCTATTATTAAATATTCACTCATTCTCACCGAGGGTTTACTCAATTAATGTAGAGATTTGTTGTGCCGTGCATAAAAATCCATCAAACCGTTTAGTATAACAAGCAATATTAGATATTACGCACTTTCTTATAATAAAGATTTATTGATTTAATTTTACAACAATTAAGTTGGAGAGTTTTATCTTCGCGGCGGTCGAAATAACTTTCTTAACCTAGCATAATTTGGTCCTTCGAGCCGGATCGCGTAGAGTAAGGTTTTTGTCAACACTTAATTGTTGAAGTGGTTAAAGTCAATACAATGGAAAAATTAACAAAATTAGTTGATTCTCAAATTTATACAGCTAAGCGGCTGAATAACTTTATTATCAATACAAAAAAGGCATCCAATTATAAAAATTTCACTGTCGAACACTGTCAAACCAGACTGAGTCTGCTAGAGTCGACGTGGTTGTCCTTTGTCCAGCGGCATCAAGATTTAGTTGACCATGGAGATCTTAAAAACCATCAATATTTTGAAGAAGATGTGTTAAGTGCAGCTGAGGAAGCTTATGTAGAGGCCAAGTCATGGTTATTGTCTTCCATCAATAAACAACCCATCTCTACTGCTGATCCGGTCCCCAAACCTGAACCAATGTCCCATTCTTTAGGCCCTTATCTCCAACGATTCTCTCTACCAAAGTTTTCTGGACAACAGCAAGATTGGGAATCACTTAAATCTCGGTTTCAATCTTTGGTGTTAGATGATAATACTATACCGCCTATCATAAAGCTGCAATTATGAACCAGGGGAGAGATTTAAGCGAACAGAGATCAGCCCAACCAATTTAAGCGATATTTGGGACAGTTTATGTGGTCGTTATGATAATTATTATCTCCGTTTTAACTCTGCGTTGGCTAATTTAGTCAATATCCCCGTCAATCCAATCGAATCTGTAGCTCAGTTGAATTGTCTATTTACCACCGCTACCGAAACAATAAACATTCTCACTCACCTCAAACTGGATATTACAACTTGCGATCCATTTTTCATTTATCTAGTGGAGAGTAAGCTCCCGCCGAATACTAGAGTTTTATGGATCAAATTGTTATCTAAAAATCACCCGAATTCACACTCAACATTCAAGGTGTTCAAGGAATTTATCGAATTTAGAACTCGTCTAATCGATCAAATTTCATTATCTTCTTCTGAAATCATGATTAATAGTCATCAGACATACTCAAAGTCCCAAACCCAAGTAACCACCACTACTATCTCGTCTCCTTTAAAATTCAATTGTCCTATTTGTTCTGATAATCATTTGATATATTGATGTCTGACATTTAATCAAGCCACCAGTGCTAATCGCCATCAACTGGTAATAGATAAACGTCTTTGTTTCAATTGTCTCCGAATTGGACATAGAGTTGATCAATGCTATTCTAATAACAGATGTCGTATTTGTGGCTCCAATCATCATACTAAGCTAATAATATAATAATATAATAATAATGACTCGGTTAATACGTCAGATTCATCTGTTAATCCCACGTCCCTGGTTGCTGTCTCCAGTCTATCGAATACTCCTAGCCGAAATCCAAATCATACACTACTATCTACTGCTATGGTGATTCTAGAATCTGAACATGGTCTCCAAACGACAGCATGAGTGTTAATCGATCCCTGTGCAGAGGTATCTATTATATCAGAACATATTTGTCAAAATTTGAGTTTAAAACGTCATAAGGTCGAAGAAACCATCTCAGCTTCTGGAGGAACCACTAATGCTATTGTTCAATCCCAAGTCCAAATCCAATTTCGTTCCTTCCATCATTCTTCATATAAACTCTCATTGTCCGCATTGGTACTCAAAAGGGTTACCAATTGCCTTCCAAAAGAAACTATAGCAGTTAAACCATGGCCGCACTTTCAAGGATTAAATCTGGCTGATCCTACCTATTGGAAGTCTGGGCGAATTGATTGCATCCTAAATGCAACGGTTTTTGGCGACATACTACTACCTGAAGTTAGGAGAAATCCAGAGTCTAGCGATTCACCTGTAGCCTTTAATTCTAAATTAGGGTGGATTTTAATAGGTAACATTTCAGTTAATAATACTAGTTCAGCCACTCAATCAACCAGTTATAAATATCGCATTCATCATACCACATTGCAACAAACATTATCTCAATCCGTGGCACGCTTTTGGGAAATTGAAGAGATTCCTACTTCCATTCCCTATTCTCCTACGGAAACTGAATGTTTAGATCATTTTAAAAAAACTCACGTTAGAGAGGATTCTGGGCGATTCGTGGTCAAGTTACCGTTCAAAAAGAAACCAAGTCTCTGTAATACTCGGAATATTGCATCAAATTGCTTACGACGATTGGAGCAGAAATTGAAGGACAATCCTGAAGTATCGACTGCTTACACTAATTTCATTCAAGAATATGAGGAGTTAGGATACCTAGAACCGGCCACGGAATTGAATTCCACTCAATGCAACTACCTTCCGCATCACCACGTTTTGAACCCTGATAGTAAAAAACTACGAGTAGTATTCAACGCCTCTCAGCAGGATGATCAAGGAAACTCACTCAACGATTTCCTTCATATTGGGCCAAAGTTACAACTGGATATTGTAACTGTACTTTGTCGATGGTCCTTATTCCGAGTGGCCTTCACTTGTGACATAATACAAATGTTCCGCCAGTTTCTGGTACGTCCTGAAGATCGTGATTGGCAACTCATTTTTGGCGTCACGATATTAATGCGAACCCAATATCTTTGCGACTCAAAACCGTCACGTATGGCACTTCGTGTGCGCCTTTCTTAACCAATGCGTGTTTGTTACAATTAGCTAAAGATGAAGAGAAGAGATTCCCACTGGGATCAAAAGCAATTTGAGATAATCGATATGTTGATGATTTTTTCTTAGGTAGCGATTCAGTAAGCCAAGCTATCGAACTTCGCGATTAACTTTGTAAAATACTTAAATCTGCAGGTATGGAATTAGACAAATGGGCAGCTACCCATACTCAAATTTACAACTCATCTGGCCAAGATGTACATATTAACTCAGGTGATGATCAAACGGTATCTCTATTAGGTCTCAAATGGAGTCCAAGCCACGACAATTATTAGTTTAAGTTCAACCCTCGTCCATCAAACCATCGCCCTACCAAACGATCTATCCTATCTGATGTTGCCAGTTTGTTCGACCCTTGTGGGTGGATTTCACTGATTATTATTCGTGGAAAGATATTCCTTCAGAAGTTGTGGTTATTAGGGTATGATTGGGATGTACCATTTCGCAGTGAAACCATCCAACAATGGGTGCTATTCAATCAGCAATTGTCTGAATTAAACACTATACGAATCCCTCGTTAGTCTTACACCACTCGAGCAGCACCGTACGCTATCCATGGGTTTTGCAATGCATCGGAATGAGCATATGCGGCAGCGATTTACCTCCTCACGTCCTACCACGGCAAAAGTTACTGCAAGTTAATGATCTCAAAAACCAAGGTGTCTCCGATCAAGGTTGTAAGTTTACCTCGGTTGGAACTATGCGGAGCAAAGTTATTAAGCGATCTACTTTCCTACGTTGTTGATACTGTTCCGTTCAACTCAACTTTAATCAACTGTTGGTCTGATTCTAAGATTACACTTGCATAGTTACAGGGACATCCCTGTCAATGGAAATCGTTTGTAGCGAATAGAGTGAGTGAAATCATTACCTCGATTCCACAAGCTACTTGGAGACATGTATCGTCTGGAGATAACCCAGCTGATTTAGCGACTCGAGGCTGTACGCCTAGTCAACTACGTAATTCAGAATTGTGGTGATCAGGACCAATCTGGTTACGCGAATCACCTAACCTTTGGAAACAACCCGAGAGTTTAACTACAACTGTCGATGAAAGAAGTAATCAAATACATCTTATCGCGTTAACCAAACTGCTACTGACACTAGATATCTCATAAGACGGTTTTCATCTGTAGACAAATTAGTAGACGTTCTTTGTTACTGTTTGAGATGGACTCGAATTCATAAGGAAGGACGTTCTCAGATCACGAAGCGATTAACCGGTAGTGAAATCCAGAAAGGTCACATATGCCTGATACGCATTGCGCAATTAGAGTAATTTCCCGAAGAATTAGCAACTATAAAAAAAACTGGACTTGTACATAAATCTAGCCCCCTAAGAAAATTAGACCCTTTTGTCGACTCAGAGGGTCTCTTACGAATCCGAAGACGAATCCAATACTCTATGCTAAATCAAAACGAAAAACATCCCCTGATTTTAGCACGTCAAAGCCCTTTAGCGGTATTACTAGTTCGTAAAGCTCATACTTTAACATTACACGGCGGAACTAATATGGTTCATGCATTACTCGCCAAACAATACTGGATCATCCAAGGTCGAAATTTAATCAGGAAAATAACACACGCGTGTGTATGTTGTCGACGCTTCCAAGGACATACGCAGAACCCCATTATGTCACCCCTACCAGAGTTCAGAGTACAACCATCTCGTCCATTCACTCACACCGGCATAGATCACACTGGACCGTTCCTCATCAAGTCTTCTCTCGGTCATGGTCAAAAATGTTTTAAAGGATATGTAGTTATATTTATTTGTCTAGCTACTAATGCGGTATACCTAGAAGTAGTTTCCGATTATACCGCCAAGGCTTTCCTAGCTGCTTTCCGTAGATTTGTATCCCGTCGTGGATTATGCAAAATCATATATAGTGACCAAGGTACCAACTATCATGGAGCTAATAATGAACTACAACAATTATTCACAAAATCATCAACCAATTATCAACAAATTATAGCCACTCTCGCTTGAGATCAGATTGAATGGCGATTTAATCCCCCCAGAGCCCCTCATTTCGATGGAATTTGGGAAGCGAACATCAAGACAATTAAAATGCATATGCGGAAAACCATCGGAGAAGTCAAACTCACATATGAAAAATTCACTACTCTATTAACACAAATCAAAGCCTGCATGAACTCTCGACCATTATGTGCAACTTCCACAGATCCCAAGGATCCTCCAGTACTCACCTCCGGACATTTTCTTATTGGAGATTCCGTTGTCAGTTTCCCTGAGCCCTACAATCCCTTGCTTTCGAGTTCGTCGGCTGTCAATCGATGAAGATTAGTTCAAGTCCTTCGCGACCATTTCTGGAAACGATATCAACTGCAATTGAAGCACAAGTGGAATAAACCAACTCCCTCTCTCACAGAAGGAGATGTTGTATTATTCAAGGATGAATTAACTCCTCCAACGAGATGGCTACTAGGTTGTATCATCAAACTACATCCGGGGAGTGATGCCATTCACCGAGTCGCGACTATCAAAACATCGAGTACTATTTTAGTACGACCCATACACAGACTTATAAAATTGTCAAATTAGATACAGTAGTCGACCGAGTATGTCCGTTCGACGTATGGGAGGAAATTTGAGTAGAAGGCCATTTCTCAGTTCCTACACATCGTTATCATTCCCATGTCCTAACTGTTGAATTGAAACTAGTTCATTTCAAGGCGGGCGGTATGTTCATGCAATTCAAATTCCCGCCATCGAACTTCGATATTCTCAATCACTATTCAACCATAAGAGGGCGAGGGCCCACACTCAATCATTTAATTTCGATCGAGGTGATAAATAGATATAGATCTCGACTTGATTTCGATTGCTATATCCATTCGTACAAATACATACATACATGCATCTCTCACATATAATCAAATTCGTCGATCTTAGTTCTGTCTATTATTAAATATTCACTCATTCTCACCGAGGGTTTACTCAATTAATGTAGAGATTTGTTGTGCCGTGCATAAAAATCCATCAAACCGTTTAGTATAACAAGCAATATTAGATATTACGCACTTTCTTATAATAAAGATTTATTGATTTAATTTTACAAAAATTAAGTTGGAGACTTTTACCTTCGCGGCGGTCGAAATAACTTTCTTAGCCTAGCAAAAATACACAGTTTTCTAAATTATATATAAAGAATTAATAAATTATGTATAAAGAATGATTATTATGATTATAGTATCATGTGTAAAAAGTTTTAAAATAAAGCATTAAATTTGATTGTCTGTAAAATTTAAATAAAGCTTAATTTCTATTTAAAATATTGAAAATATTTTAAGTTACGTTTTAATCGTACAGAGTATATTCATCCTTTACATATTTTAATTAATTTATTTTATATGAAGAGAAACATATTTTGATTAAGTACATAATTTATCAGTAATAAGTAATCATTTTTGTTTTAATAAAAATCAATTTAATCGAATATTGGTACAATAAAATGAAAATCTAAAATGAGTTTTATTATTTTATTTTAACACTTTAAAAATTATATTTACTCATTGATACAATTCAATTCAACATTTATCCAGAATTGTTTTAGCTACTTTCAATTAAATTCAATTTTATTTTCGACCATCAAGAATTTCTGTGACAACATCAATAAAATTTTCATCACTTTCTTTTGTCTAATTTTGATAAATATATACAAAATTTTTATTTAATGACCATGAATTTTAAGTTCGTGGTCTGGGATGAAGTTAATGCTCTTAAAATTTATAACTATAACATTATTGATCTTTTATTACGCATACATATGGAATATTAAAAATACTGTGATTTCTCATATATTCACAGAACATACATTCATTTACGAATATCATTTAAAACAAGGGATCTGTATTCACGAATTTTTAAATTTGATATTAATCTCTGGTAGGCAAAAAAGCGAAACGCGTGTAATAATACTTAATTTTTATTTTAAACTTCTTCGTATTTTAACAAATCTAAGTTTTAAAAAAACATGTAATCTATATTTCTCGATATTGAATAGTTTAAATGTTTATCTTTATTCTTTCTATTTTTCCTGATTCTTTTACTAAGTTTACTATTATTAAAGTATTAAATTATTAAATTTTGTATTTAATTATTATTAAACTTTGAATATATTTTAGTTTCTCTTTTTTCACAATTGATTTTATAATTTGTTAATTATTTGTTATGCAATTATTTAATACAATTTAATACATTACTTATTTTTTAAATCGATTAATAAATGAATTGATAAAATAACGTTGTATTATCAATTTCTGTGCAATGTTATCAATATAAAATTATATTTTATGATTCTTAATAAATTTTATTGCAAGTTGTTTATATAGAGGATATTGTAAATTCAAAATATTTTTGCATAAAAATCAATATTAACCAATTTAAATAATATATATGAAACAAATTTTGTTTTATAAAGATAATCAAATATTTTATTTTTGTAAATATATAATTTTAAAATAAAAACAATATTTTCTTAACAAGTTGATTAAAAATAAACTTTGTATTTTATTCATCCTGCATCTTATTGGATTACAATTATCCTTTTTTATCAATATTTTATTCGATTTCTAGGAACTTTTTTTTGTTTTTTTATTTCTTTAATAAAAGTTCTATAACTAAATAATTTAAACTTACTATATATTAAAGTACTTAAAATTGAAACTTTATTGAATAGGTCTTACACAAAGGTTATTAAGTACAGAACTGACCGCTAGAGGGCATACATCATATTAATAAGAACAATCTATTAGAGGCTTTAAGTAAAGGACCGTACAAGTCGGTGTTGCCTCGCACACTTAAGGAATTTCCTAATCCACGATCTTCAGGATCTGACTGATCGACTCGATCTGATCTAGGAACGAGGTTCCTACTCTGGCACTACTCTCACGAGTTTTTCTGCACTTGCATGCATAATACATTGCAATTTTAATACTTACAGCTAATTACATATGATAAATTAATAAGTGATTGTGTGAAGTTTTTATTTCTTTTACTTTTTCTCTGTTTTTTTCTACTTCTTTTTCCTGCATTTCTTTTTATTTCTTTTCTGTTTCTCCCCTCTCTTTCTTTTGCTTTTTTCCTCTGCCTTTCGTCCTTTTTCTTTCTTTTTTCTCTTTTTCTCTTTTTCAGGCTCTTCACTCAGTGACTGTACCATCCACCATCTATACAAGCATCTAATCAGCAAGGGGTCCTCGGATATCTTTGTTAAGAAAAAATGAATTGTTCCGGATCATTCTCCACCATAGAGATCGAGAATCTCATCAACGAAGGTATATCAAGTAAGATTGTAAGTAACCAAAGTACTCCTACATTACATTTTCCTTCCAAAGCTATTAGGTACATAGAGGAACAGCGCGCTGCTTTTTCTGCTGTACATGAGTTTTTGTTATCAAAGCTTAGCGAGTTTCAGAACCAAATCGATTTACCTCTAAACCAAATTTCCATCCCTATCTTATTACCTGCTAATATAGCACTCTCACCCACTACTATTTCCACCCCAATATCTTTATTTCGAAAAAGAAAAATAGGAAAGACGTCATCAACTCTTCTTCTTCCGATTCGGAGAACGATCACCGTAATCCAATAACTCTTATTTGCTCTCCTAAAATAATATCAAAACCCTTCCCTATAACTCCTATAATCCCTAAACCTTCTTTTTCACCTACCATTGATATTCAGGACAAAAATAAATGGCATGACATCAGTAAAGCCATTACTTCTTATAACATTGATATTCGTCGTGCACGAGATACTGTCAGGATCTTTCCCACCATTTCTAAAGATTATCATGCACTAATGTCGCTAATGAATAAAAATAAAATCCAATATTCTTCTTTTCAACTTCCTGGGGATAAGGAAACAATCGCCATCATACGACATGTCAATGTCAGCATTCCAGAAGGTGAAATTCTTGAGCAACTGCCTGCCCTAATATTTAAAGTAAACAAAATTCATCGTATGCATAAACGAGACACTCTTGGTCTATGGTTGCAGTTCATCTTGATTCTTTGGATCCTTACTCTAAAAACATTTTCGGTCTACAGACTCTCGAGCATCTTTCTGTAAAAGTGGAATATAAGCGTCTCATACAAATTATTCCGCAATATAAAAAGTGCCTACGATTTCAATACACCTTCAAGTATTGTCATTTATACTTTCGTTATGTATTTTGCTTTTAAAATCAGGAAACCTCTACATGTGATAAAAAAACTCTAAAAACACTGCAACTAAGTGTGCCAATTGCAATGGTAAACATCGGACTACAAATCATGGATGACCCAATGCCTCAAAACGTATTACTTCAAAATTCAATTCCAAACAAGCTTCTGATACCAAGGGTCTCTCTACCAAATTAATTCCTAAGGTTCATTCCACTACTATTCTTCCTTCTGCTACTAAGTCATAAACTAAAGTAGTTGCTCAAAATAAAACTCCCAACTCCTTTCTTTTCTACCCAGCTCTGCTCATCCTTACCTCCTGAAATAATGAAATTTGCTATGGAATTTCTTCATGTTCTCTCAACTCTTTATACCTCAGATTCAAATACTAAATAATGGCTGTTCATTCCTTAAATATTCAACAAGGAATGCTAATAATAGTAAGCCAAAGCTTGCCGAATTTACGGCACTACTCGAGGAGAAAATATTTCAAGTTGCTTATATCTCAGAAATTAAACTTGTCCTCACTTCCTCTCTTTTTATCCTCAGGTACACTATACACATACAGGATAATTCTTCTCACAGCGGTGGTGTAGTAATTATTGTAAAAAGTACTATGTCTCATAAACGTATTTATCTAAACTTTACTATCTTTCAACAAGTAGATATAGAAATTGACGTATTCCCTAAATCTATTCGAATTTTTGTAATCTATTCTCCACAAAAAACGGATAGTTATCTTTCCAATATCAATCAATTTTTCCCTGACAAGAGTCCCACTATTCTTGTAGATGATTTTAACGCTAGACATACTTTTTGGGATGTTCTTCTAACAACCCCAAAAGCACTTCTCTACTACGTCTTTGTTGTAAATATCACTTTTCCATTGATGATTCTGAAGACATACTACCCTAGTAATCGTTATTTACCTAGTATTCTTGACCAATTCATCTCTAAAAATATTTTCCTACCTCTTCCCTTCGTCTATCTTCAGATCACCTCTCAGTGATTCTTAATATCTCTTCTATTCCGCGAGATCTTCCGTCTAAAACACGCGTTAATTGGTTATGTTTTATATATCTTTTTGAATTTGACCTTCTTGCCATTTATCCAATTAAATCTTCTTCTGATATTGATCTAGTGATTTCTTCACTAAATTCTCATATTCTTCAAAATAAATCTTTGGCTTCCTTTTCTATTCTAAGTAAACCTTATATGTAAACCCGTCTGATATTATTGATCTTATTAAAACTAAAAATAGGGCTCGCCGAGAGTGACAAAAATACCGTCTTCCTCACCTTAAAAAGCACCTGAATTATCTTCAACACATTATTCATGAAAAAGTTTCCGAAGTTCGTCAACAATCCTTCTCCCAATATATCTTGAAACTCGAAAAAGATCCTAGATCTCTTTGGAAAGTAGTGAGATCTCTTCGGAATTCGGAATTGAAAAATACCTTCCCGTCCTCTTATTGTTGAGAATAAAACTTTCAACTCTAATGAAAAAAAATCCTCCGTTTTCGTAGATTTCCTTTAGAAGCAATGCTCCCTCAATCGTTCTAATTCTCATTCTCAATTGTATCACAATTCATAATCTCAATTCATAATTGATTAAAAAACTTTAGTCCATTTTCTGTAGGAGTAGTTCCTACCTCACCCACAGAAATGTCATAAAATTCAAAACTTTCCTTCGTGCAAGTCCTCTGGTCTGAATAATATTAATAACGATATTCTTAAAAGTCTCCCTCATAGATACATTATCATTATTACAAACATTATTAATGCATGCCTTCGCTGCCACTATTTTTCATCCCTTTAGAAACATGCAACAGTATCTTTCATTCCCAAACCGTGAAAATTGCCTGAATCTCCCGATAGCTTTAATCCTATTAGTCTATTATCCTCTCCGAGTAAAATCACAGAATCAGTAATTCTCCAACGTATGACAACTTTTGTCGGCACACATGAAATTATCCCCTATTTCCAGTTCGGTTATCACCAAAATCATAGCACCGAACACCAACTTCTACGTATTACGAAAAATGTAACAGATGCAACTAATAGAGGTTTTTCTTCAGTTCTTACTTTACTCGTTATATACCAAGCATGTGATAAAATTTGACATGATAGACTAATTTATAAGCTAATTAATTTCAATTTCCCCTCCTATCTCATTTCTATCATTCAGTCTTACCTTAATCATCGTTATTTTTCTGTTAAAGTCGGTAACTCTATTTCATCTGTCAGATATATTCTCTCAAGAGTTCCTCAAAGTTCAAAACTTACTTCAACTCTTTCCAACATTTTTCTTGCAGATATGCCGACTATAAACAATTGTTCAACTGTAATATATGCAGATGATATAGCAATATTGGCTATTAATAAAAGCTCTAAACTCTCTACTCTATACATTAATAAATACTTAATCACTCTTTCTAAATGGTTAAAACTCTGACCTTTGAAAGTCAACCCGCGTAAATCTAAGGCAATTCTTTTTAGTAAAAGCATCCCTCGAGTTAATAATATATCCAGTATTGTAATTAACGGCATCCATATTCTGTGGTCGTCTTCCGTTAAATATCTTGGCATTATTTTTTATCAAAAACTCACTTAGGTTCCTCAAATCACATAAAATCAAAAATCAAATTTTCCCACCATCTTCTTATGCTATTTCTGCTTAATCCTAAAGTAACTTTGAAATCTAGAATCCTGGTTTTCAAAGCCATCATTCTTGGCCTCGTTAGGCATGTCATCTCTATTTTGAGAACTGCCTCTCGAGGCAGAATCGACACACTTCAGGCAGCATTTATGATAACTCTTCGGTCATTCACAAAAGCCTATCTATTTATGAGGAATGATAAAATTCTTTTTGAATTAGATATTCCTTCCATCTCTTCCCTAGATTCTCTGAGAGCTAAAGATCTGCGCAAATCTATCTATTTACACTCTAACCCCCCTGATTCAGGCTATCTCCAACTTCTCACCTTATCCAAAAGATAGTTATGAGAACTTGCTCATTAACTACATAGTCATTCAGTGCTACTTATTCTCTTTTTCAAACTTTTTGAATTTTCCTCCTTATGCGTCCGTTCATAGCAGGAACTGAATAACCTCCATAGTTGTAATTCCGCCTCGTGTGGTGGAAGAGTTTAGTCGGTAAAAAATCAACACTACCTGCTATTGCAGGTGTTTTGCATTATAAAATTCTATCCATTCCACGACTTTCTTCGCCAAAATAAAATTAAAAAAGAAAAGTCAGTGTTTCCTTATTTAACCAGAGATATATCTTGAATATATATTATAAGCATACTCTACTCTATGTATTAGTGCATATAAAAGGTACTAGATCCATCTTGCAATAATCGCGTGTTGGTTATCATCGGTGTCTAGTATTAATATATGTACTACTAGTTAGCTGCATAACTCTATGTATTGACTGAGTTAGGAACTAATATAAATTAATATTATATATATTTATATAGTTTAAACAAGTATTTATATTTATATGAAATTTAAAAATGTCATACTAGCCTATTGTATAAAAATTTAATTAATTCAAAAGGAAATTGTTATAAAGGTTCCCTATTATGGATGTGGTGGAAGGGTTTAAGGAAACAGCCGATGTAATTTTTATAATTACACTTGGATAAAAAATTGAGACAGGAGGTATATTATACACATACTAAAATATTTATTTTAAGTGTAATTGATTCAGATCTTTCTTTTTGTTTGTTTTTTTTGAAGAAAATTATTTTTTTCAATCCATTTTTGCTAAAATATTATGAAGCTTTAGATTTCTTTATGTTCTTATGTGATATGCTTTCATAGATCAATGCCTTCTATAATTTAATAAATTTTTTTTGAGCTGTTTCTTAAAATTCACAAACTATTTAAAGATTTTTACTGCTAGTATGTTTTTATTATCTAACGTAAATTTTAGAACAATAATTGAAGTCTATTACTAGTTGACATCTATTCTTCAGTATTGGGAGCTCACACTTATAAAATTTTGTAATCAACATTTTTGTATTTGAAGATACAACTTGTGAATCATTCGAATGCATGTATTTTTTTACTGAGGTTTACTGGCTTTTGTTATTTGCGATTTACTAGGTTATAATAAATTGCATTTGGTGTGCTTGAATTTTTATATAGTTGCAAATACATTCAGTTGCACGTGTTGATATCAATTAAGTAATATTGTACACTAAAATTAAAATTTATTTTATAGGAAAAAAATTAAAAATACATATGATGAAATGTAAAGAAACAGATCAATGTGATCAATTGTACTTTTTAAACTACATTACACTAACAAAAGAAAAATATTTCTTATTAAAATAATAAAATACATTGGCTGCGTTTTGATTCAATAATGTAAGAAAATTTAGCCATTACTTAATTAAATTAATTTAAGTATTACCACCTTTTTCTGCAATTTTATGTGCAAGATATCAATTACAATATTTTTTTAGGATCATAAAAATAAAAAAAATAACTATTGTGATAACAATTATAATTGAAACAATATTCCTGCAATATTTCGAAATTCATTGTTAGTTTTCAATTGATTCATAATTTGATAATAATATTTTAATATATGTAAATTATATTTAGGAAAATGTTTATTTAAGTATTTGATGTAATTAGTCAATAGACAACTTAGATGGTATATAAAGTTTTCTATATTAGTATTCTTACAATGAATAAAATATCATGTATATTTTTTTATTTACTAATTTCTTTATTATTATATTTCATTATCATATATTATAATTTTAAAACTGATACAAATATTTTGACAAATTAATTTATAAATTACTGTTATTTATATTCATAATTCATAATTAATAATTAATCATTAATAATTATGTAACAATTATTCAAATACATAAACAAAATTCAGTTACTTAAAATCAATTATATTTGGAATTATTTAATCGTTCATTATAATTTTTTTTGTAAAAAGCATTGAATAATATAGGTAGTTTATAAAATATGTTTGAAAAAAAAATGATCAGATTTTTTAAAAATTTATTACTCTTTACAGTCAACCACTAAAAGATATTTAAACATACCAAATACAGAATACCAAAATATTCATTATTGCTTCAGCACAAATTTGTCCGTTGTACTTATAAAATGTTATAAATTGGTATATATTAAAAAAATAAATCAGAATTTTTCATTGTTGTCTTTTACAAATAATATGTTACATTATATATAAAAAATAATTAAATATAAGAATTATGAGAAATAAAAATATTTACATAAATTGTATTCACAGTATTAAAGTGTAAATATTAAAATAATATTCATTAATATATTTTCGAATCATTATAAAATTGAACTCATAATTATTTTATAATTACTTAATTATTAAAATATTAATAAATTAATAAAATCAAAATGACATAATATATTAATCATTTAATCATCTAATTCATTTAATTGAATTAATTTTGAATCATAATTAAGAATAAAAAAAATTATTTAGATTAAATAATAATATTACTGTATTATTTTATAAATATAATAATGAAAAAGATGTTCAATTAAGATAATATGAAAGTATTAAAGATTATAATTAATAACAAAATTACATAAATTTATTTTATCAAAATTTTAGTTATACACTATTTATCAAAACAAAAATATTATTTACAATATTTTACAATACTTCTAATATTAAATATAAAAATAATCACAACATATCTATGAATATTTTATGCAATAATGAGCTATATTATATCCAAAAAAATTTAATTATTAAATATCTTTAATTCTCGACAAATTATAAAAAATATAAACATTATTTATTTTGAACAGTTTCATAATAAAAACCTGTATGTATCTGTATTATCAATTTATTGATACTTTAATCAGATAAAAAATTTTTTCTTTCTCTTATTTATAGTGCTGCATTAAAGATAATAGTTCTTACTTTTTCTTAATACAAAATAAATTTATTTTAAATAAAATAAAAAAAATCTTAAAGTATCTTTGTTGTACTGCTACTCACTCATATAATATTTTTAAGTATCAAAGTTTTAATAATTTACATGTTTAAATTTTTTATTTTAATCGCTTAATAATGAATAAATTTTGTGCAGCTCTCTGGTCCATAAAAAAATAATTTTTAATTTTTTATTTGCCGTTCATTAAAGCGAATACATTGTATGGAATTCCTGTTGCTGATATTAGTGAATGATTTGCAAAATGAAAGCCAGCAGCGGTGTTAACAGTAATATGATAAACATTTCTATTATCATGTATTTTAATGTGCTTCTTTAAATGATCTTTTCGGCCAAAGCCTTTGTAACAAATTGGACACGGGTAAGGCCTTAATCCAGTGTGAATGCGTTTGTGACGCGTTAATTCTTCGTTTCGTGTAAATGACTTACTGCAGCTATCAAAATCACATTTAAATGGTCTTTCACCTACAATTTTAAGAATAAATATTAAATGTTTCTACATTTTTAATCGTAATAAATATTGTGTTTAATCATATTATAGTCTCTATTGTATTCGAAGAAGATTATTTATCTAATAAAAATTAATATATAAATTCCAGGTTTCAATTTACCAAGTGCTTTAATTTAAATTAAAGTTTAAAGAATAATTGTCTTCTTTGTTTTGTATAGTTCAAAATAAAATGTACACACCCGTGTGAATTCTCAAGTGACCTTTTAGTTGACCATTATTACTAAAAGCTATATTACAATAAGGGCATTTAAACTTTTTAGGCCTTATTTTTTGTATATGTTTAGCAATGATATCTTGATGATTGAGTTTGTTAATGGCATGTTGAACACACTGATAATTCGCCGGTGGCCAAAGATGTTCTTTTGATAAATCTGTCATGTTATTTTTGCACATGTCTTGTAAAGGTAACTGAGTTTGATATCTAGAGTATTCATACACAGTTGACGGATAGAAAAAGTTTAAAGGCATAAAGTTATTCCACTTGATAACCGATGCATCATTCGTGTCACTTCTGTCATTAGTGATTGAATTTTTTGATTGTTTTCGCTCATTGAGGTTATAATTCTGATGAGTGTCCAACACAAATTTGTTAAGCATATCGAGACTTTTTGAATTCACATCGTCACTAATAACAGAACAGGATCTTCTATTTGGAGAGTCATCCAAATTGTAGTTACGCGTTGAACAGGATGATGATATGATACTTTCGCAATCATCATCTTCTTGTTCATTTTTTATTTTTTTATTGTGCTGGGTTACCGAGATAATAGTGGTGGTTGCTGTACTAAAAGAAGGAAATGAAACTTCATCTAATTCTTTCAAAACCTCACTGTTCATAGTGATACGATTCCAAGGTCTAAAAAAATTTACCCTTTCGGTATGACTCATTTTTTTGCAACAAAATACCACGATTTTTAATTTTTATCAAATTTATTTAAAGTACTTAATTGATATATATTTCACTTTATTTGCATTGTAAATTAAATCATTGCCTGGTAATTAAGATCCAATTCAAACAAATAAAATTAAAAAATGTTTATTTATCATTTTTTTTTGTTTTAAGAGAGACACGACAACCAAAAAAGTACAGTTCAAACGATTCAATACAGATTCATACTGACTCATAAAATTTTCAGTTGGTCTTATAATCCGGTACCTATAGTAGATCCAGAGGGGAGGAATTGAAACAAGCCCACCCTTCTCGATGATGATTGGAGCATTTCACATTATGGTTGTTGGGAGGGAGGGTTGTCAAAGGACAACTGAAGTGTGCCCTACACTATTCGAAAGAGTGCGCGTGGGGGCTAATAACGAATTTAACATGCTATAGGATAAGGTAAAAACCAAAAGCTGATTAAAAACAGAGGAGGGGATTTTCTTGATAGAATTAATAGGTGACAACGCATGGACGCCATTCACATAACATTGTGTGCCTGCAGAAAAAGCGTTCGAGTAAATGAAAATGAGAGTCGCATCCTTATTTATGCGATATTTTATGTTGACAAAGAAGCTTAGTTTTCCAATATTTCTTATATTTTTGTAATTAAATGACTTGAAATAAGTAAATATTGTTTTGTTGATTTGAATTTAATGTGCTTGTATCAAAAAATAATTTGTAAAATGATCGAAAATTAATAAAGTAATTGTAAGTAACATATTTTTTTAATCATAGATTAACATAATTTTATTATAATTTTTTAAAAACTTTGACAACGCTGATAAGTTTGCACTTGTAAAATTAGTAAATAATCTTATTTATTAAATAAGAATGTGTAAGAATACATATATAATATATGGATTTCATATTTTATATCAACTAAATTTGTCCCTAAAATTTAGATTACATTATGATGATATACATAACATGATTTTTATATTTTTAATAATATATTGACAAAAATTATTTAATACAATGTTTTTTACTTTAAGTTTTAACTTTTTATTTTCATGAAATAATAAAATAAACAACTAATATAATAAATTCATTCACTTAATTTCAATTAAAATTTATCAGGAGTAAATTATTGATAAATTATTTCGTACAATGTGAAGTAAAAATACATAATTAGAAGCGTATTGTTATGTTTTTGAATATTGTCTGTAATTCTGTTTCTCTCTCTCTCTCTCTTCTTTGGCTTTTTTGTGAGAAATACTGTTGTTAATCATACAAGATTGTATATTAGGATAAAAAATAAATTCGAACGAACGGGTTTTGCAATTTGGCACTTTAATATTAAATTAAACTGTAGCAGAATTAATTTTTGACTCGCATATTGCATATTGTAGTGCGTGATGGGAAAGGGATACATTGTCTAAGCATCTGCCATCCCATTCGTACCCGTTTCAAAGGCTGCGAAAGACGCGTGGGCCTAGCCCTCGACGTGATTTGCCCATTATGTGACCTTCAAAAAGCGTTGAGGGACCAATCGTTTTATATTTTTCTGTTTCGTACTTTATCTGGCTTTTCAAAATGGTACTCAGATTAAATGCAATAGAATAAATTTATTTATTTTATTTCATTTGTACTCTTATGTATTTAATGATTTTTTAAGTGTAAAATAATTACTAAATGAATATACTTTGTTTCTGTTGTTTCTTATAATTTTAGTTTATATAAAATAAATATTAAAATGATTTTTAGATTAATTTAATTTATTATATGTATAATATTGAAAACGAATACTAATTAATATTAATTTTATCAAATCAGAATTATATTGAATTGTGCAAAATCAAAAATTAAGATAATACTTTGTGTACTGTAGAAAAAGATTGCATTAAGCGCGTACGTGAATAAATAAATTATAACTTGTAAAAAAAGAATAATTTTGTAAGAAAAATGATCAATGCTTATGAAATACTTAAACCAGTAATAAATATATTCATCGGTTTAACGTCTGTATAAATAATTTTAATTCACTTTGTTATTCTAATATTTTGAAATGAAATGATCATCCTATAAATATTTTATATAATTTATTATTATTAATTAATTATTATATTATTTAAATTAAATGTTAAGAATTACGACAATAAAAATTCATTTATTATAAAAAAAAAAAAATTCAAACAAAAGTTTAAACAAAAATAAAATGAAATTTGAATATAAATATCGAATTGTAATCTAAAATATTTAATTTTTTAGTATATTGGAAAATATTAAAAATAATTTTAAATTTATAGGCGAAATAGTAATAACAGAAATGATTTTTAATGATAAATAAGAAAATTCATAAATGTAAAATAAATAAATAAATAACTTATTACAATTATTTTTTATTAAGATTAAATATTTTATTTTCTTAAGTACACTTTTATTTAACTTTTGCCATTTTTAACTAATCTATAATTTTATGGTATATATTTGAGACCATGAATGGTTGTTATTTTATCTATACTAATTAAATATATATTATTATAATATTTTTTTATTTTTGTTTAAGTTTATATAAAAATAAAACTTTATTCACATATATAAAAAAAAAATGAATTATATATACATAGGACAACAAAATTTCATTATCATTACATTTATTTCTATATAAATACTATCGATATATCGGAAATGTCAAATTGAAAAGAGACTTCGTTTGCTTAACATTAAATTATGAGCATTAAAATTCTTTACGTGAACTCGTCTCATAACAGTATAGCTTTGCTGTAAATAAATAATAAAATAATTAGATACAATACGTATTCATGGAGTATATATGTATGAAGGTGGTTTCTGCAAAGCTTTATTATTAAGAAATGGAGAACGTTACCAGTTACTTATACTTATAACTATGGGTAATGAATTTAGAAGCAAATTAGTTCATAAGACTTGATACGACTTATATTATAATTATAAACATAAATTAAAATATAAATATTAATTAATTATAAGATATTTATTATTTATAAAACCTAATGATTATTGTTGACTACTACTATAATTCTATTCTAAGTTTTCTTAAATGATTTACTATTATTTATTTTATCATTACTTATTATATACTTGTTTTGTATTATATATTTTTTGTTTTAAATTTTATAATGGAAATTTTTACATTGCATAATGGGATTTGATATATTCATTTGCAATGCAAATATTTTAGTTTCAAATATTCTTTATTATTATTTAACTATTCAGAAAATACATTAATATTACACATTTGCAAAGTGTATTATATAAAATGTATTTATAATTTTTTAAGGATATTTGTGAACATAATGAAGTTTTTTGAAACATTATGATTTTTTTGACTTATTAATATATTTTAAATTATCATTCATTTCAAAATCATATTGTGAAAACAGATTAAAAAAGTTAAAGTGAATAAACTCTGACGTAAATAAATGTGATAGAAAAGAATTTAATAGTATTTGATATAATTCTTTTTATAAAATACTTAAATAGTCTGTATAAAATAATTAGAATATATATCACCATTTACAAATATATATGTCTGTAACTATATTTGATTAATTAAAAAAAATTTAATTCGTAAAATAATAATTTTCAAATACAATACAATATTGATGATTTATACAAAATATTTTTAATAATGATATGTTTATTTGTTTATATAATATTCGAATTTTATTTAATTTTAAAGGAATATAATTAAATTATCGAATTTAATTTTAAAGGAATATAATTAAATTATCGAATTACATTTTTTATGAATTATTTTTTGTACAATATTCATTATGGGTAACATTTAAAAAAAATACAATGAAATTTGAACAATTCTTAAGAATTTTTTTATTTAAACTTTTAATAACTAAATTTAACGGACAAATACATATTTTATTCAATCAAATGATATAATAATAATTGTACACGTGACAGTAAAAAAATATTCATAATCCTTGCAAAACATGTTTGAAAAATTCCTTTGCTGTATTATTTATGTTTTATTGTTTTCCAATATATGACTTTAATATTTTTTCCCATTTCTTATTTGGCTATAAAGTTCTTTTGAATTCAAATGGTTACCCACGGAAACCTAAAAAGGGCGAGTTTTATAATATTCCCATAGTCGGTAGACGCGCCTTGTATAACCCCGAATCCACCCTCAGTTGAAAACAATATAAATATAGAATGAGAAAGAGAGAGAGAGAGAGAGAGAGAAAACGACCACAGTCACCGCCCCTTGTATGGCGGAGAAGATTTTATTATGCTTCTTCCACGTGGATGAACTCGTTCTATCCTAAAATGAGCGCATGGAACTTTTTCGTTGTTCACTTTCTCGTCTTTTCTTGTGATCTCATTCACTTACATACTTTTTCTTTCTTGTTTTCTCTCTTTCTTTGTCTACAATATGTGATTTATAATATAATTCATGTTTTTGAACATATGCATGTACAAAAGTGTAGAAAAATGGATATATAGTACACTATACATTACTTAATACATAGTATTTCAAACATTATAGTAATTAATGTTTTGTATTTTTATAAATTAAATGAATATTATAATTTTATGTTTTAAATTAATAGTGGCAAGTTACTTTTAAATAATTTAAGAAATTATAAAAAAAAACAAAAAAAAACGAAAAATGATGAATCTGAAAACTTATACCTATTTTTCTGCACACCATAACTCATTTTGTTATCATAATTTATTCAATTGCATATTTAAATTTTACTACTAATAAAAAAAAAAATTAAAGTGTTATATATGATACATGGTATTATAGATAAAATTGATATTTGAAAACAAATTTTGTATCGTTTAGGTTATTTATGTTATTTATGGTAGTTTCTATAATCCAATATATGATGTAAAAATTTTCGATTAAATTATATCTTATTAAATATTGAATAAAATATTATTTCATTCTTCTTTCTTATTTAACTATCAATTTTTAATTTATATAATGCATTATATCAATATTACTTACGGTATTATTATTATTACTACTGTATTTAAAAATAATATTTTTTCTTGATCTAAATACTACTAACGTAATTCATTTTTTACTAATATCCAGATTAAAACTAAAGATTAATGATTGACTAATAATGAAGAAAAAAAATGAAGTATGCATTATAAAAGAAAACTTATATTAAATTGAATAATTAGTTCATTAAGCACATTGATTAAAAAATTGTGTATAAATACAAAAAAAAAAAATCCAATACACTATAAACTATAATCGGTTAACCTTCACTACGCATTAATATTTAAAATTAATTTTTATTAAATAAATTAATTTTTAGACATAATGTTTTTTTATAAATATATGTTACATATTTAAAAAAGAATTATTTTATTTATATATTTTGTATGTAAATATATTAATATGTTTACATACAGAATAGCGAATATTCATGAATTGTTAAATAATAAAATATTTTTTTTATTTTTTAAAATATTTAGAATAAATAAAATTAAAATAATGCCTTACAGAAAATTAAAAAACATTTTTATTTTATATGAAATAGTTTTTTTTAATTAACTAACTTTTATTGATTAAATTAATTTTTTTTTTCTTAATTTAAAAAAATAAAAAATGTTTGAAAATAAAATAATTTTATTCTTTAATATATGATTTATTTAATAACATTTGGTTCTTTAATATAAAAAAAAGAAATTGAAATATAAATTTTTTATTTATACAATTTTAAAATCAGTATCAATTAAATCTCTCATTTTAGAATTAGTTTATTAAAAGTATTATTGTACATATTTAAATTTTTTATAGAGTTAATTTGAACTTTTTTTCACATTTTGATTATATTTTTTTATATTTATAATTTTAAAAATATTTTATAAATATAAACAATAATTTCATATATTTTAAATGTTGTTTGTTCTCAATATTATTTGATCTCAATTAATACTTTTATTATTTCTTCAAAGATATTAAAAAAAAAATTTTTTTTTAGCACAATAGTTTTTAAAATTTATAACTCTTACATTTGAACATTGATTAGTATTAAATACAATTAATCAGATAAACGTTTTTAATAATTGATTTAATAGATCTAAATGAAATTTTATATCAAAGTACGGAAGTTGTAAAAAAGTGTTTAAATAAAATAGAAAAATATTATTTATGTGTTATGACATTTGGGGGACAGTAATTTTTATTTTTTTTAGCTTTTATTACAAAAAGCAAATTATAAATATAAAAATTAAATTAATATTTAAATTGACAGGAAAAGAAATTCATAGTATATATAAAACTAATTAAGACTTCGATTTTCGTGCTGTTCCATTTTGATCTCAAAAAAAGGGAGATTGTAAGCATTAATTTTTTTTTATACATAGTCAAATGATCAGTTGGCCATTTTTAATATTAAGCGTTTAAAGTATTTAAAATTATTTTTTTTTATATATCTGTGATAAATATGAAAAAAATTGTTAAAAATAAAACGTATGTATAGTGTTTAGTCAATTTTTTTACTTTTTAATTTTATACTGATCTTTTTTTAATCGTTTCTAATTTTGGAATACCTTATTTTACTGCTGATCTATAAAAAATTTAACTTGTACTCATTTTTTAAACTTCAAGCTGAAGAAAAAAACAAAATAATTAAGAGAACATTCATGTTAATTTCTTATAATTTTTAAAACTGTTAAATGAACATCGATTTTTTATACTTCTCATTATTTTTAGTAAATTATTATTGCAATAACTTTAATCTATCAAGCAGATTCTATATATTTAACCTATTTACATATTCTATAGATGGTAACATATTAAATTAGAATTATATCCAATTTTCAATATTTTTAAATATAAAATTTTAATTTATCAATATCGTAATACTTTAAATACGTATAAAACCAATATTAATTCTAATATACCTTGCGATTTAGTTTGAAAATCCTGAATTATGTTTCACCAGCTGCTTTACTTTAGTGGTATCCCTACTTTATGATATTAAATATTAAACGATAATCATAATTAACAATATTAATAATACTTTTTTCTTATTAATAACATTTATTTTCAATAACTGCTAAGCAATTTAATAATAAACCAAATTATTTTACAATAAGTATTTATAAATCGTATACAAAATTTAGAATTATAATTTTATCAATCAAATTATATATTTTTTAACATCATTAAGAATAATGTTAGTTGGTAATAAGTTAAAATTTAATATAAAATATTTCATTATTATATATCTCATATACTTACTTTTTTTAAAGATATATTATTTCAAAGAGTTATATTTTCTTATAATACTAAAAAAAGGGCAATATTATACTGGGATTAAAAAAATACCATTAAAAAATAGGTAGGTAAGTACCGTGCATAAGATACTTAAGTGTCGTTTAATTTATTT
Organism: Eupristina koningsbergeri; assembly: GCA_018907245.1. Classification (NCBI taxonomy): domain Eukaryota; kingdom Metazoa; phylum Arthropoda; class Insecta; order Hymenoptera; family Agaonidae; genus Eupristina; species Eupristina koningsbergeri. The sequence goes on along the minus strand of JACCHV010000033.1, from coordinate 309,369 downwards.
ATAATTATTATATATGAAAAGAAACGATTCAAAAATCAAAATTAAAATATTTTAAAAATATAGAAACATAAACTTACTAAATGCTCAATTTATGTAAAGATAACAAAAAGGATTTTTAAAGCAAATATTTTTAAATAAATTTATTACTACAATTATAATAAAATAAAGGGACACCCAGAATATATATAAATATGAATATAAAAATATTAAGAAAAAAAAAATTTTTTTTAATGAAACTGAAAAATCATTTTTTACTTAGATAAAAAATATTAAATTGTTTACAATTAACAGTTATTATTTATTTACAATTTTATTAGTCTATTAGTTTTAAACAATTTTAATCTACGATTAAACGGAATATTTTTTCCTTATATTAATGCATTTTATTTACATTTTTAATATAAAAAAAATAATTAAATTATTTTTAATTTGGATAGTTATTTAGTGTTAATTTTTATTTTATTACACATTTTAAAATATTTCTTTTTTATGTTTAAAAAAAGCAACTAATAAATTAGCTTTTAAAACGACCCAATATTTAATATTTTTCTTTTAATAGTAAACAATACTTTTATAACAAAAATAAAAGTCTAAATATTAATAATAATTCAATATCTAATATTAACATTTCAAATAATGATTAGAGTGAATAAAAATATTAAGTGAACAGTTTTACAAAAAAAGTATTTATTTATTCTAGGATTATTGGTGTTAGCCATCTGGTTTTCCATTTTATACTGGAACTAAGCTATGAACGTACTCGAAAGATTTAGCCATGTGGAAATATGATTTTGATTAATAGCTGACAAGTATTTCCAACCTCGTTTCGAGTTCTAGAATGATTTTTCTTGACCTAAGAAACTGTTTTAAAGCGAGGTGTGTCGGAAACCGCGGAGCATTATACTTATTTTTCTTTCTTTTCTAAGCACAATCAAATGTATAAAATAAACTAGAATCTTTATTCATTTGTCTGAGAAGTGACAATAATACCAGAATTTTATATTTGTAACATTTTTAAAATGTTTAAGATTATTATTTTTTATTTAATTATGAAATTGTCCAATAAATAACTTTTTTATTTCTTTCTTTTTTTACATTTTAGTTGGCATTTATATACTTTAATAATTTCTTATATTTAAAAATAGCGCCTTATAAATGATTATTTTTAAATAATTAATATTTAACATTTTAATTCTTTATTTATTTGTTTGATACTAAATATTATTTAAGTAAATATTCTAAACATAAATATTGAAATATTATCGATTATTAACCAAAAAAAAATTTAACAATATAAAGTACATATCATTTTCTTAGTTAACTTTTGAATTAATAGTAAAATTATTTTTTTTATGTAACCATAAGTAATACGTTCTTAATAAATTTTTAAAAACAACATATTATTTTTATTGTTTAATAAATTATTGAAGAAAATTTCTTCTAATAGCTTAATTTAAAAAGTTGAATAATGAAGAATATTAAAAAACTAAATTCGAAAATATTAAATCAATGCAATAATTTATAAAACGAAAAATCCTTTAGTAAAGTGAAGTAGTTGGAGGAGATATGCAAGCTATAAAAATGACATAATTTAAAAGTTGTGAGTTTTCAGCACTGAAAGATCTGAAAAATTATTTTTGAGGACTTCAGGTCCCCTGATAAATTATCTAAGGTAGTGTCACAATTTAGCTAAACCTACAGTTTTTCGAATATTAAAAATAATTGAAAATTAATATATATTTACAAAAAGCTATAATTAGAAAAATTAAATATGTACATTTTACTATCAGGATCTAAATCAATAATAAACAAGTAAAAATATTTTATTATATTATTATATCAATTGATTTAATACGTTTTATAAAAAATTTTTATCATTTATATCTTACTGGTCAATTTTTTGACATATATTATAAATTTTTTATTTTACGTAAATGATTAAAATTTATATAATAAAAATAATATTGATATTATTTGTCAATTAATTAGATCTTGAGACGCAACAATGATCCTGAACACGCATCAGCGTACAAGCACATCGAGCGCCAAGCAACTGAGGTGATATCGCACCTCTAAGCGCCCGACTCAGGAGCATAATCCCTCTGGCTTCGGTCCCGATCGCATGATCCTTTCCGTCTAACCCGCTGCACAAGATTCTGTGTCAGAAAACCTCTACCCGCCTCCGCTACCACGCTACCTTGACAGCAACCACCCGGACCGTTCACGTTTTCTTGATGGTCCAATCCTTAAGGGTTTGATTGCCTACAGTGGAACCATTCTTCTGTAGTCACGAGTATTCTATGGCGAATATGTGAATTTGCGTCTGCTGAAAATTTACCATTTGCATCCACCGTCTGCAATCTTGCCTCTTGATGAGTTTTCTTTTTTGCATTAGGGTTTTATTTTTGTTAACCACCCCTAGGGCACCACCCCGTAAATCGACTCTTGCTGTTCCTTCCATTTCCCGCCCATTCAATATGTCCGCCGTTCTCAATACCGTCCACTGGTTTTGTTACTGTGTCATTATGTTTCCGGCTTACCTATTTTCCCCCATCGTTTGTTATTATTTATTTGATTGTAATTATGAAAAGAATAAAAAGAACAACCAAAATTAATTCACTATCCAAAATGTCTTCGCGTATATAGAAATTTGTAAAGTAATTATTTGAACTAATTACACGAATTTCAGATAGACTATGAACCTTGGTGTATCTGGGTTGATGTTATTATTGTTTATGTTCAATACCCATCCAGTAGTCACTAAGCAAATACAGGTGACTTTAAATATTATAAATATTATTATATTTTCTATTTCGAAAGTTATTCCAAACGAAAGTATACACTGTGTTATTAATTTTGTATTTATTTGAGAGAACTGTTCATTAAAGGACACCTCATTGGTGACATTTATTTATTTAAATATTTTTTTATTGACTACACCTCTGAGAAATATTTCCAATCCCTGGCAGATCGACTGTCGAATTATCTCGGCGTTAATTTTTCTCTAGGTTTCAACGAGCACTCGGCTCTGTCCTTTACTCGTGAAGGGTAAACGAAGCTGTCTACTTACAATAATTCGAATATTATTAAGTAAATTATTAAATAAATAATTAGTATTGTTTAATAAACATATTAGTATAATAAATTATAATAAATATTTTTAAAATTTAATTAAAATTAAGTTGTATTAATATTGATAGTTATACACTACATATAAAATATTTTTATTTATAAATTTATTGATTCAACTTACCTTTTCAGTTCTGGGTATTAATTTTCTTAATTTTTATTATTAAAATCACATGAAATCTACATTATTTTCCATAAAAAAATTCTTATTTATCATAAAATAATAATTACTCACGTATATACACTTATATATATACTACACAGCGAAAGTCCGTACTTATAATTTGTTCACAGTATAATTGTGATTAGGAATTCATAAAGATTAAAAAAAAATCTAAAGAAAGAATTTTAAAATCGCATAAGAATTTCCGCTAATTAACCTTTTCAATTGATTCACTATAATAATTTCCATGATACAATAACAACGGTTCTATTTTCAGATCTAGCATTTTTAACTCTCGTTTAAGAATGATGCTAATTAAAGTCAGTTCTAATATCATTCTTGTAGCAAGATCATACGTTTCTTTTACCTTCTATGAATATAATAACACCTTTATACAAGTAACAATCAACATTCTTTGTTATCAATCGTTTTTAAAACAGGATACTTGGTTTCAAATTTTTTCGTATACCATTATCTTCGAAAAGTAACAGTTGCCTCACGTCAGATTATCTGTTCCTCTACGATTTCGGATTTCAAATTCGTTTTCTTTTTGTTGTTAAGCTTCTTGAAATAAACAACTTCAAATATACTATCATTAAACTTACTTGCAAAATAATATATTTAACTATTTATTAATCACACTTCATGACAGGATGGTCAACAAAAAATAGAGAGGAACACGTACCGGTCACTATCGAATTACATAATAAAATAGATACGATACTAGGGATAAGTATATGTCGCACTCTATTAAATGATTAATGTAAATTTAATATCTTAAAATAATAAAATAGCACTCCGCACTTTGTACTAATGGATACGAAAGCACACTCTATACAAAAAAAATATTTAAAGAGCAAAAACGTTCTTGATATTATTACAAGATAAATAATTATATTATGTTACAAATTTTTTCTAAAGACCTCTAGGTCTTTTTCAAATTATTAAGTTTTACTGTATAAAAACAAAGAACAGACACTCTTCAACAAGGAAAACCTTCATCTAGCTGATTATATAATAAGTATGGGTACATTTTAAGTTCAGTTTGCGATCTTGGCTTCTGCTCCATAGTATTCTTACTATTTTCATTTTTTTTTATAATATAAATATCAAAGTGAGTCCCGTTAATTTAAATCATCGTTCAGTAACGACGAACCTCAAACTTTTTTTTTAATATTTTACTAATTTTAATCACAAACAGTCTTCGCTGCTTATTATTTAATATTTATAAATTTAATTATTTTAATTAAATATAGTTATAAAATATAATAATAAATATTATTAAATTCTTTACTATTGTTAAATTATATATATATATAAGTATTTTAATATTATTATTTAAATTATAATAAATAATTCTTACCTTACTTTTGTAGATATATATTTTATCATTATTTTGATAAATTAATTAATTTATCTGTAATCGATTTATTTTATTAATTCTCTTGTTCTATTTGTTTTTATATATATTGATTTTTTTCTCTCAATTTTATTATACTCCATTAGTTAATGAAAATTGTATTAATATAATATTAATAGAATCTCAATATTAATAATATTATAACAATAAATACAATTGATTTATCTCATACTAAATTTTCAAGGAAAAATTGAATAATGAAGAATTTCTTTATATTTTAACTGTATAAGAGACAATACAAGAATGATGAAGTTTTCTTTTTCCTCAAGAAACTTCCACCAAAAACTTCGTCACTATTTTTTTTAAACCCCTAATAATTAATTTAATTACCAAAATTTTCATTGTTTTAAAATTCATTATTGGAATGCCTTCCCAAAAATAAGCTCTTTTTTCATTTCGCATATTCTTAATTGTTAATTCTAATTGGCTACTAATTAAAACATTCAATTACTCGCGCGAACAAAAAAATTATATCAATCAATAAGCATATATTCTATACTTACAGGTCATCTTACAACTGTACACCAATATTATTTTGACCACAACTACACTGACATCAACTATACACATTTCATATATCTATATCACTACTCTACATCAGGATTTCTTCCTCATCCTATGATACTGACCATTATGCATAATTAGCGCCATTTATATCTCTCAAGCATTCGATAATTGCATATAATCAAGATAGTGCCAACTTCTTGATAACAGTTTATCAAAACTACATTATTTTCCATAATTATTTATTATCTATAACTACGTGAACCCATTTTCAATTACTTATATATTAACACTATTATTATCAATTATTTTCATTTGCTTTACTTATTACTATATTATTAATTATTTTATTTTCCTTTAGAGTTTTTTACATTTAGATCAATGATGATTTTTACTCAAACCCCCTTCTTAAATTATGACTTCCCTGAAATCACAGCCAAATGGATCAAAAACAAAACCTTCACGCACCTTTTATTTTTATTTTTATGCATTGCTTTTTGTTTTTTCCACTCATCACTACTAAAAAAAAAATAAATTTGAATAGATATAGAGAAGGAATTAAGGAGAAGGTATCCAGATTAGTAGAAGGTTAGGTTAGATTCTACTTTCGGAGAGAATCCCCAACAAACACATCCCTAACTATGAGAGGTTGGTGGTCTAGAGGTATTTTCTTTATATAACTTAATAGACGGCAAGTAAAAATGGACAGCTGGTTGTGAACAATGCCGGTAATCACGTCTTCAATAAATGAAACATACTCCAGTTACCCAATCAATCTCAGATAGAGTCAGAATCCTCTTCAGCTTTCCAAACATTGTCCCCATTTCTTTGAAGCTGCCTGTTCTAGCTCCAGTTCTGGGAAAAAGCAGGCCTCGCAAATCTATTTATTCTGACCTTATTAGATATACGTCTTCTCTTATGAGTGAAGACAGTTTTCCCAGCTATTAGACTTTCAACGATCAGTGTCGATACATACATCGGCTTCACCTGATTATTTTTAAGCCCCTGAATCGTCGAGAAGACATCTCCCATTTCAAGATGTCTTCTACGATTATGACGCCTGGCCCTTCTGTGCCTCCTGCAAATTGCTGACGTTCAGCATACTGGAGGGGCTGCCTATCTCCACTCATGCTTATATTTTTCATCAATAATCTCCTTCGTCATTTTTTTTCTTTTCATTTATTTCCTCGACTACCACCCCTTCAAAATCAAAGCCTACAACTCTCTTTTCTCCTTCAAAAAGGCTGTAATCTTACTATCTCTGGAGTGGTTTCATTCATCTCCTCTGAAATACCTTCCAAATCAGAAAAAAATCGCCCAGTTTCGATTGAGCTTTTCAATAATTGGACTGCGATCTGCAACATAAAAATGTTATTAATATACTGACATTTATTTCTCAATACCTAAAAAAGAGAAATAGAAAGATTGAGAAAGAGAGAGAGAGAGAGAGAGAGAGAGAGAGAGAGAAAGTCACTATTCTATACATTACACTCTACCTTTTATCCATCCCAGTGGATAAATAAATTTTTTTAATTCCGAAATATGGGCTTTTGAGATTCGTCGTCCCTGATTAGCAATTTCATATACTAATAGAGAAAAAACATTTAAAATCTCAAAAGGACCTTCATATTTAGGTGTCAGCTTCGTAAAAAAATTTTGCACAGCTTTGGACAATCCATGAGTTCTTATTACTACTTAAACCTCACATCAATTCTTTTTTTATCGTACCTCTGCTTTTATTTAAGTCTTTACTTTTCAATAAACTTCACTACTAAGTAACTTAAACTACATAACTTTTTTAACGTATCTATCAAAACATATGGATTCGATCTATTTAAAATATCATTATCTTATAATTCATTTTTGAGACTCTTCAACGATATAGGATATCGATCAAAATTAAGTAGGCCAGAAGTAGGTGATATGTGTATTGTAACCTTTACTATGGTATTAACTGTATGTCTAAACTCATTTATATTTTAATCCAAATTCCGGTGGTCCTGCTTCACAAACGTGGTAATCATGATTTTAAGGATCTGATTACTATATTCCACAGGGTTCGCTTGAGGATGATAAGGTGGTGTAATAATGTGTCGCACTGCATATTCATCTAACGTGTTTTTCATTTTTTAATCACTTACGATCCATTAATAAATAATAATTCGGTGAATAAATAATTCGATGTTAATAAATAATGTAATAATATCAATTCTTCAAATGCCATGGAAATAGCTTTCTCTTCAGCAGATCTAAAAGGATGAACTTTAATCCACCGAGTAAATAAATCTTGAAAAATTAATAATTATTTAAGCCTATTTTTACTTGGGGAAAATTTCATTAGATTCGCTCTACTATTGACCATGATCATTCCATTATTCATGTTTCAAGTAACACTTTGGGCCCCATCTATGAAACTTTATACCTCTACATTCACAACATTCATGTACAAATTTATTGACGTCGCACCATTCAGTAGATCAATAAAATTTACGTACGTTTTCTCTATTCTTAAATGTCCAGAATTTTTTTCACATTGTACTTCATTATATATTCAATATTTATTCGGAATCATCAGTCTCCACTGCTCATCTCTATATATAATTGAATCCGATAACAAGTCTTTTCGGTAGCAATAAATTAGCCCATTTTTAATTAGTCATTTGTATATTTACGAGGATATTACTTAATCTCATTTACCCTGTGAATATACCAAACAATGTCCCCATATTTTCACGTTCTATTTCCTCATTAAATTTCAATAACATTGCAAAATAAAAACTTTAAATGAATATGATCACGAATTGTAAGCAGGAACTACATAAAAAAATAGAGACGAAATGTCAAAATACTCTATCTCATCACAAATTGAAATGAATGACTAATATCACTTTCAATTAAAAATCAAAGTTATAACAAATATCCTTAAATAAAATAAACTTAAAAATTTGATAATTTGGTTACTTATAGGTGTAAGTAATAAGTAAACTAATATGTTTTTTTCGGCGATATTTTGATTTCTGTCTTCTTCAGGCCTTTATTATTGAAATTATAAATTATAAAATTAGTTAAGACAATTATACTATTTAACACGGTATATTATATCATAGATTTTAAATATTTATCTCGGTACACTGTTTACCTAGATTAATCTCATGCAACTTGTATTGATAATACGTCAAATTTGAAATGTACTAAGGAACACTTACATCGTATTTATATACAGTCAGTTGTGTGGCGCGTCATTAGTCTAATCAGGTGCTTATACTGAGTATTTAATACATACATCTCCTCTTGTTTTTTTATAGTATGTATATATGTAGCATTTCCGAAATTTGGTGATTTTGTAGTTGTACTCTTTGTCTACGATTTTGACATTGTCCTAGTTAATCTTATGTTAGTTGATTTGCGAGTGAATTTGTATAATAGAATTCATATTGTTGTGTTCTGTATTTTCGCAAATTCATTTCTTTACAATTCGTTTTTTTCGCCTATATAGCTCGCATTACAGTCTTTGAAGTTTATTTTATAAAAAACTCCTGCTGTCTCCCATTTATCATTGCTGTCCTTACTCAATTTTATGATATTTTTTAATTTATTATTAATGGTGGAGACAATATTAATATTATATGGTTTTCATTTTTCGTAAAATTTATTTATGTACGGGTGAGAAATTATATTGTTATAACGTTTTTGTATATTATTGTTGAGAGAATCTTTATAATTAATTTTTCTCAGTATATGTCTAATATGTTTGTTACAGAAATAGTCAGGGTAATTATTGTTAAATAAATATTAATCACTTTGTTTAGAATAAATAAATATTAATTACTTTACCCATGTAATAACATGTGTCAAATATCAAAATCGTCCTTTCTACAAGGTTATACACAAAATTTTTCTTTTGGCCCCTCGAATGATGTGATTAGAAATTAATAATTCTGTTGAAGCACTTCGATTTTTTTGTACCAATTCATGGCTATATAATTGTTTTTATTATGTATGATAATGTCTAGAAAATTTAAATATTTGTCCGTTTCTATCTCACGGGCGAATTGTAGATGGATATTACAACTGTTAAAGACATTTAAAATAATGTCAACTTTACTTTATTCAACGTAAAACACAGTATTAGCTACATATCTATAATAAAACAGAGGGGTAATTATATCGTTGTTTAAGAATATTGAGACACTCCTTTTCCAAATTTCCATTACCATGTCTATAAAAATGAGCGAGATTGGAGCGCCCATCAGGGTTCCGACAAATTGTTAATAAATGGTACCATTAAAAGACATATTTTTTGTATATTTGACAATATATTTTTCTTTTTCATTGGAATTGTTTTCTATTCTTGTCAAGTTGATATTTATTTATAAAATAAAATATTAAGGTGGTGCGATACTATTATCTCAAAGTTTGCCGCATAACTTAAACAGTAGTATGTACTATGAGCTACTACAGAATGTCAGAAGATAATTGCAACCTTCTATTACTTGTATTGAAAAAATAATTTCAAGAAAAATAGTCGGATAGGGCGACCGGACATAAGTTGTTAATTTTCCTCTATTTCCATTTCATTCCGTGTGGTTACGTTTAAATGAAAAAATTTTTAAATTCACAGAATTTTGAATATAGTAATATGGAAAATCCGAAATATACATTAAATTCGGTACAGAGTTACAAAAGGATCTCGTTACAAATTTAAAAATGATATACTTTTATCTTTCTCGAGCTATAACTACCTCGATAAAAAGAATCGTGATCACTTACACCGATATTAAAAAGATTCAAAAAGAGCAAATACTAAAGAAAAAACACAAAAAAGTGACAAAATAAATTTAAATAAATCCAAATACTTTTATTTGTTAAATACAAATTAAATCTTAAAAATTAATTATATGCTAATCGAAAATTCAAAAAAATGCTTAATCAAATCAGATACAATAAAGTTCGAGCAATTCTAAGTATAATTTTAAATTTAATTTCTGCGTTTCCTTAATGTATATAAATACATGTGTCTATTAATGCCTCTTCATGATGAAATATGGTTATTATGTATAAATAAATAAAAAAATAAATATCTGTACGATCTCTCTTATATTGCTATTCTAAAATTATATTGTAATTATATGCTTCTGTATTTTATAAATGATTACCTAGCATAAAAAATGTCTCTTTGAATACTAAAAAGAAAAAGGCTTACATTCTAAACATTATTTTACAATTATTTTTATTACCACATATTTCCATTTATATTTGCATAAATGTTCATAATAGGCGCGCTATATTTAAATATTTTATTAACTTATATAGAATTTCTTATTTTTTTAGCAGTATAATTTAGCAGTATTTCGTTGATATTATTTATTATATTCATTTATAACACAAGCATGCATTTATCTGTTTGACCTTTCCAAGTACCTTTTCGAAAACTTGTAAAGATTAATGTAATAATGAAATGGATGAATTGAAATTTCCAATAAGTACAACTCTGGCAATAAATGAATAATGAAATGCATAAAATAAATAAATAAATAAAATATAAAATAAAATATAAATAAAATATAAATACATGAAAAACGTATTAAAGTTGGTTTTAGATATAGGAGAGAGAGAGTAAGGAGAAAGAGGAGAGACAGAGAGAGAAAGAGCAGTACGTAAAAGATTAAGAAAGGGAGAAAAAGATAGAATGAGTAAAAAAAAGTACACCAAACTGAGTTGTCTAGATTAGCAGCATAAATGTGACAATCTTAAAATATAAACGATAAAGAGATTTTTTGTGCTTCTAAACAATATCTATTATTGATAGAAAATTAGAATTTACAATAAAATAGTCAAAACAACTACAAATAAATGATTTACTACATATTACTTTATATATATGACTTATTTAATATAAATTTAATTGTATATACAAGTATAATAATTGTCTAACAATTCATATTGAAATGACGAACAATAATTAAAAACAGAAATTAATAAAATAAATAGTTGTAAAACAATGCATCAACCATTCAATCACAGTCATAAGAGTATAAACATTATGTTTACTACTATTATGCATATTAAAAGCAAGTATTAATTTATTACAATATTATTTCATGTTTTCGTAAAAAATGTTTTTCAATAAAAATATTGAAACAACTCACCAAGCAAACAACATACGCTGGTTTACACCTAATATCAGCTACTGTTAATTACTCACCCTTAAAAAAAGATTGTTTTTATCCGTACATTCTAAGAAAATAAGGAGTGTTTTTTATAATCATAAAATTTTATTAATAATATGTATTATTTTGTATATTATAATATAAACTTCTTCATAAGTAGTTGTACTTTAAATGAAATTTAAACCATTTGTATAATTTTCAAAACATTTTCTTAAACTGATTTTTTGTGAAAACTTTCTCAAACAAATATGAAATTGAGAAAAAAATTTGTATAATTATTTTACTATAAATGTAATAAAATAATAAAAGAAAAATTTGGTATAAGGATTTACCAAGGAAGTTAAATGTAACTCTACGTAGTTAGAAACAGTTTTTTTACATAAATGTTATTTTTATATGATACTTTAAAATAAAAATAAACAAATCGTGATATTCAAATTGTATTCTTTTAATGAATATCTTTACAGACGAATTTTAAATATATTATTGATGACACTCATAGAAGCTGTTGAATAATCTGTCCGCTGATTATTAAAACTGTGTTATTGATAACAACGTGTAAGAACAAAACATATACATAGTTCATCCACGAAGTATCAAGTTTTTTTTTCATTTTGCGCCTATTCGTCGTAGAAATTTGGGAAGGGTCTTAAAATGTCGACAAACTCTTTCCGCATTTATTCCTTTTTTTTGTTTTTTCGATAATTAGGTGCGGCAGGATTTTACTTCGCGCGAAGGGGGTTTTTCAGTTTCTTGACATGGCGCGATGGAGCGACTACTCGAACAGCATTACGCGATAAAGTTTTGTTTGTAATTAAAAAAACAGTGTGGAAACTTATAAAATGTTGCAAGGAGCGTATAAATATAATTGCATGTCAAAATCGCAAAGTGGAAAATGGAACAGAGCTTTTAAAGAGGGCCGAGAAAAAATCATCGATGAGCCTCGATCTGGGCGCCCAAAAAACTTTCGAATGGCTAGGAACACCCGGCGCGTGTTAGAAATTTAAAATTTGGACTGTCGATTAACAGATAAAGCAATTCAGGAAAAACTGAATTTAACGCGATCTTCAGTGTACAATATAGTGCAAAAAAATTTATAAATGTGAAAATTTTTGAAAAACAACAAAGCTAAAGAGTTTGAAGATGCATTTGAAATTTGGGAAACACGCCTTCAAAAATGTGTTGATACAGGAGAAAACTATGTTGAAGAATTTTAAATGTTTATTTCACACTGTTTATAAGTCCACCAATAAATCATTTTTTAAAAAAAAAAGATAAGAATTTTTTTTTTTTAATTTTTGAACAAAACGTTCTCGCGTAGTAGTTTTCCACTAATCGCTTCAGCGCGCCATGTCAAAAATTTGAAAAACACCCTTCGCAAAGTTAAATCCTGCCGTGCCTAATTATCGAAAAACAAAAAAAAAAAAGGACAAATGCGGAAAGAGTTTGTCGATATTTTAAGACCGCTCTCAAATTTTTACGATGAATAGGCGTAAAATGAAACAAAAAAACTCGATACTTCGTGGATGAACCATGTTTAATATATAATTGTCATGATATTTTATTTACTATTTTTTTGAAAAAATTTATTTTCTTTAATTGTTAAGAATTATATATATATATAGTATTTCTATAAAAACTTTTTAATTTGTACATAAAACTTTTAATTTAAATTTCACTTCCTAATGAAATTAACAAGCTGCGTAAAAAAATTGAATTAAAATCATTTATAAAATAAGCCTTTTCGGTAATACTTCTTTGTATTTTTTTTATATATTTTATAACTATATATGTTTTTATTAAAATTATTATTAACTATGATCAGTATCCTTAATGAATTATTGCAATAATAAATTCTTTTTCTTAATTTATTATACTAATTATTAATAGACCAAGCAATAGGACAATTTTTAGGTCATTAATGAAAGTTAGCAAAAAAACCGCAAAAAAATAAGTAGATTCTGATTTTCTCAAATGTCACTAAAAATTTTTAGGGATTTATTTTTTATTAATAATTTTAATGAAAAAATACACTTGTCTTTACTTTTTTTAATATACAATAGAAATTTAGAATTTTACACTATATCGTGTTTATAGAAACTGATTGATAAATTAGAAGTGGAGAAATTTTCAAGAAACTGGAAAATATTTAAATTAATTAAAAAATTTCTAGCTTTGTTTAAACTTTAATTTTGGGAAATTACAGTAATTAATGTGCACTTTATTTGTATAAAATTTCAATTCTGTCGGATTATTAGTTTTAACGAAATACTATTTTTAACTTAATTTTGCGAAAATTAATCAAGTTATTATTAGCTCAATGCTTCATACGATTTTAGTTTTTTCAACGATTTAAAAAAATATAATTATAGTATAGGTAAAATATGCGCATATGAGCTCCTTGTCTATTCTATAGTGTTAGAATTATAATTTTTTATTATATACTAAAAATGTAAAGAAAAATGCATTTTTATTATTTAAATTGTTAATAAAAATAAACTCTTGAATATTTTTAATGGCGTTTTAGAAAATAAGAATCTACTGACTTTTTTTATAATTTTCATACCCATGGTTTTCTGTCTTTTACTAACGATCTAAAAAGTATTTTATTGTTTGGTATATTACGAGAAATAAGTCAATGTAATAATAAATTTCAGCTTAATAATTTTGTAAAAGTTGAATTCAAATTTTGTTAAACATACTAATCATATTTTATTTTGACTAATAATTATCAACATATTGTATTCTATTTTAGTTCAAAATTATTTATTAGAATACAGTTTGTTTAAATCTGTACATACAGTGATGTTTCCGTAATCATTTTATAATTTTTTTTTCATTTTTGATTTTTGAAATCGATTTATATAACATTATTCATAGTTTTAAATTATTCACACTTAATCTTCAAAAATTAGGAATTAATATGAAATAAATTAATATAAAACTTTGAAGTATATGTAGTAACATATGGATATATGTATATATATATGAATGTTTTCATTTTATTATTTTTATTTATGAATGGATATATTTTTTAAACTTTATGAATTTTTATTTTTAGTTCTTTTCTGTAAAGAATATCAGTTTATGTATAAATCAATTAGTGATTACAACTTTTAATAATAATCAATTATCAATCTTTGTGCTCTTGATCATCATATACTTTTATGGTTACATTTGAGAATAAATGCACATATTATAATTAAGTACGTAATTTTAACAATATGATCTTAAATATCTGCTAGTTTATGCCCCTCTATAATGATATTTTATTTAATAATCATTAACAGTTAACAGGATGATTATTATAATTACTGTGATATTTATCGTGTAGGTTTTTACAACTTGCAGTAGTATTATAGTTATATTTATACTAATTGTATTGTAGTTTAATCTTCTTATTGATGGTGTTTTTTGTTATGATAGTATAATATCACACTGGAAGCCGAGGTATCAGCAATTCCTCATCCGCTAGCTGCACCGCAACCAAGAACACACTTTACAAATTTGAAGACACAGAAATGGATTTGTTAAATTCATTTTTCAGTGTTTATGATTTATTAAAGATATAAGATTTATTTTTATTATTAATTTTAGAAATAAAACATAACAAATAAGGTGCAATTTAAATAATGTTTAAATAAATTTTTTAAAAATTCATTTTTTTATACTGTACAATTTTAACACTCCATTGTTTATCTCCAATTTTATTATTTACACCTATAATAAAATTATAAATTTGTAATAAGATAGTCAATACCGTTGACATTTAAGACATGTAACATTATTCTCCAACTAAGAAAATAATAAAACAAATTGATTAAAAGTTTCAATTCCGAAAGAGAGGAAATCCAAAATTTTAAATTTTATCCTTAGATAACGAGAGAAATTTTTTTTTGACAATAATAAAATTTATTGACATCAATATTCTATGTATTCTAAGAGCAATTATTTTATAATCATTTAATATTAATTGATATTTATTTGATTATTGATAGTGCAACGATATGTTTCCTCTGCGCTTGTTTAAAACTCGACGACATCCAGAGTTCTTTTTAATCGTGATGGATTTCAGGTTGACGGTAGCTTAAAGTAATCGGTGAATATGGAAGTTTCAAGGAAAACATATTGCTTTTAATAATTAAAAAATTGTTATTACAAAAGAAATCTTAATTTGCCGGTATTTGACATAATTCACAAAATAATTTGCGGAGATTCGATATAAAACAAAAGATAATTCGCAGGGAAATCGGTAAATAATTTCCCCGGGATAAAAATTTCACCTGGTACCGCTAGGAAACGACACCATCAGCCGTGCTCTTCGTGCACAAAGGGTCAGTCGACTAGCGGCGCACGGGCTGTTTACGTCACGTTCCCGTGACGACCGAGGTGACAGATTTCATTACGTGCTTGCGACATCAGTCTACGGTGACATGGAGGTGCGACCAGTCACTTCCTTGTTGCTGTTGCGAGAGGACCTCATTGTTCCTCCTGTCCCTTTGCGGGAAATCGGCGTTCAAGGTGATGTGGCAGGTAGTTCCAAATTCACAAGGGGCTCCCTGCCGATATCGTCGGCGGATAATTCGATGTTCTAGATGTGCGGATACAGTCACCAGCCTTCAGGATACATTATTCGGGTTCCGTCTGCTGGTCACCAAGCGTCGCCAGGGAATCGGGGATGACGATCGAGTGCCGTGCGTCGGTGGTGGTAATTGGGTACCACCTAGATGTGAAAAGTCTTGGTAGCCGTTTCCATTAACTGCGCGGTGGTGGGGTGGAAGAGTCCGGTATGATGTGTTTATGAGGCGCCGAAAAAAGTGTTAGTGGCAGTTTAACCGTCATAATAGTTTGTGATGTAAAATATTTCATTTGTTTTTCTATCACTAACCTGTAAAGAAAATGTATGAATTAATTAGTTATGGGAGATGGGTAAAAGCAGGGATTAATAGAATAACAATAATATGAATAAAGATATACGAATCCTCAGTGAAGGCAGCAGCAGCTTGAGATGTAGTTTTTTATTCTGTTCTTAATCACACTGTTTACAAACTGTCACGAGGCCGGACATTTTGAATATAACCGGAATTCGAGGTGAACGATGCGCTCCCTATTCTTGTAGTGTGAGTTACGATTAGAGTGAGAGAGTATGATAGCGTAGTGTGAGTAAGAGTGAGAGAGAGAGATGTATCGTGTGTATTGCTGTAAAATGCATATATATCTCGGTGTATGGGAATTCGAATGTAGTGGTGTTAATTAAATTTAAATCATCGCCTCCACGATGTTGCCGATAATGCCAATCCCGAAATTATCGGCATTTTACAGTAATAATAAATTTTGTATGAAATCGTGCAATTTCGTGTCGATTTTTCAATCGACCAATGAGATCGCGCGATTTCGAAAGCACAGGACCAGGGGGGAGCTTGACGGTGTGTAACCAATAAGGGAAAGGGTTACACACGCAAGCTCAGGTGTAAATATACAAAATTTCAAATAATTTTCGGTAGTGTGTGTTATAAAATTTTGGCTTTCCTTCGAGAACAAAGGAAAGCCATTTTCAGTTATATTATTGCTTTTGGTAATACACCGTGTGTGATTCTACCCTCGGAAAAATCAAATTAAAATTTATTGAAAGTATGTGAATCAAATTCAATATTAAATATTATTATTGTGGGAGTGGTGAATCATTGGAGAGAAGAGTGAGAGAGCCGAGAGGAATATATATATATTATACCAATTAAATAAAAATCATTTGTCGGAGAAAATATATGAGGAAGCCGAACCACATTGGAGGAATAATTCTATTAAAATTATATATATATATTAATTAATATTATCCACAGATTTGGTAAGACCTTTCCTTAATAAAATATATATATATGTACATTGATTGATTATTATTATTCATAATTATATATGTTATTTCGAGTAATTAATATATCGGCGAAAATAACGCGTAAAGTAGTGTTGACCACGCGGGTTCGTCGGCCCGACGGCGAATAATTTTAGTAACGGGACTCGTCCCGATAGATAATAAAGAAAGTGTGAAAATAATATTAGTGTGCGGATTAATTAAGTCGGTAGTGAGTGCGGGATTTTTAGTGAGAGAATACTTATAAAAAATTTATAAAGCCGTTCGGGAAAATTCACGTAAAGTGAATTTTTGCGGTGTTACAAGTTATATAAATGTTAATTAATAGTTATAAAATAATCATATAGTCAAGTAAGTGAACCACTTAAATTGTTTATAGAATAAAAAGGGGGCTAATAAATATTATAAGAGAGATAGCGTTAACTATACAGACATTCGTATGAACATGGCATCCAAACATAAGATCGATGATCATTTTTTATGATCTCAATCTCTATCTCTCTTTTGATTATAAGTGAGAAAAACTAACAACTACCTAATGTTACAGAGATTCATTATTTCAGTAATGAGCTAAGGTTAATTACATATTTATTATTTCTTCATAATTTCTAAACAAATAGTACTATAAAAAAATGGTAATTTTGATTTCGTAAATACTTAAATACATTTGTGATAAATTTTTTTTAAAATTTTTACTAACAATGTTGATAACATAATTTTTGAATTTTTCGAAATGAAAATAAAAATTAAATTCATATCTCAAAGATCGATTATAGATAGTACAATTAAATTTTAAATGCATCAAACAGATCATATATTCTAGCGAGTTTTAACATGAACCTGCTGCAGAATTAAAACTGAAAAAGATGTAAATGTCGACAATATGATACTTATGTACATATAAAAATACAGACATACACACTAATTTAAAACGGCGGGGGGGTTAATATTAATATTACTAAAAATACAATTTTGAATTAAAAATATAAAAAATTAGACTAATGAAATTAGAAAACCATACAGTGAATGCTTTTTTAATATAAAGATTATTATGAGGAATTAAAATTTATTTTACAATTTTTTTTTATATCAGGATATTTTGTAAATTAGAAGTTAAAGATTGGATATAATTTTATATTATATTATAATCGTGTGTAATAAGATACGATGTATATCTCAGGTTGTATTTAATTTATATATCAGTAATATATAATTTTTTTTGCATCTCTCACGCTTTAGGTTGTAATTTAAATTGAAATCACAAATCAAGTGCTTTAAAATATATAAATATTGAATTATAATTTACAATTTATTAACTTGAATAATTTAAGAAACATATGTGTAAAAGTGTGAAACCCAATGTTAATATTCACTTATAACTTTTTACTTACGCTTTTGATAAATCGACCCTTAGCGATCTTAATAATACTGCGAAATGATTATAAAAAAGTAACAAAATTGGAATTATCACTAGAATTTGTGTATTATTTTATATTCAAAATTCAATTTATCACCTATAAAGATGAATCTTTTAAAAATTTTGAAACTACTCATAATTAGAATGGAACTGTGTTTTTATATCATAATTCTAATCTTTAGCGAGCAATTCGAACGCTCTAACTACGGCAGATATTTTAACATGGAAAATAATATATATTTATATAATTACAGTTACGATCAATTAATTTTGTAACAAATTAACCTACGTACTGGTCAATATTTATTTCATAGGATCCAGTGCGGATTTCCCAACGATCGATATTTCAGCGAGTTTGATTATCAGCGACATTTTGTGCTACATTCTGCTTTACTGGGAAAATCTTTTCACAATATGAGTAGTTCTTATTCTAAAGTACATTGAAATTTATCACGTAAGCGATAGATATTACGTTACATACGTGACAATATATTGTAATAGTTTATTTTATGTTACAAATGAGTTCGATAAAGTTCCAACAAATAAATAAATAAATTCGTAGACAAAACTACATTTTAATAAATTATAGTCCCCGCTTTAATATCATCAACGAAAAATCAGGGAAATATATCTTCATACGCTTAAGTTGATGACAAAGCCTCTCCTTGCTCTGAATCACCCGACGCAGTGACTTCCATTCTTTCAATAAGTTGCAGTAGTTGTAGCCAAAAGAAGTTGAAATTACTTGCACCTTGAGCTCGCTGAGGATATATATATTTATTCTCAAAATCTTTTCATAAAAACTAAGATGACTGCTCGAGGCGGCGGCTAAGCCCGTGCTGCCTTGCTTAGTGCCGACAATTCGATTCAATACCCCCTCGCACATATCATTACCCACAAATACACGGTTGTACACAATCTCTTACAAATGACCGTTACAATATATTTATAATTTTGTCTGAAACAATAATCAAATTTATTATATAATATATATTTTTTATTATTTTTTTCAGTTCTTTTTTGAAAAATATATTTTAGACTTAAATTGTTTATTCTTATAGACAATAATTTTTGTTTTTAAAAACAAAATTTCTATTTAGTAAAAAATTTTTTAAAATAAATATAAAAAATTGTAAAGTATATATCATGATTATTTAAATTCATTTTATTCTTTAAATATATTATATAAATTAAAATAAGGTTTTTAAATATATTTGAATTTTTCTTTTAGTTAGCTTATAATTATTCATATAATTAATATTTTATATTTATAAATATTAATAATATTATTAATCAAAAATATTTGCAACAGCATTTAAAATAAAAGTAATTTTATTTTAAGACCGCATGTAGCTAACCTCCCTGCAACACCAAAGAGCTTAAACCACGGCACATCCGCGCTCGATGCGTGCTCGCGTCGTACTGACTCTGAGCGGCATCAGCATCTCCTGCTAGCTGGAAGACGAAAATAATTACTTGAACGCAGGCATTAATGATGGCACATAAGTAGCGTGCATATCGCCGTTACTGTCGACGATTCTCTATAAAATGCCGCTAGAAGAAGTTGAGAGTATCTTTTCACAATTGCAAAATCACACAGAAAAATTTCTGTCCTTTTCCTAACCATTTTACACAGGAGTACCCCCGCCTCGATACATTATAATAATTTTCCATAATAAAACTATTATAACTTATTTCATGCTATACCACCGTTATCCGCCCATTTTATACTGCATCACCGATATCTCTCATTTTCACTATACCACCGCTTCTACCTGTTCTATCTTACATAACATTTACCGCCCATTACACACTACCGCCCCGTAAATAAGAACCGTTAATATTGGGCATACACATCACCCTCCTTGTATGAAGCCTATCTAACCTCACGTCATGCGCTGGGGAATCATATCGTTACACATTTACTGATAAAAAAATTAATTTATTTATTTAACTATAATAAAAATTTTATCTAATTAAAATTTTTTATTATCTTTTATAAAACTAAGATATAAAAATAAATGTTTTCCTTTTTTTAAAAAAGAATTGGATACAATTATAAAAAAAAATATTTTATCTTATTGAAAGTATTGTTCATCGTTTGTCACTAATTTTCCTTTAGTAGTAATACGTGAATACTACATTTACTTAGATCAATCTAATTTTTAATTTCTCTATAATATTATACACACAATATTTATACAGGTTGAGTTTCTTTATTGAATTTACTTTCATCAGACACTGAACATTCACACTGATCAAGCAGGCTATGAATTATTGTTTGAAATAGATAGTAGCCTAATTTAAAAATTTCTGAATAATATAACGATTGGGATAGAATCTCCTTTTGGGCTGTTTTAATGTATACATTGACCGATTTTTTAATACGAGAACCACCAATATTCTGGAATCAAATGATTTTTTTATATTTGATATATATTTATTAATTTTTTTTTAACACATAATTTAAATATGTATTTAAGTTAGTAGGGCATATTGCAATTGGTGTATTAGATTCGAGCACTACACATTAGATTAAATCAAGCTTTTTCCATCAAATATAGTATATATGCCTAATTCAAGGATATTTAAGTTTATTATTAATATTTATGATTTATTAGCCTTAACATGACACTTTCTCAATTCAAAAAGATTGTAATAAATCTACGTTTCAAATTCTATCAGAGTTAAATACCATTCTTGTTTAATTTTTTATTATAAATAATTTGAAATGAGATGATCATTATGAAGTCATTTTTTTTATAATAGTATCACGATGATATCAAGAATCGAGATTAGACCTTAAATCAGAAAATTACTCAAAATGTATTAAAAGAAATAAAAAATTTTTTTAAACGCTTATTGTTTCTAGTATATTTCAACCTTGACTCGATCGTGAACAAATAGAAAAAAAGAAATATAAATTATATTGAATTATTCTTATAAAAAATTTAATGATATATATTTACAAAAAAATATAATTATAACTTAACAATAACAATTCTAAAATGATGTATTCTTCGATGAGTTCATAATATTTTAATATGGGTTAAACTGAAATTTGTATGTACTACATATTAAGGTTATTACATGTATATATATATACATGGTTCATCCACGAAGTATCGAGTTTGATGATTGATGGTATAATAGCGGCGGTTATTTCACGAGCGTAAGGCTCGTCATCACACCCTGAGAGAATCATCGGCACCAGCATCCCGATCAACAGATGACCAACGAGCGACACTGAGCAACGTGGGGAACTTGTCCGAGTGAGATGACAGTAGCGAACGTCTCTTCCGCAGCGGTGACGTATTTGTTTTTATCTTTTCAAGTTATCTTTGTAATTTTGTGGCTTCGCTCGAGAGAGGTTTTTTTGCCGTAAATTGCGGAGTTAAACATTATTTTTTGTACGACTCAATTATACTTGTAATTTATTTGCAGTACCTCGCTCACTTCCCTTCATTCCTTTTCACTCATAATAATTAAATGATTATAAACATTTTTTATTGAAAAAAAGTGTTTGATTTAGTTAACTTATTCGTTGTTCCCATTAAAAGTTTACAATATGTACACAAATTATGTACTGTATATGAGGAACGTTTTGAAAACAGCTTTTTGGATGATCAGACATTATTCCTCAAGTTAAGGGGCAGCAGTTTTATAAATGCAATTGTAGTGGATGCAATTGACAATTACAAGCGAATTACTTGTCAGTAGAAATTAACTTTCGTGTACAAATACCGAGTAAGAAAAGTCACGTACGTACGATTATTTATAGATGGAACGAATAACTGGTGAGAAAGAACATCTATTTACTCTTGAGAGTGGAGAGATGACAAATCACATCCGTCCCAGTGGTTTGCTGATGTATAAGAACAATTGATGGAAACGACATTGATGATCAAGAACGTTTAATGAAGTGGACAGCAAGAAAGATCATTGAATAAAAAGTTTAATCGATGAGATGAATTGGAAGTTAGCCTCTCCGAGCCTAACCGATGTTGACATTTTTATGTCCTAGATAGCCCATGAATTTCTATTTGCGAATTGCATGATAATTTATTATAAATTTATAAATAAAAAAAGTATTTCCGCGTCTCCTCGTTTTTTTTCTTATGAAAGCTAACTTATTTATTTTTGTAGTATTATAATGCCTTTTAGTTTTTTTCTAAAGGTTGAAAGTTTAACATTCAAAGATTATGCAATTTCTATTTCTAATTGATACGAATCTGTCCTGATGATTTTAATCGCGTATATTTCTACATTTTCGACTTTCTGTTATATCGCCGATGATAAATTTATAATTTTTAAACTTTTAAATAAATTATTCCACGCTAGGATTAAAATAAACACAATACAAGTTTAAAAATATATAATAGTAATCAATTGATAGAAAATATTTTTTTCGTATAAAAAAAATTATTTATTTGCTTTTAGATTCATAGGTTAATATATTAAATATAAATTTATAGGGCATGCTTTGTATAGAACTAATTATTAATTTAAATGGTATATAAAATTAAACCTATTATAGAATGTCAGTAAATTATTATTAAAGCTGCAACGAGACACGCTCGTTGCTAAAAACGTGCTGCGACAATCACCCTCTTCCCCTCAACGCTCCAAGCCCCGCAGACGGGCCCCCCGCTGGCACCTGTACCGGCACGCGCCCGGCTCCCCTCGTAGTCACGGATGGCCAATCAAATGGCCGCTTTCGTTGCCGCTCCAATCTCGCACTGTAGAACCGAGGCTATGTGGTGCCTGAGCGCGCTCGCTTCGAGGTAGACTCATTCTGGCTTCGTTCCCAATCTAACTTTCCCTTCCGATTATCCTGTTGTACACAATACCGTGGCAACATTCGAATTTCTCCAACTTTGTTACACACGATTCCGTGTTGTTTCAAATCCTAACAAAAAAATTAAAAATCGTTTGCGATTGAAATTTTTCCTTACTTTGTATCAGAGAGTCTACAACTATTTGTAATTTCGTCCGCAGCAATTACAAGGAGATACCGAGTCCGAACTTTAGCTCCGCTGGGAGTTTTCTTTTTCTTTAACAAAAGTGTTTTCTTTAACCTTCTTTGATACACCATCCATGAATGTGGTCTATCTCCATTCCTTTCGTTATTGATAAGACTCCGGTAGCAGTCGTAAATTTAAGAAATTCGCCCGATCCGATTATTCTCGGTCATTCGCGTCGCGTTATTATCCGTTCGTTATCCATAAGCAATATTTAAGTCTAAGTCGCGCGAAATCTTTTTTTTTGGTCGTATAAATTTTTACAAATTAAATTAAGCGAAATATATGGCGTATAAACGTTACGAAAAAATTATTGTAAAGTAATTATTTTTAATAAATGTTCGGAAAGATGAACAACAATCGCGCGTGTGTTTACGTTCGGCGTGTTTGTTATTGTCGGCGACCTCCGTAGTGGTCACGCACCGAGTAAACGTTTAACGAGGTAAATATTGCTAGGGAAATAATATTCGTATCGTAATTCGAAAGAGAACAAAATTTATAAATAAAATTTCGAACATTCAAATTGTCGCGTTAGCTTAGCGATAAATTTAATCAATGTTATACAAATCTTAACTAATATCATTTATTTGTATGTTTGTTTAAAAAATTTGAATAAACATATTCACCTGCCCGGTAATAAATTTGTTACATAAATATTCTAAATATTTTTTTTAACTATTCTCACCTGCCACTAATCAAAATCCTTGGCAGACCAGCTACCGCTTTATCCCAGCGAAAAATTCTTTCTATCTTTTCGACGAGAGCTCGGCTCTGCTCTTCACCCGTGAAGGGCGAACAGAGCCGTCTCGTCACAAAGCATAAACAGAGTACATTATTCATAAATTATAGTATTTTGCGTGATTGAAAGTTCAAAAATGGAAATTTTAACAAAGAAATGAAAAATATAAAAAATCATTAAAAATTTATACTAATAGTTAATTACAATTATTGTCGGATTAAATTGATGCATAAATCTAAACTATATAATGAAATAGAAGCTGAATGTTGACGTCTTATAATTATCTAGTGGCCTCAAGAGAAACTATTACTATTAAACATTACTAAAAAACGAACAATGGGTTTATACTAAGCATTTGTCAAAAAATAATAAACATATTTAAAAAAAACAATGAAAAATAATTTTATTTAATTATAATGATCTATATAAAGGAAAAACTAGTAAAATAAATGATTAAGGTACTTAATTAGGAAATATATTTATGAGTTATCTATTTTTCAGACTTGAAGTTGTTGATTATTTTTTAATTGTACCAATAGGGTATAACTTTGTTAATATTGTTTATTTTTTTAAAAAAATTTATGATAAATTTCAATGATTTACTTAAAAATAATAATAGTTTTATTTTTTTTTGGTTTAATATTATAAATTTTTACAGAGCTGAAAAAATATTTAACTAGCGATGAATTATTTTTTAAATGAAATATGTTTTATAATTTTGAAATTGAATAGATCTTATATTTTTTATACATAGTTAAAAATATTCATTTATAAACAGGTTTTATAAAAAATTATACTTCTATATTTGTACATTTAATTCATAAATAAAAAAAACAAAATATTTTATCGGAAAATTACCTGAAATTGTTGCATTGGATAAGCCATCATTTGTGTTGATGATAGTGGAGCTGATGGTGGCACCGATGGAATAGCTAGAGGTCCCGATGTTGTTCCGTGATGAGTTGTTAATTGCGGTCCACTGGATAAACCTTGACTCCAACCCGTTGAACTATTAACTGAATGCATTCCAATTCTGTTCAAGTATTTAAATAAATAGTAATAATTAATTATTAATATTACAATATTATACGTTATTATGTATAATTTTTAATATTTATAAAAGTTCATTTTTAAATAACATTTATTCTTAATAAATTATTAAACTTTTCAAATATTAATATTAAAAAGAGTATTATAATTAAATTTTTTTTAATATTTACAAAACGGACATTTACTTAATTTATACAAATAAATTATGCAATATATTTCATATATAAACAAGAGTATATTAGCTAAAATTTTCGATTTTTTAAAAGTAACAATTCACTTTCGATTATAACTATATAATATATTTATGTAAAATATATTAATAGTACAATCATCTGAAATATGATCTGTTTCGAACTTTATCCCGAATAATTATAAATTACATACGTTATTGGACATAAATCTTATTTTCACATATTTATGTTACTACATTTTTTGCGATGATTTATTTCTAATAGTTTAAAATGCAGTGTATTGTGCATTATTTAATATAATTCTATAAAAATTGTAGTTTTTTTAAAAATGTTTACGTATTACAGATTAAAAATTATTTCCATCATTTATATTTATGAATTTTATCCATTATTAAAAATTTATATTCGTAACTAATATTCAATATTATATGAAATTTATTATTAAATTGTTTTATAAATTACAGAATTTACTTAATATTGATAGCAGTATTGTATGGTACGTATGAAAACTATACAATATCCGTCAAAGGTTATCAATATTGATTTTTAATTTTTATTTGCTTTAAATATTGTAAATATATTTATTTATTTAAAGTATTTTAAAAAATAGAAAATTAAATATAACTGAAATGTCTAAATATTTGTAAGTAATGATTTATAAAAATATGAATCTAAATTTAATTTTATTTTCCAAATATTCATTTTCAATTGCCATTAAAATGAAGCCATATTTATAATACTGCTAAATTAAATTTCAGTTGTAAAATAAAATTTCTATGTAAGATCCTTATTTTAGATTTTAAATCATAATATTTAATTAGTGTCAGCTATAAGACACCATTAAAAGATGTATAAGTTTCATGTGTCACGTATGTAAAATTGCAATTTCTCCATAGAACGGAGGTAATAAGTCAAATCAAAAAACACGTAGGGGCACTTCTTCTTCGACTTCGGAATTGGACTTCAAATTGGGACTAGTAGATCCGGTCGTACTTCGGTTCGGGTTCTTTAATACTTATACGTTTTACACAATCGGGACTTAGTTTTGAGACACAAAGTAAAGTTGTATTACACACTGCGATATTTATCTCTCTCGTTTATTAAGAGAAATATAATAAAAAAAAAGATATTATATTAATTATCTCGCGTTTTATTAAATTACGATTTCCGAACCTCACAAAGGCCAGAACGCTTTGACCGATCTGGCTAGGGCAGAACGAAACCTGGAGAGAAAATATTATCGCGATTTAATTATTAAAGAATAAACATAGTCGTGACCTCTTAGATACGTAACAGGTAAATTTTGGTGCCGTGACCAGGATATTTTCTGTCGAGGAATCGGAATTTTTTTTGCGAGTGATTTATCGGAAGAGACAGCTCGAGAACAAGGTTTATCAAAAGTAAACTGATACAATACAAGGAAGGCCATGACGAGCTGTGGAGTCGCAACAATCATAGTTGTCGTCTTAATGTAAGTACAAATATCTTTTTTTCATATTTCTTTTGCATCATTTATAAAATTATATGCATGCTGCGTATTTTATCTAAGGAAAATATTGATTGATTGATTTGTGAAATTTGTGACCCGAACCGAAGGTTAGAACTCGACCCAACGGAATTAATGAAATTTTCTTTTTTTTCTTTTTTCGGAATTATTAAAATCAAATAAATAACTTTTCCCCGGTAATGTTGAAAGGATTTAAGTTATTCACACGTAGTAAGTCATACGAACGTGAGCATAAAACGCGCCTAATATCGTCTAATCTAACAGCGTCCGGTGAGTGGAATTCCGCGAATGAAAAGGAGATAACGTTCGAATTTGCTCATCGCCTTCTCGTCGAAGTAGAAACTCCGAAAGAACAACTACGAGTCTGTGGAGATAATATCCAGAAATTAAAATCAGTGGGAACCGCGGGGTTAGACAAGCGAGATTCCGAAAAACCAAGTTTAAAGATGGCCAACGAACAAAACATTATCGAGCTAGGCGGATGGCCGAGCGTAGATACCGTGTCTCCCGATACCAATATCGACGAAAGGGACCGCCGGTTGGAAGAACTGATGGCTGAAATGAAAGCCATGAGAGAAGAAATAGATCGGCTTCGAAAAGAAAAAGAAAGATCGCCATGCGAATCGCAGACAACAGCTGTAAATACGCCTAGAATGAACGCGGCCGGACAAATATCCTCGCCTCAAACCACACCCTTGCGATCTCGCGAGCCTCATGCGCCTGTCGAAGTTGTTCGACAATCGGAATATATGCCGGAATTCTATATGAGATCGAGTATGCCACCCTACAAAGTAGCAGATCAAATGCCGAAATGTTCAGGCGAACCGGACGAAATATTGAATTTAATAAACTGGATAAATAAAACTCTAGACGACGAAGGACCTCAAGTGGAGCGGTTCATTTTACGTGCTTTAAGTAATAAGATGATCGGGAAAGCAAAGAGATTTATGGGATCTAAATTAAGCAACTATGATTCGATTGAGCATTTCATCGCTGATTTGGGAGCAGTTTTCGGAGCTCCTGGGGCCGTGGAAGACGCAGTGGATAAAATCAAAAGATGCGTGCAAAGGGACGGAGAACCCGTATTCGAGTTCGGGAATCGCATGAGAATTCTACGCGAGGAATTAAACGCGGCAACGGAATTGGACTGTCTTACTAGACATATCGGTCGTCATCCGGATCGCCGACAACACGAGGAATTAGTTATCAGGAGGTTTATCGTAGGGTTAACCGACTCGATTTCCATCCGGGTAGATGCAAGAAGGCCTGGGACCCTCGAGGAAGCCATCAACCTCGCGACGAGATTCGATAAAGAACTTTATGAAGTCCGAACTGAGAGAGGCGGCGAGCGCGACAACAATGGGCGTGGCCCGCGCTATGATAGACCTTACCAGCCGTCGATGTGGTGTAAATATTGTGAAAAAAAGGGGCATGATACCGCTGACTGTCGGAATTTGTTAAGAGAAATGGATCAACGAAGAACGCGGTCAGGGCCCCAACAAAGTGCGCCAAGGCCCCAGTATACAGGACCGCCCGTCGGGGAACGAAATAACGCGCCCTATCCTAATAATCCGAACAACAATAATAGAGCATCCCCGAATTACGATCGCCGAGGTAATTATAATAACGATCCATACGCGAATCAAAGGAATCAAAATAATTATCGTGGAAGGCCGAACGATCGTCGTGGCTATCACAACGACTTTAATGGATATTATAATCGAAATAATGGATACCAAGAAAATAGTTATCGAGATCGGGGAAGATATGACAATAATAATGATAATAGAGCTAATTACGCTAACATCGGTCCCGCGAATAATGGCGGCCCTCCCCCCGACTGATTCCACTACGAGAGGCCTCCGTTAGAGAACGTGCCACGATCACAGGACGCGAGAGTCAATCTGATTCAAGAAAACCCAATTGAAAATGTCACAAACATCGATAACAGCAACCAACATTTAAACTAAACACTTGTTCAACAAATCCCCTCATTGTTGAGCAGGAAAACACGGAACCTAAAGAAAAAAAATTCCCCGAAATAAGAGTAGCCAGAGTTAATTATATGGAAGCCGGAAGAAAATTGCCCGTTATAGAAATCCATGCGGTAGAGTTTGTAAACAACAAAGCCTCCTTTTTCGTAGATTCGGGAGCAGAGGTATCTATAATTAAAGGAAAAAAAATTAAAATGAGCGAATTAATCGATAAGAACGTCATGATAATGGTACACGGCTTCGCCTCAGGAAAATGTCTGACGATGGGAAGCTTACCGATCGCGATACATGACGTCAAATGCGAATTCCATGTGGTCCTCGAGGATATACCGATTAATGTAGACGGAATCCTGGGTTGGGACATAATTGGAAAATATAAAGGAATGCTTAATGCTGAGCATCGATATTTAAAATTAGGGGATACAATAATACCCTTCGCTCGAGACAATAATATTGAGATACCTGCGAAAACGAGAAAGAGAGTCTGCGCCCGAGTAAAAGGAGATACGAAAATTGGTTGGGTGCCACCTCAAAACCTGGCACCAGGAGTCCTACTTGGCAATTTTTTATCCGTTTTAAATAAAGGGGTAATATTTATAGAATGTACAAACACCAACGAGATGCCTGTTTCCATATCAATACCGGAAATTGAATTATTACCGTGCTACGTAATAGAAGACAAAGGGGAAGTAGACGTAGGAACAACATATAATGAGAGGGGCGGTGAAATAAATCAATTGACCATTAACAATTTATTCACCGAAAAATTAAATTATGATAATTATGAAAATGATGATTGCGCGGAGCCAATCACGGATATTAAAAGATTTAACAATTACCTAAATGACAACCCAGAACAACGGGAAGAAAGACTTAATACGATTATGTCCCTCGTGGATGTTGAGGGAAGAAACACCGAAGAGATAACATTACTCAGAAATTTATTACGGAAATACACAGGCAGCTTCGGTCTAGATGACGAGCCGCTGGCCGCGACACACTTATTGACTCATAAGATAGAACTAACATCCGAAAGACCACTAAAAACAAAGCAATACAGGTATCCACCAGTATTGAAGGAAATACTACAACAAGAAATAATTAAATTAGAAGAAAAAGGCGTCATTGAACCATCGATGTCCCTGTACTGCTCACCAACATGGATTGTCCCGAAACAACCGGATGCGCAAGGCAATCAGAGATGGAGGTTGGTGACAGATTTTCGACAGCTAAACGAGATCACCTTGGGGGATTGCTATCCCATACCGTTCGCGAACGAACTCATTGATAAGCTCGCAGGGTCAAATTACATATCCATCATGGACCTTAAAATGGGCTTTTTTCAAATAAAAATGGACCCAACCTCAGCACCGTTAACAGCATCATCGGGTCCAAGAGGTAGCTTCCAGTATAACCGGATGGCTATGGGTCTGAAGGGAGCCCCCACCACCTTCATGCGAGCAATGGAGTTAGCACTAGCTGGACTATCAAGGGAAGAGATAGAGGTATATCTCGATGACATCATGATTTTCTCGGATACAATTGAAGAACATGTAATTCGATTAGAAAGAGTCCTACGCAAACTGGAGACCGCCAACTTAACCATCGAGCCAAAAAAATGCCAGTTTTTGAAAAATGAAGCCAAAGTCCTGGGACACATCGCTGGATCAGGAAAAATATACATGAATCCAAATAAAATAGCCGCGGTTAAAGATTATCCTGTACCAACCACAGCAAGAAAGATAAAACAATTCCTCGGATTTTCCGGATATTATAGAAAATTTATTCAAAATTATGCGAAAATAACGCTGCCATTATTGGAGGTCATTAAAAGTACAAGAGCATTTTACTGGGAAGAGAAACAGCAAGAAGCATTTGATAAGATTAAAAACATACTGTGCAGTGAATCGTTTCTTCAAGCACCTGACTTGGCAAGGCCGTTTATCGTAACAACAGACGCATCAGATTACGCGCTCGGAGCCATCTTGAGCCAAGGCGAATTGGGAAAAGACCGACCATGCGCCTACGCGTCACGATGTTTGAGAGGCCCAGAATTAAGATATTCGACATATGATAAAGAACTACTTGCAGTTGTTTTCGCAAAAGAGCAATTTCGACACTATTTATACGGAACAAAATTCACTATCATAACAGATCATGAACCGCTAAAACATTTTCACACAACTAAACACCTCGATACTCGGTTTAATAGAATGAAAGCGTCATTACAGGGTTACGACTTTGAAATTATATATAGACCCGGAGTAAAGAATGCAAATGCGGATGCATTATCACGAAACCCGATACTTCAGGAGGGCGAAGTAAACCCAGAATTGCCCAGAGACAAATTATATGCCTTAGCGGAGTCCCAAGAACAAGGACAGTTAGAAAATCTCAAAAATGGATACATCGGCATGGTAGAGAAACGAAAACGCGTGAGTGACTCTGAAAGCGAAGTAGGATCGGATGTGGAATCGATACAGCCCACAAGCGAAACTGAGAGCGAGGATTGGAAACCATATGAAAAACGGGACCCTTGGAAGGGAAAAAAGAAAAAGAACAAACGAAAAAGAGGCTTCCACAAGCGAAATAAGTTATGCGAGTCGAAAATATCAGACCCAGAAACAGCGACAACTAGTGATATTAATGTACCAGCCCAGTCCACACGAAAGAATTCGGAAAAAATAGGGAACGTATCAGCGAGCACACCTCTTGAGAAATCGGGCTTAATTAACGCAAAACAGAAGATCAGTTTTCACGGTTCTAGTGACGACGAAGATAGCTCTCTCGAACATCTAGAAGTCATAGAGAACAAGGAAAGTAACGAGATCACGGTAAGAGAGATAAGTAAAGAAAAAAATCACGAATATAACCATGAAGAACCGAAAGAGATAAAAAATGAATCAAAGAAATACACCGTGGAAATAATAACAACAGGTGCAAAAGATCACGAAGGATGGGACGTAAAAATTCGAAGGGAAACGACAGAACTTATAGAGATTCGAGAAGAACGAGAGAATGAAAGTCACGAGTCGAGTCGGCTATCAAATTTTGTATTCGATGAAATAATAACATCACCGAAAGCCAACCCGAATGATGAACAGAGCGAAATTCCCAGTAATACCGATCAATTGACAAATAAGACCATTAAAGATGTAAGCTTTGAGGATGAAAACAATAAAAATGCATATTTACCTTTATACAATCAGGGCTTGCAATGCATAGAACCAGATATAAACATCGTACGGGAAATAATACCGATAGAACCACCTGGAGATTGTCTGTTCTAGAGCCTCAAAATTGCTGCTAATCTATCTATTTCATCTATAGAGTTAAGAGAAAAATTATTAACTTCAAAATTTCTAGAGGATTGCCAAGAGCCGAAAGAAGCGGTCCGAATTTTATCTTCTCATAATGAATGGGGAAATGATGACTGCGTATACATATTTTGCCGAGAATTCAATTTTAACATTTGCATACATTTTCAAATTACAAAAGATAAATTAATTTATTGTCATTTCATCGATAAAATTCGTAACCCTATTATACATTTGCATTTAGAAAATAACCACTATACACCATACGTAAAAGCAAATAGACGACAGATAACATGTGAATCCACGGAATTCGAATCGGGATCCAGCAAAAATGATAGTGTAAACAGCGATAACACCGATCACGAGGCCAGCAACGCGGTTATAGAGTCACCCGAAACCGAGACCGAAGGAAAAGAAACGGCCTTGACCGAGAGCGGAGAAGATCAAATAACGCGAGGCCCAACTGCTTTGGAACGACACAGAGTAACGCGATTACACCTCCCACCACTAACACCGCCGTGGAGAGAAGACCCTAACTCAAAATTCACAAGGGTTAAGCTAATAAACGAACACCCTTTTAAATATCGCGAAAATATTG
Organism: Eupristina koningsbergeri; assembly: GCA_018907245.1. Taxonomy (NCBI): domain Eukaryota; kingdom Metazoa; phylum Arthropoda; class Insecta; order Hymenoptera; family Agaonidae; genus Eupristina; species Eupristina koningsbergeri. The sequence goes on along the minus strand of JACCHV010000033.1, from coordinate 276,280 downwards.
TATTTCTGATGACCGCCGATATAAGTTTTAACACCGAAATCTTAGAAGCTTTAATCGAGAGAGAATATATACTTCTCAACTCCTGGGAAAACAGGGAATATATTATTGGCGAGATAAACCTGAAGAGAATCCAAGATATAGCAGTTATAGGGGTAACCATCAAAGGTCACATAAATGATACAATATTGCGAACCGATATAATAAAAAGTGTTAGAAATTTAAAAATCATGTGTCGTAATAACAACATTAAGAGCATTGCAGTAATAAAAGATCTACAGCTGATGAAAGAGACAGAATGGAATTATTTCGTGGAATGTTGCAACGAGTTATTTGATAACGAAAACATCGGGATAGTGTTACTCAAGGATAATCTCCCCACGCCAAAAGTGCAAGATAGATACACAATAATTCGAGAATATCACGAATCACCCATGGGGGGCCACCGCGGAATAAATAAAACATACAAAAAAAATTGCGGCCGATTACTATTGGAAAACCATGCGACCCGAGGTAGAACAATTTGTGAAATCATGCGTAAAGTGCCAAACGAATAAATTAGTAAGGAAAAAAACAAAAATGCCAATGATCATTACAGACACACCAACTCACGCTTTTGAAAAAATATCATTAGACTTTTATGGCCCCTTAATAAAAACAAAAAACGGCAACATGTATATTCTGACGATACAAGATCTATTGACGAAGTATTGTATACTAACACCAGTAAAGCGAGCCACAGCAATTGAAGTCGCAAAGACAATGATAGGTAAGATGATATGCTATTTCGGACCACCTGCAGCAATATTAACAGATCAAGGTACCCACTTCATCAATAAGACCCTGGAAGAATTTGCCAAAATATTCGGCATTGAAAAATTCAACACCACTGCATATCATCCTCAATCGAACGGGAGTATTGAACGAATGCATCATACAGTAACGGAATACTTGAAAAATTATATAGCAAAATATAGAGAATGGGACGAATGGATCTGTCTATGCCAACACGCCTACAATTGTACAGAGCATGATGCTACGGGATATACCCCGCACGAACTCATTTTCGGCCGAAAAGCACGGACACCATCAAGCTTCAAAACATCAAATGAGTGCGCGACTTATAACGAATTCCATCAAGAAATAATTGAAAAGCTGAGTCAATTGCAAACATTAGCAGCAATGAATTTAATCCAATCAAAATACCGATCCAAATTTTATTATGACAGAGCTATATGTACACGAAACTTCAGAGAAGGTGAAATGGTTTACCGACTAAAAGAACCACAATTAGGGAAAATGGCAAAGCAATATGTGGGTCCCTATGAAATCATCGGTATAAATTATAAAACACACAATGTCACGTTAAAACATCGAAAAGGGACGAGAGTAGTCCACATGGACAAGCTGAAAAGATCGAATGAATTGAAACGTGAACAACCATAAGAAATCAAAAAAAAAAATGTACAATTTCAACAAAAAATCATTCAATCGATATTTCTTATTCATAATTATAAAATATTTTTCTATCACTAACACTCATGTATAATTCTTACTAATAATGATATACGTATATTAATCTCCATATTAATGATTATCTAATAAATTAACACTAATAATATTACATATATAATCGCATGTAGAAATAAGAAATAATTGTAAGAACAATAAAATAAAACAAAATATATACTTGATTATTATTATTACGAATGAGTATAAGAAAAATAAACATAATTATTCTTATGGGGATCATTAGGGGAATAGAGGAAAAAAAAAACACCCGAGAGTTTACGATACGCCATTAATGCGGTACTCAGTACGTATAAGTAGGACACCTCCCACATAAAAAATCGAACGGATATAATTGGCGAAAAATAATAAACAAGGAGTGACCCTCCCTCACACACAGTTACACCTCACCCGAGCAGTCGACATACGAGTAAATACAGTATAAAACTTGAACTCCACAGTCCACTAAAATCAACGAAAATACGCATCGAAACAGATATTGTCGGGAATAAAATCGGTAAATGAAGTATATGATTCCTTATTTTCTCTTAAAAATTCATTTTCTTACTAATTCACATGAAATTTTATTTCGAAAAACCGCAAAATTAAAATATTCCTCAATTTTGATGATATTAAGCCCCAAATTTTACCAAAAAAATGGAATTCAAAATTTCAAAAAAAAAACTTTTAATTTATTTATTTTTCAAATTTTATTGGTTAATAATGTTAATTAATAATGGATTCATAAATCATGAACGGTAAATATAAGATTGACAGAAAAAAAAATTTTTGAGTCACCGGGATTCGAACTCGTGCGGCCAAAGCGGCAGGCAGCAGCCTTAACGCATGAGCCACACGACACATATAACCTTCCATAATGATTTTGGGGATTATAAAGTCAACACAAGAAAAACAAGTTATTAATCGAATCAAACAAAGACAACAGACAAGACAAACAGAAAAAACCTATAAATAAATAAATAATTTAATAAATAAACGAAATTATTAAAAAAAAAAAATAATAAGAAAAAAATTATTTGGAATTACAAAAGAAATTTTTTTATACGATTAACATGCATCATTCGCCTTAAATAAATAAAAGAGGGAAGGAACAATGAATTTCTTCATCATAATAAATAAATAAATAAATAAACCTCCAAAATTCAGTGACAAGAGGCACGACCCAGGAATAAAAGGGCATGAAAGTGCAGGTATCACACTGAACAGTAGGTTTGTATACAGCAAAAGCTGTATTGAATTTAATTATACAAAATGGAAAAAAATGTATAATATATGAAGGAAATTTCTTCCCCCACCCCGCCTACCCTTATTACCCCAATTCTTTTGTTAATCGCATACAAAAAATACATTAATGAATAAAAAAATTATGTGGATGTTACAGGACGATGGACCAAACGAAAACAGATGACTTTATAATGCCTACAAAAAGTAATCCCGGAATATTTATAGAATTCAATATTTAGACGCTAATGATAACCTCTTGCACAGACTAGGCACTTATTATATATATAATAACGACCTTCGACAATACTAAAACAATTGATACCATAATATGTTAATATGTAATAATATAATAACTATTCAAAAGGAATTGCATATGGGAAAAAAAATATATACAATCATTCGTAATAATAGTAATAAATTAAGATATATCATAAACATTAATTATAAACTATAAAACTAATACAGAGTATGTTTCAGAACAACAAAATATTTACGGGGGGATCAGAAAGGGAAAATAATCTATATAAATATATTAAATATAAATAATAAAAGGAAAGGACAAATCATCAAAGAAATGCTGAGTCGAAGAAAGTATAAATATGCCACTAACTGCAACATGGAATAAGCATAATGAAGAGAAAGAAAATAATGTAATAATATAATAACCACTGTAATAATTTGTATATTTTAGTTCATAAGAAATTTAAAGTTTAAAACATTATATGAACGAGAGAGAACGACAAAAACAATTGTAGCGACTCGAAAGAGAAAATGAAATCACGTATACAGACATCTACACGAACACAAACAAACATGAAATTTTGAATACAGAGAAAGAGTAACAAAGTTATTATTGTTTCTAATCGACGAGGACGTCGATACAGGGCCCCCGGACGTGTCACGTATGTAAAATTGCATATCCATACGCGACGACTTATTTATATATATCAGCGAAAGCAAAGACGAAACATCGGGAAATTGACATCAAGACGATCGGCCGGAGTCGCGAGTAACACAAAACCCGCGAGTAATACGAACCTCCAAACTCGACAAATTACGGAAAGTCAAGATCAGAGGTGACAATGAATGTACAAAGGTCAATTGAAAGACGTTAAAGGAGAAAGCTGACAGAACGATTATCAAAGCAGAGGCACCCAGTGGGAGAAACCGCGGATTTTGCAATTTCTCCATAGAACGGAGGTAATAAGTCAAATCGAAAAACACGTAGGGGCACTTCTTCTTCGACTTCGGAATTGGACTTCAAATTGGGACTAGTAGATCCGGTCGTACTTCGGTTCGGGTTCTTTAATACTTATACGTTTTACACAATCGGGACTTAGTTTTGAGACACAAAGTAAAGTTGTATTACACACTGCGATATTTATCTCTCTCGTTTATTAAGAGAAATATAATAAAAAAAAGATATTATATTAATTATCTCGCGTTTTATTAAATTACGATTTCCGAACCTCACAAAGGCCAGAACGCTTTGACCGATCTGGCTAGGGCAGAACGAAACCTGGAGAGAAAATATTATCGCGATTTAATTATTAAAGAATAAACATAGTCGTGACCTCTTAGATACGTAACACATGTTAAGTAAGAAAAATAAATATGATAGACCAAACGTCTTTTTTCTCTCTCACACTTATACAATGCTACTAGTATCCCTTGTAAGCATATGTAATCTATTAAAAAAAATTATTTTTTTTGTGCTATAAAATCCATTTAAAAATATAAATTTCAAAAAATCATCATATCGATCATGACTTCCCTGTTCTCACCCATCATCGCGATGTCATCCGCGTATGCGAGTGTCCAGATCTTTGCTCTCCTATTTTTGTTCCCTCTATGCATCTTTTTTCCATATCTTCTTCCAGCTCTGCAGTATATATGTTGAAGAGCGTAGGGCTTAGACTTCATCCTTGTCTTAACCCTTTGGTGACCCAGAATTCGTTTGTATGTCCTTCCTTCGTTTTTACGCAGCATTTCGTCTCTTCATATGTCCTGATTATCCTTTCTATGTGTTTCTTACTGAACTCTTTTCATTCCATGATCTCCCACGGGTTGCCCCTATCCACCGTATCGAATGCAGCTTTTAGATCCACGTACAGCATATACATCCTATTTCTTTCCTTGATCATCCTCTGCATTATATGATTTAGAATGTGTATGTTATCCGTTGTTGATCTACCTTTCCTGAATCCCGATTGTCGTTTCGGCAGCGTTTTCTTGCTCTCCGTTTCTTTTTCGAGTCTTTCTTTTATTATTCCCATATATATCTTGTACGCCGTGGATAACATCGAGAGTCCTCTGTAATTTTCAGGACATGTTTTATCTCCTTTTTTATTCTGTTTTCTATTCATTTTGCATCTCCATGTCTTCCCAAACCTGTTTGATTATTTCCTTCAATCTTTCTTTTATTGGATATCCCTTGGATATCCCATCTATCCACGCTGCCTTTTTCTTCTTCAGCTTCTTCCATTCCTTGATTATTTCTTCCTCTGTTAATTTATCCTCGGCATACGTTTCTCTCCTAGTATTTGTTTCGCGTCTCTCATCAATCTTTCACTCAGTGCTTCTTCTCAAAAGGTCCATGAAATGTTCTTTCTACCTTTGTTTATTTATTTTCTGTGCCACTCCTTCCCTCATTTTCCTACCCTTATTGATATATGTCCATATGTTTTTTTCATTTCTTAGTTCTTTGATCTCCTCTATCTCTTTCAGCTTCCATATCTGTTTTTTCTCCTCACAGATTCTCTTCCATTTTCTCCTCTGCGCAATGCAATCGTCCTTTGCTTTTTCCCCTTTCTTCCATTTCATAAGTCCTTCGTCGCCTTGTTTTTTTCTTTTCTGCATTCTCTGTCTCTCCTAGTTTTTTTTGTTTTATCTCTATTTCCTTCTCTGTAGTGTATTTGTCCGTTAGTTTCTTAATGTCCGCCCATAGCGTTTCTATATCTTTTTTTTCTTTTGTACTATCGTATTTACTGTCCATACCTTCTCTATATTTACTAATAATTTCGTCGTTCCAAACTGTAATTGTCTTCTTTTTTTTTATTTCGTCCCTTGGTGTCTCTACTTCTAGTCCTGCGTCCGTGTATACTTCAATTCTAATGGGTAGGTGGTCGGAGTCTGTTCTGTTGTCTATGTGGAATTTCTTGACTTTTCTTCTGCATTCACTGTCCGTCACCGCGAGGTCGATGACCGTATTGCCCCTAGGGCCAATGTATGTATATTTCCCGATCTCATCTCCTACTGTTGCTCCATTTACTATGTTCCATCTATAGCTTTCTATCTTTTCTATCAAGCATTTTCTGTTGTTGTCAACTATTGTATCTCTACTTTTTCCGTATTCTATCTTACCATTTTCTTGTGTCTGTTTCCCTAGTCTGCCTATTCTAGCGTTGAAATCCTCCATCAGCAGTATTTCCACGTCGCCGCAGTCGCTATTCTCTGTAATTACGTCCCATTTTTCCTCCAACTTGCCCCTGTTGTAGATACCCCAGATGTCTACTACTTTTTCTTTGTATCCTATTCTTATTCTGGTTCTGATTAGGTCTTCCCCTTTTTCCTCTACAACAGTAACAGCTCTTTCCTCTATCCTTTTACTAAGGCCTATCAGAAATCCGCCTTTGGCTCTTCCTTTTTTTGTCCCTTTTAGCTTCTACAGCTTTCCATGTCATCTATTTAGACAATTTTCCATGTATTTTTTACTATCTTTTCTTTCGTCCACGTCTCTGCCATGCAAACGTAATCCATTTTCCTGATGTATTGCCAGAATTCCATGTCTTTCCCTCATAGCCCTGCGACGTCCCAGAATAGTAGGTTCATTACCCTGCTTTTCTTGTACTTCTCACCCTTTTCTTTCTTTTCTCTGCTCTTTTAATAGATGTTTTTCCTTTTCGCCTGTGCATCATCTTCTAGTCTTTCTTCTGTTGTCCTGTCTCTTTTTTGTCTGTCCCTATTATTTTTCTTTTTCTTTGTGTTCTGATCCTTCTCTTTTTGTTGATACTTCTGTTTTCCTTGTGCTTGTCTTTCTTTTGTTCGTACTTTTCTCTTTGTGTTGTACTACTTTTCTTCTTATTATATTTTTCATGTTTTTTTCTCACCCGTTCCTTATCTAACTTATTTCTTTGTTATCTTTCTTTTTCTTGTTATTTTTCTTCTCCTTATCTCCCTCTACCTCACTGCGTTCTTTATTTTTTCCACTTTTTCCATTTTCTTTTTCTTTTTCTTCATTGCATTGAAATTTTCAAATTTTGAATACAAAAAAAAAGAGGAACAAAGTTATTATTGTTTCTAGTCGACGAGGACGTCGACACAGGGCCCCCGGACGTGTCACGTATGTAAAATTGCATATCCATACGCGACGACTTATTTATATATATCAGCGAAAGCAAAGACGAAACATTGGGAAATTGACATCAAGACAATCGACCGGAGTCGCGAGTAACGCGAAACCCGCGAGTAATACGAACTTCCAAACTCGACAAATTACGGAAAGTCAAGATCAGAGGTGACAATGAATGTACAAAGGTCAATTGAAAACCGTTAAAGGAGAAAGCTGACAGAACGATTATCAAGCAGAAGCACCCAGTGGGAGAAACCGCGGATTTTGCAATTTCTCCATACAACGGAGGTAATGAGTCAAATCGAAAAACACGTAGGGACACTTCTGAATTGGACTTCAAATTGGGACTATTAGATTCGGTCGTACTTCGGTTCGGGTTCTTTAATACTTATACGTTTTACACAATCGGGACTTAGTTTTGAGACACAAAGGAAAGTTGTATTACACATTGCGATACTTATCTCTCTCGTTCATTAAGAGAAATATAATAAAAAAGGTATTATATTAATTATCTCGCGTTTTATTAAATTACGATTTCCGATCCTCACAAAGGCCAGAACGCTTTGACCGATTTGGCTAGGGCAGAACCAAACCTGGAGAGAAAATATTATTGCGATTTAATTATTAAAGAATAAACATAGTCGTGACCTCTTAGATACGTAACAAGTCCTACAACTTTCCAAAATTCCTAATAGTTGACTGCCGATTATTTCTACGAAATAAAATTAACATAAATGCTCCACTCTTACCTTCACTTTGAAGGTGAAACAGAGCAGTCTCGTTAAAAGTTATTAATTAATTGTTTTTTAATTATATATTAATTATCGTATGATCCAGAATTAATCATAAACTAATATACAAATCTAATTCAGTTTATTGATTTAAATTAAATACATTTATAAAAAAATAAATAAGAATAAAAAAAATAGAAAAGGAAAATCATGCATAAATGATACATAATTTTTAAGTATTTGAAATAGATTTACCCCATATATTGAGATTGTTGGTATCCAGAAAACTGAGCATATGCGTAACCCTGCATTCCTTGCATGAAGCTACCCTGCTGTATTGGAGTTGCTGCCGGTTGATAAGAATGAGGTGTATACCAATATCCAATTTGACCAATATTATTAACACCACCAACACCGGTAAGGCTAGTTACTCCAGCACCAGGGGTAGTTGCTGCTGTTGCCGCATAATATGGGTAAGTCATCGAAGATAATGCCTTGATTAAAAATTATAAAACTCGAATTTACTAGTATAAATTAATTTTTTCACGAATAATTAATTAAATTATTGATATATTTAGAAAAGTAAATAATAGGTTATTTAGAAACTATAAATCAGAGCTCGTTTCTTGAAATTTTTTTTTAAAAAAAATTTTCATATATTAATATATTTTATTTCAATATTAAAGTCTTACTTATTGTTAACCTTAAATATCATTAAAATATTACAATATATATAATTCTAAATTTATTTATTATATATATATGTTTGCAAGTTGTTAAAGGAATCATACGGTCTTGTGATGTAAAAACTTGAATTTGTACTGTTTTATAAAATAAATTACACTTTTAGCTGCATCTAAGAATTTTTTTCGCATAGAATGGCACCATTGATATAATTTTCAAGACATCGTTTTAATTTCTCGACATGGATGCGATGAGTACAGAATTAATTTAGTCATAGACCACATTTTTTCTCTCTTATATAATCGTTTCCTACCAATGTCATTACTAACCATCGTTTATTCCCTCGCTATTCCTTATTCAGATAACATTTCACATTAATAAATAATTTATTGAAGGTCAGTCTTCATCGTCGAATAGGGTCAAAAACTATTGCAACTATTTAAGAATGGTGTTACAAATTTTTTTTCTTTCTTGGCTTTAATTCATATAGCAATACTCTGCATCGTCTATCCCACCATCGACAAGATAGTAACAGTACAGTGGGAATTTATACTTTTTATTATGTAACTAGTATTAGTTAAATTAAAGGCAGTATATAGTTAGCAAAATTATTTGGCCACAAATATTTTTTATCTCATTTGATCGTGTTATGAATGTCGGGTACACTTAAAAATAAAATAATGTAATAATATATACATAATAATAAATTCAACTATTTCAATTTTTGAATAATTATGATAAAAGATATATATTGAACGACGAAAAGTAAAATATTTTGTGATGCTGTATTATTACCAAATAATTCAGATGTCACTTGTTAAATGTTATGATTGTTGTCAGAGTAATATGGGTGTATTCGTGTTGAAAGTAAAACATGGTTGTAATCGACACAATTGTTATTCCGATTCTGTGTGTTTCGGTCGATGATCCTAAACGAGAATCAACGATTTGTAAATATGTAAGGAGGAAAGGCCGAGATCCGATCAACAACCAATAAGAATACTTTTCCAAAAATGGAAAAATAGACAAATGAGTTTTGAAGCAAGAGAGCTAATTGATATAGAGTGATAGCAGTGAAAGGTCGAGAGATCGTGAATATCAGTGAAAGAATAATAATTTTTTATAAAATAGAAATTATAAGAAATAGATATATTATAGAAGAGGAAGAATAATTGCTGTGCCAATAGAATAATTAGAAATTAATTTGGAATATTTTGAGGAGCCATTTAATAATCATATATATATATATATATATCGACTATTTCGAGTGATTAAAATTAATTTGGAAAATATTAAGGAGTCATTTAATAATAAATTATAAATCTATAATTAACCATATATAAGAATTTCGTCGAGTTAAAGGTAAGAATTTTAATAGTATAACTATAATAATTATTGAGATTTAAAGAATTGTGATAGTAAATTATTTATATTATATTATAATTAAATGATAAAGTAGTGTTGGAAATTGGGCAGAAAGATTCGTCGGCGCGAATTCGAAATTTTATTAACAGCGGAACTTGGTCCCTAATTAAAGATTTAAATGTATAAAGTTTATAAAGTGTGGATTGTAGTGAAGTGAGTAAGATAATTGGGAAAAAATCATATATATAATATTCTGAAATAATAATAAATTAATAGGGGAAATTAATTTTTAATAAAAATTAATTCACCGTGTTATAATTTATTTAATTCTTTATATTTGACTCTATATTTTAATTGATGTTTTAATGAGACGGCTTCATTCCTCCTTCACAGAAGATTTCAATTGAGTGTTCGTCAATAAAAGGCAGAAAAAATACTGGGAATAGCGGTAGCGATTTGTGAGGGATTCAGAACGTTTTTCACAGATAAAATCAATGAATATAAAAATTAATTCTTAAAAAAAAATCACCAAGGGTGATGTCCTTTAATTTTGATTAACAACTTTAAAAAATACAAATAGAAATTACAATCGGTAATTATTCGGTGCATTTTGTTTGCCTTCGTCGGAAAAAAACGAGCCACAATGACTTCTAGAGTCGGGGCGGATTCCGAAGAAAAATTGACCTCCGAAATCCGATGCGGGAGATCTTCGACACTCTTCTTCCGATTTTCTTGAGCAACCGTTCACATAAGATTTCGATATTTCGCTTGTGTACTTTTCTTTGTAAATTGATATTGCGAGCATGCGTTTTATGTGCGTCTGAGTGCCTGTGTACGCTATCTTCTTTGGTGGATTCTCAGTGACGGAATCACTTGCTTCCGCTCTTCTTTCATACAGCGCCCGGCAATTAACTGCCGGCTGTGTGTCAATAGATACCGGACTGCACCGCTGATTCTCCGCGTGTACTTACGCTTTTGCAGCAGTCTTCATGAACTGGGAGCCGCCGTTCACTGAGAACGCGTCTGCAAGTGATGCCGAATTTCTTGCGCGTATATTGCATGATAATTTTAAGTTTCTGTAATTATCTTAACCGATTAGTTAAAGCATCGAGTGCTTTCCTCTTGACTAATAGGAGATTTTTATGCCACGTTCAAATAATTTATTGTATATTCTGGTTAGCTAGCGCAAAATCAGGTGTGTTATTTGCAATCCAGAAGTTCATCCCTCATTAATTTCTTTTCATTTTAAATTATTTTATTTTTAATTTATCACAAAAAGTAACTTTTGGAAGTTATATTATAACTAGCAATTGTTAAATACTTGCAATGGTAAAAAATCACAAAGTTAATTATTTGCCACGACAAATTATAAATTACCGACTTTAAATGTGACCGCAAACGGAATTTACATGAACCTTGAAAATAATTTAACATGAGTGTAAATATTCATGTATATACATACATCTTTTTGCAGATGATTTTACCCCAAGCATCATAAACACGGACATAAGCAAAAATAATGACACGGATACACAAGGGCTTTCGAATTATCAAAAATTTGACTAATTATTACTAAATAATTACTTTACAATATTTAATACGCTTGAAAGAATTTCGGATAGCCTTTTCAAATTATTACGAATGTTAATAATAAAACAATAAAAATATGGCGAAGAATAAAAGTCGATGAAGCATCATGAACATGGTGACGATTGATCAGTGGGGACATCGAAAAGAAGAGGAAAGTCGGTGTTCTAATAGCGGCTAGTAAAAATCCTTAGTACAAAGGGAGCCAAGATATCAGAGGGAAATGCGAGTGTAAAATTATAACAGATACAATTTACATTCGTAGCAGATCATTTCTAACTTTCAATGTCCCATTGGAACAGCTCAATGTCCCATTTTGCTAAATAACCTATTGAATTGTAAATGTGTTGTAATCATTTTAGCGACTGATGGTCCATCATCATAATGAACCGGTAACCTTTGAAATAATCTCGCATCTTCGATATGCCTCATTTAATAGCTAGATATTCTTTCTCCGCAACGAAGTAATTTTTTCAGCTTCATTCAGACTGCTTAGGTGGTGATCCTTTCATGTTGTTCGTTATCTTGTTAGGGAACAGCATATAATCCTTTATCGCTTACATTAGTTTGCAAAATGAAAAATCTGGTGAAGTTAGGGCACACTAGGATCAGATCGTGGCTAAACCGATTTTTTAATTTCTCTAAAGCTTTTTACTGGTCTTCGTATCACTACTCTTTCTGCCGCTTATGCAACAGTTTATTCAAAGGGATAGTAATTGTTATTACTTCTGTACCAGGACACTAGTCTGTTGAAGCTAACACAACTCTCTGACGTTAGTGGGAAGTTGCAGGGTTAAATTAAATTACCATCGAATGTACTGGTTATGATAATAATATCTATCAAATAACAGAATATATTCGGCCCCTAGGAGGGATTGATGACACGATCAATTATATGTTGAAAACCTGGCGGGGCTGAATAGAGTCTAAACGGCATGATCTTGAACAACATCAGGCTATGGTCGAGAATAGTGAAAATGGTAAGCAGTTTGATTTCTTCTTTCAATAGTATCAGCCAACATTTATTTCTCAAATCACTGGTTGACAAATATACGGCTCTAGGAAGTTTATCCAAGGTCGTCTGGATTTTCAAAAGCAGATATGTGTCCGTGATCGAAACTTAGTTTAGCCCACAGAAGTTTATGCAGAATCTGCAGCTACCGTAATTTGTTTACCAGAAATATTGGGAAGCTCCAAGGGCTACTGGTATTTTTAACTCTTTCATTCTCACATCTGTATCCCCTCTCCTCTATCACCGCAGCACCGCCAATTATACCCACTCCTGAAGTGCGTCGCCAAGGCTCCAAGTGGGGGTGTAGACTCGTAATTAGAGACATGACTGAACAAAATATTGAATTATGATCGACCCGACCCATTATTCCAGTACAGCTACAGATTCGACCATCTCACCTAGTGGAACAATTTCCAAAATCGACGCGACCCCCATCATTCGCAACTGCGTTGCTGCTACCAAACACTCCAGGTCTGACAAGCATTTGGCAGAGTACTACCACCACCAGAGCACGAAACGTTCTTGTTGCAATCTTTTGATAAATCAATAATAAATATGTAAATAATAATAAACTTGTTGATGTGAAAAAGATATTTAAAAGAACAAATAAATTAAATTATTAATACGCTCTAAATTATTAAAAATAATAAAGAAAATTAAATTTAATTCACAATTTAAGCACATATATAAAATTACCTACTTAATGAAAACGTATTTAAAAAAAAAAATTAATTTTCTTATACCATAATCTAGTATACTTAACTATTAGTATTTTTAAAGCTTATTTAATTTATTTACAATTAAAAGACAGCTAAATAAATTATTCACTTAATTTTTTATTATATTATAAAACTTAATTATTATAAAGAAATTTTTCATTTATAATAATTTTTTTTTATAACAATAATTTGAATAATAAATAAAATAATGTGGCATAAAATAAAATAACTAGACATGAATAGTAAATATATATAAAAAATTTAAATAGTCACCTGTCCGGTTTGCTGGGTATTATTGGGATCCCCATTTTCTTTACCCCAACTACACTTTATTATCTGATTATTGATATATGTATTATGAACTGCAATAATTGCATATGTTGCTGATTCCTTTGTAGAAAATCTATATAATAAATAATATAAAAAAACTCTAAACTTTATTAATTATCATGTATATATATATATATATTTACGGAACACACCATAACATGAGTTTTTTATTTTTTATTGATAAAATATGATAAAAAAAAGTAGATTAAAAGACATTTTCTTTTGTATAGTTTAGTTATAAAATTATTTTATTATGTCATACAAATTACTTTATAACAACGTATTTATATACATTTAACATATATATTTATGATTCACAGTATATATTAAAAATTTTAACTTCTAGTTTCAAAATTAAAATACTAAAAAATAATTTTATGCAAAGAAATATTTATTATATATATTTTTATTCTATTTAAATTAAATTATATATTTTTCGTTCATCGAACATACCCTATGACGACACACATGTTTTTTCTGTTAAAAATGGATAGAAAAAATGTCAAAGAATTATAATGATAATTTTAAAATAGTGTTAGAATTATAATAATAATTCTAACTAAATTTTTTTTTATAATAAATTTCAAACAAATAAAACGGCTTGTAATTAATGATTCCAATCCAATATTAAATAAATTATATTTTCAGTAAATATACTTATGTTTTGTTCTGTGACGAGACGGCTCCGTTCGTCCTTCTCGGGTGAAGGAAAGAGTCGAGCGCTCGTCGAAACCTAATAGAAAAATTACTCTATCGCCAGGATAAAGCGGCAGCCGGTTTGCCAAGAATTTGGATCTGAGACAGGCGAGTTTAATAAATAATAATAATTATTATTTAGATAAATAATACTCCCACTGAAGGTGAGCCTCTTTAATGATCTGAGTTCTACAAGAAAACAAACAATAAAATTTCCGATTAAAACTAGAATTTTAATAATCGGAGACAATCTAATTTAATTGTGTGAAAAGATACATGCTCAACTTTAATAAGTATAATATTCGCGGTGAGAGCAAAATCTCCGAGTTTATTTATCTTTATACACGTTTACTACTCGTTCTTGTGTCGCTGCAGGGGTCACTGCAAATAACATTAAGCTAGACATAAACATGTGCTACGATTATCTAAAATTGGGAGTAATTATTCGAATAATTACTTTTTTTCAAATTATCATCGTTACAAATTTCATAAATAAATGAAATGCACGAAAAAAATTAATCTATGCGGCTTGGCAATTTTTCTATGATTTATAAAAGAAATAGAAATTTTACCAAAAATCCGAAAGGAACCATGAGGCGCAAAATAAGAGTAACGATCGCAACAGGCGGACCAATAAAAATTTATTATAAATACTCGCGAATTTAGGAAACTTACATATAGGCACACGAAAGAAGAAAAGAAAAACAAGGAAAAAGGGTTATTGCGGATGAGAAATGGAAGAGGCGTTAAGGATGGTTTAAAAAAAAACGCCTTTTACGCTTGAGGAGACTCGAGTCGAGTCAAAGTGCGGACAAGAGTCCTTTTTTTAATTACAGCGGACACAATTTAGAGAAGGTATAGACTTCCTGACTCAATTAAAAGAAGATGAAACCTCAAGCGACTTCACTTTTTTCAGGATTCGAAAGAGCACAGAATTGCGACACTTCGGGGGTGGTATTGCTACGGAATCGTGATACTTCAGGGGTGGTATTGCCACGTAATCGTGTACAACGAAGGGGGAAAGATATTAGAATGTTGTACGAAATCGTGAACAACAGATGAGACAGAGGGGAAGGTTTAGATAAGGAAGAGGCCAGAGCAAGTCTATCTCGAGACTAACACCTGTAGGGTGTTACATAGCCTCGGTTCCTCAAAAGAAGATCGGCGCAAACGTAATTGCGGCCGCTCGAGATCTCGAGGGGTGCTGAGCGCATGTCGATACACGGAATACCGCGAGCAGACCGAACACGGAAGCGGCGGGTGGCAAAGGGGGTTGTCTCGCATCGCTTAGCAACGAGCGAGTCTCGTTGCAGTTCTTTTAAAAAATGAATTCAACTATTTTATTGAAAATATTTAAATTAATCATTATTGAATTGCAATTTTCTATTTTAAGTAGTTTTATTTATTTCAAATTAATTATATAATGAATAATTTCATTAAAATAATTATTAATATTATAATAATTTGGACAACTAATTTCAAATAAAATAAATTACTTAAAATTTTTAGTTATAATCCAATATTAATTAAACGTTAAATTTTGAATAAAATTAGTTGTATTAAATATTTTAGGCGTATACTTTTAAAACATCTAAACAACTAAATATTTTGTATATTCGTTGATGTTTTTTTACTTATAAAAAGTATTTATATTATGAATTAATGATTATGTTTATTCTTTATAGTAACGGTTTATATTTTTTTTTTCTTGTTTAATAGAATTGCAGTCTATTTATTTTGTATATTTTTAAGTTTAAATATTTTTCCTTTGAAATTTGAATATTTAATTAAATTGTGACATGAATTATTTTCTAAAAATGAAAGCAATAGACATAATATATACAATACTGTCGTTTATTTAGCAAAACAAAATTTATTTTATATAGTCAGTCATTTTAACCGATGTTGTACGAAGTATACAAAATTTTTTTTAGATTCGGTCAATTAAGATGCATAGAAAAAGAATATCGATATGCTACGTGCGAAGTAGTAGCGAAACTTTGTTTAAATTAACGTTAAATATACAATTCCCTGTTTATTCCAAGAAAGTCTTTATATCTTGAAAACTAAGCTGTTGACGAAAAATTTTAATAACTCAATTATGTTCGTTATAAAATTTTGTGAATTAAATGTTAATTAATGAAAATAAAATTTCATATTTTTGATTTTAAAAACAGTAAAGTTTACAAAAATCATTGTTTACCCAAACACATGAAATGGAATATCATTGGAGCGAAAAGAGACAAGAAAAAAGGTAGAGCAAAAGGAGGAATGTTAGTCGGAATAAACAGAGAATGGAACATAGGAGAACACGAATTGGGCAAAGAAATGGCTGAGGGGATGGTTAAAACCAAGATAAAAATAGGCAAAGAAGATAGGTGGCTAGATATATGGGGGGTCTATAACAGACAGGAGGAAGATCTAGAGAAGAAGTGGAAAAGAATAGAGGAAGAAAGCTACAGTGGAGAGATAGAAAAACTTATAATGGGAGATTTCAATGTCAGAACAGGGGCGAAAGGCGAATACATGGAGGACACCGAAGAGGGGAAAATGCGGAAACGAAAGAGCAAGGATCAGAGAGCAGATAAAGTAGGAAAAAAATTAGTGAACAGAATAACAAGAGACGGATGCTCCATTTTAAACGGAACAACCAAAGGCGATGAAGAAGGAGAATATACCTACATAGGCGCCAGAGGGAATACAGTGATCGACTTAGCAATAGTGGACAGGGATGCAAGGGACAGAGTAGCTGATTTCAGGATAGAAAAAAGGGTTGAGTCCGACCACCTACCCCTGGTGGTGACGATAACAACAGAAGCACAACAAGATAAAAAAAGGAAAACACTGGAGAAAGAGGAGAACAGGGTCATAGCAACATGGGATGAAAACAGTATAGAAGAATATAGACAGAAAACAGAGGAGACAAACACAGAGGGAGGCAGCGAAATGGAGATAGAGGAAGATTGGAAAGAGTTGAAAGAAACAATTCACCGGTGCATGAAGAAAAAAGAGCTTAAACAGAAGACATGGAGGATAGGCGAAAAAAAGTGGTACGACAAGGAATGTAAAAGAGGAAAAAACAAAGCGAAGAAAGCATTAATGAATTGGAAAAAAGGGAAGGATACCAAAGAAAGATATATAATAAGTAGAAGGGAATGGAAAACGATATGTGACAGGAAAAGAATAGAACAGAGAGAAAGAGAACTAGAGGAGCTAAGAAAAATGAAAAATGAAGGACAAGTGTGGAGATATCTAAACAAAGGCAGGAAAATAAGACTGACTGGAGGGGACAACATAGGCAGGGTGGAATGGAGGAAACACTTCATGAAACTACTGGAAGGAAACGAACAGAGAAACATAAAGGAATGGCACATAGAGATACAAGAAGAGCAGAGGAGAGAGATCGAAGAATGGGAAATATGGAAGGTATGGAGGAAACTTAAGAAGAAGAAGGCAACAGGGATTGACGAAATACCAAACGAGGCATGGGTGTACGCAGGAAACGCGATCAGACAGAGAATGGCAAACATGATAAAGAAGATATGGAGAAATGGAACAATGCCACAGGACTGGAACCTAGCAGTGATAGTGCCGATACATAAGAAAGGAGAGAAGGAAAATCCGGAGAACTACAGAGGCTTGGCAATGCTTACATCAGGGTACAAGATATATACTGGGATTATCAAAAACAGGTTGGAGAAAGAAATAGAGGAAAGAGGGATACTCCCTGAGGCACAAGCTGGTTTCAGAATAGGCAGAGGAACCACTGACAACATGTACATACTAGATCATTTGATAAAGAAAACTTTAAAGGAAAAGAAAAGTCTGTACATGATGTTCGTGGACTTAAAGGCCGCCTTCGACACGGTGAACAGAGGAAAGCTATGGGAGATAATGAAGAAAAAAGGAATTAACGGAGAACTGATATACAACATAAGCAAGATATACAAAGAGACAGAATGTAGGGTCAGAACAGCGGAAGGGCTAACGGATGCTTTTTGGACAAAGAAACGGCTGAGACAAGGATGCTGCCTCAGCCCCCTTTTGTTCAATATATACATCGCAGAGATAGAAGAGGAAATGAAGAAAAAGAACATAGGAGGAACGAAGATAAAAGATAAAAGGATATGGACATTAGCATACGCTGATGATCTAGTCATAATAGGAGAAAATAGAGAGGCTCTACAGGGAATGATGGCGACACTCAAGAACTTTCTGAGACAGAGGGACCTGAAATTGAACGTAGAAAAAACGAAAATCATGGTAGTGAACAGAAAGAAAAAGGGGAAGGCTGAAAATTGGATTTGGAATGGAAAGAAAATAGAAGAAGTGAGCAGCTTCCGATACCTGGGATTTGTATTCAGAAGTGACGGAAAATACAAAGATCAGATAAAAGAAAGAATCAACAAAGGCAGGATAGCAGCGAAGAAAACATGAGGTCTAGCAGAGAGAAAGTGCCCAGGCGATTTCAGTTTAAGGAAAACTATGTTTCAATATCTGGTGAGAAGTGTAATGGAATACGGAGTCGAGATTTGGGGGACAGAGGAGGTAGAAGAAATGGAAAGAATCAAAGTAGACTACTTCAGATGGACCCTAAAACTCGACTTTTGCACCCCGAGATACATTGTACAAGAAGAGATAAAGGAATACAGGATGAGCGGCGAATGGAAGATCAGGGTAATGAAACATGAACAGAAGATAAAACACATGGAAGAACACAGATGGGTCAGGATATGCTACGAAGAGAAAAATGAATGGATTACGGAGAAAAATAACTCAGAGGACAGGACATGGCTAAACAAGCTAGGACTAAGCAGTACACAAATTGAACTTTGGGAAAACACAGGGAAGAATATATACGCAGAGATAAGGAGAAGAGACAGAGACAGGCAATTACAGGAAAGGAGATGCAAAATGGACAGTGCAAAATACAACAGAGCATACAAAGAATTAAACATCGCTGGACTGCCAGAGTACCTCAGAATGGAAAACAAAGTAAAAGAAATGAGAGCAATGGCCAGAGCAAGGTGCGGAAACATAACAGTGGGAAACAAATATTGGATAGAGACAGGGGAGAGAAAATGCCAATTATGCAAGAGAGGTGAAAGCGATTGGAAACACTGGGTCTACGAATGCTCTGAAACCACCGACATGTTCAGAAAACTCAGGGAAGAAAGAGGACAAACAAACAGAGAGATAATGCACAAATTCAGAGGGAGAATAGAAGACAGAGATATTACAAAGGAAATCATAGAGATAGAAAAAAGGATTGAGAAAGCAACAGTGAAATGAAAGAACAAAACAGTAGAAATGTATTTAAAATAAAATGTTTAAAAATGTAAAAATGTAAATAACTATGGAAAAAATGAAGGAAATGTAAATAAGATAAGAGTGTAATAATGTAAATAACGGAACCCGTCCCCAGGCCTGGAGCCGGGACGTAATTGTAAATAAATAAATAAATAAAATAAATACAAAAATCATTGTCGCTACATAATGCATATTTAAACAAAGTAAATATTAATAAATAATAATACTAAGCCAATAAATATCTGGTCCAACTATAAAAATAAATTTGAAATGTTAAATGGGTGCGGCAAATACAACAATCATAATTTAATTGTCAATTAACAATGTCTGAAAATCATTAATATTAATAAGAAAATTTATATTAAGAGTTAGTTTTTTAAGAAGCAAAATGATTGTACTTAGTATGTCTGTTAATTTTATGTTTAGAAATTATTTACGTAGGACTATAATTAAATACTCGAAATTCCAATACATAAATTTGTGCGCTTTAAAATATACAAAATAAGTATAATAATTCTATAAAACAACTAAACAACAATAGAATGTGAAATTTTACTAGAAAGATTAAAAAGATACTCTTTGATTAGTACTATAGCTACCTCTTGTTAAGTGAAAATTTATAATTTACAAGTAATAAACATAATACTTGGATGTAGGATATTTTGGAAATCTTTGCTTGAAAACCTTATAACAAATATTTTTACTCATAATTTCAATTTTTATTAACAATGGATAGGAATTTTCAATTTTAAGTAGTTCATTTTTTTAAAGTTAATTTCAATTAGAATGATTTCATTATTATACTCATTATAATTAAATCATTTTTTGTATCTATTTTAATCAAATCAACTACTCAAAATTGTAAATTCTTTTCCAATATATTTTCGAAAACGTTTCAATGATAATCGAAGACATTTGTCATTTGTAAAAAAAATTTTCGAAAAATCTTATTAAATTTTTTTCAAAATAGTATAGGAAAATAGTATTAAAAATGCTATGGAAAACTCTTAAAAACCTTATATCATACATTGAGAATTTGACTAAATTTTGGTAAAACATGCTCTAATTGTAGTCGAAGATAGTTGTTATTTGTTATAAATTTTTTCGATAAATCCTTTTAAAGTTTATTCCAAATTGAATATTTTTCCTAAAAAGATTATTTTAACTAACATTAAAACACCTATTCAAGAAAAATTAGATAAATAATGTATTGGAAAATATTCTCCATATAAAATTTATATAAATATATATATATATAAATAGTCTCCATATCATACTTTACATGCATGAAAAATCACATTAGCGTATGTTGCATATACATATAAACATATATTAATATTGATTAACTAATGGATTTCTCCTATGTATTTATTTTATTCTGACTCAAATATATATTTATTGTAATGCATGTATATTATATTTCTTAAGCTTGGGTTTCAATATTTATAATTTAAAATTTGTTTTATATATTAATATAATTAATTTATATTTATAATTATAACAAAACAGAAATTACTAAGAAGATGATATGATTCTTTGATTATTAAAAAAACAAGGTTATTAAACAAAACAGTATTTTATGTCATACCTAATGAAAGCGTATCCCTTTTCCTTGAAAACTCTTATTTCTTGAATTGAACCGAAAGGAGAGAAAGTTTTCTGTATAAGTTCTTCCGTAATACTATTAGTCAAGCCTCCACAGTATACAGTACAATTTACCACGCTACTTTGATTATAAACTTCGTCAAATGTTAATGGTTTTAAGGTCACTATAAATGTAATACAAATATATATTTATTAATAAATTCTGTTTATAAGCATGTTTTAATTTTTATTATTTTTTCGAAATGCTGCTGCTGTAGCTAATAATATTAAATATTATATGTATTTATATGTCAATTTTGAATCTACGATAAGTACAAGTTTTCGAAACTTATACATATAATTAAAGATTTACAAAATAAACTTTTCAAAATATCTTGCAGACCATCTATACACATATCAAAATTTAGTAGCATTTAAAATTCAATAACAAATCAGTCATCAATAAAGTAAAAATACTTAACTCATCTGACAGCATTATGTGCATTATGGTCATGATATGAAGCAAAGTTATAAAATAATCTGATGCTCCTCAAGATTTTGCTTCTCAGATAATACAGTAATGAGTTGTCATTTATCTTTATTAATCTGGGAGCACTTTTTAACATCGACGATAGCTTTTTTTTCCCCACTGTCCGGCTTTAGCGAAATGGAGAAAGAAGCTGTAAAAATAATCGCCGACGTACCATGGATAAAGCTAAACGCTAATTTCAAAATGCACGCATGGACAAGTAATCGAGCGAATGTACAGTGTAACATTGTGAAAGCGAAAAAGGAAAAGAAAAACGTTTAATTGATAAAGATACCGAAAAAATATTGGATTGAGTATAACTGATCCAAACTAACACGTTAACATTTAATATAAAGTTATCCAAAATTCCGATAAAGATTCGAAATTAAGAGAAAAAGCTGACAAAGTGATAAGTCCTGTGGATAATTATATCGGTGTTTAATCCGTTGGATTTTTTCAATGTGCTTTCCATATTCACGAAAATTCAAATGCAGATCTAGCGCAGTGGCATTAAATGAGATGATCGGGACGAACAACACACACGGTAAAAAGTATGGTTCGCTAAATTGAAAATGAAAGTATGTAAAATTTCGCAATGCTTGATAAGCGAGGCATTAACAGAAATTAAAAAATTAAAAGAGCCTAGATTCAAAAGGCACGTCTTTTATAACGGGAGAAAGCGAGGTTATGCAGCTATTGTGTATTTTCGGGTGGTCGTAAAAAACAACATATTCATGGTATCGCTTCTTATGTCATACAGCAAAGTGGTACCATTAAGACCACTAACGATACTGCGGTTAGAATTTTAAGTGGCGTTATTGGATTCTCAATTAGCAAAATACTTGAAAAATAAATTAGATTTAAAAATTTTGCGAAAAGTATTTTAGACTGACTTGATGGCGGTACTCACGTAGTTACTAGAAGAAATTTACGCCAAAGAAATGCAACTGGATAGAGATGTTGGACACGCGAAAGAATCAACTGCTCATTATAGTTCAAAAAGAAATACATGAGCCGCTGTACGTGAAATTGCTGAGATGACGAAGAATACTTATAGTTATACTGCACATTCAGCGTATCAAAAAAATTTAAAAAACTTAAATTAGGTACGAGGATATCATTTCAATTTAACTGGAATTAATATTTAATAATAGTAATTAAATTGATATTCAGTTTCTTATATATTAATTATACTTTGTTATGAATGGTTTCTACAAGTATGCTATTAGTTTTATATTAGAAAATTCATGGTTTGGAAGGTAGAATTATTTTATTTATCTTAATTTCATTTATTTTAGGATTTGTTATATTTTTATGTTCTGCAATTATAATTACATTCTTGTGTAAATTAAAAACAATAACCTATTTATCCAAGCTCACATATAATTTTTTTTTTATAATGATTTAAATGATAAAAATATTTACGAGTTAATTATGGTTGAAATTAATTTGTTCTAGATAACAAATTTTGATTATTCCTTTAATTCAGCCTTCTATCTGCATGTCTGAAATATTGAAAGAAGGGTTCTAGGAGGTGATGGACAACATTTACGTTTATCTTGTATAAATCGCTTTATTTTATATTATTACGTCATTCTTGTGATGTATAAGCAAATTATGCAAGAAATAAAATTCTCTTCAATCCTTCGGTGCTACTCATTACTAATAAAGAACTGTGCTGTTTATGTCCCCTAAAAATAAATTATGTGTTTGTATTTATGAATAATTATCCAAGCGAAAATAGTTTCACGAAGTATGTAGGTTAATTTGACTTAGGTACGACCAAATTAATTAAACCCAGAGGATTAATTGTATAATGTTGTATTTATCTAATTGTATTGTACTATTGTATTGTGTCTCTACTATTTGTATAGTTGTATTTGACTAATTGTATGTGTTGATGCAAATTAAAATTATGCATTTTTTTATAATTAGAAGTCAAATCTAAAATTAAATTCATATGCACTTCCTATACATACCTATCTATCTACTCTGCTAAATTAATATTTCGCTGCAATAAATTCACATTTTTTTAAAAGTATTTTTTGTGAAATTGCTTTTCTCATGAGATATATAATGCATATTTGTCGTTATAATAATAAAGTTATAACAACAATATAGATAAAATTTTTCTCTATTTCGTTAATATATGGATGAATCTTCTTAACATTTTACATGAAGTTCAAGTTGCTCTTCTTTTCTTATCAAATGTGTCCATGCTCCATTTTAATGAATTTTTTATAACTTTAGAAATTTATTTATGATTTTTCTTTGTTATTATATTGTGAGGAAAATGCCCGATTTTCCTCACTAAAACTGTGCTGCGGCGCGTTTTCGGGGCGCCGCAGTACAACCCCGACACCATAGCCCCACCATCACCACATCCCCACCTGCGCAGGCGCCTCACCAGCTCTCACCCACGCAGCCACAAAAATACTCTACGCACCGCTCGAGCACCCCACCACCACCCGCGCTCGGCGCTCGACGGAGGCCGCCGCTCCGTCGAGCTGCATAAAACCACCCACACGGCACACCGAGTCGTAGTCGACTGACGCGTCGACCTCCGAAGCCTCCTCCAGGATCACTGGAGGGTTTCAACCGAGGAAGACTACCGGGAGGCCACCGTATAGGACCAGTGAGCTTGCTCGCCTCCAAAGTCGGCTCCCACGTTGCGACTACCCGGCCGAAGTAAATCGGCGTCGACTTCCCGTCGGACTCCCAGGATCACTGAGGGACGGCGTGGCATCGGCAACGAGGACGTTTCGGCGTCATCTGTGTCGACAAGGTACCCCAGGCTCGCTGGAGACTCGTCGCCGCGGATGATCCCGGTCGACGACATCAGGCATCCCCAGGATCACTGGGGGCTCACTGCTGTCAACCATTATTGAACGCCCGTTGAAGAGGTCCGACTCGGGCAAGCGTCATCTTCGTACTGACGAGCACCGGCGCTGGAATGACAAAACTACGGCCTCAAGCAGACAGATATCCAGGTTCGCTGGACCGTC
This sequence comes from Eupristina koningsbergeri, assembly GCA_018907245.1. Taxonomy (NCBI): domain Eukaryota; kingdom Metazoa; phylum Arthropoda; class Insecta; order Hymenoptera; family Agaonidae; genus Eupristina; species Eupristina koningsbergeri. The sequence continues at coordinate 251,626 of JACCHV010000033.1, read as the reverse complement.
CTGCAGAGGGGCGAAATATTTCGACCGTCCGCGCGGAGCTCCTGAGCCCGAGCAGGCCCCCGGCGACCGCATCGCCCCCTAGCGGCCGCCAGCCGCACTTACTGCTTACCGCGACCGCCGCGCCACCGAAACCTAGCGAGATAATGGCGAAATACGTTTTTGCCATGTAACTTAGAATATTTCTTTTTTTTCGTAAAATTATTAAAAATTATAAATATTGTAACAATTCACCTCAGAAACTTTTTATATCGAAAATATTCACCGCGGAAACTTTTTATATCGAAAATAATTGCCGCGGAAACTTTGTAAATCGAAATTATAATATGAAATCACCGCGGAAACTTGTTATATCAGATACCATTGTAAGACACCGTAGTTTAAGATCTGTGTAACCAGAATACTTAATTTTTGTAAATTTAGCCTAATGTATAGATTTAATCATATTTTTTTTATTAAAGAGAATTTCTTTTAAAAGTATAAGCCCTTTTGTTCAAGTTAATAACCCGTCGCTCCACCAAGCCCCGATCCGCACCCTGACTCCGCTGAATCTTCTCCCGGAGAATAGACCTCCCGTCACAATATAATAAAATTTATTATATAATATTGTCAAAATTTATACGAAAAGCTATTTTATTTCACCTAATTCATTAGACTTTACCTCTTTGAAAACCTTCAATCTCAATTTGTTTGAGAAATAAGAGTTAATACAACTATCGTGAAATCACTGCAGTCACAATTTAAACTCAGAGGTCTGCAGTAGTACTGCGCTCTGCCATTGGGTGGCAAACTACTGAGTTTTGGCTTTCCTCGTACAGAAAAATTAAATGAGGTGATATGTACAAGTCCCTCACGATTCGTAAAGCTTTCTTTCTCACTGTACAATAATTATAGGTACGATATCTCGCTATCTTTTTTTACAGAATTTGAGATTTGAGTTTTCATCAAATTGTATAATACATATAATTTTCTCATAGTATATTGCTCGAGTTAATAAGTAAGATCTCTGAAGTTTTTGAGTCCACTATTCTCAAGAAGTTTTTGGAATTTCATAGAATTTGCCTATCCTCTTTATTTGAGCAACACCCACTCTGTATGTAAATTATTTTTACACAATTCCTTATAAAAAAATATTAAAAAATATATGTATTTAATTTTTTAAATTATTTTGTTATTGCATATATCAAATTAGAATTAAACGGAATTATATTGAAAAGGTCATAGCGAAATCAACTATTAATTAACTCAGAATGTAAAACTATAAATACGAAATATTATAAAAATCAAAAATTTTTATATGAAAAACAATATACTACTTACTTTCTGACTTAGTTGGTGGTGGTTTACGTATTGCCCAATTTGTGCGAATACTTCTACTACCAAGCCATTGCCCATTCATAGTACTGATAGCACTTTCTGCTTCCTAGATAAAAAACGTCAATTTAATAAATTATTAATAATTCAGAATTAAAATAAATATAATTGACAGTCTTACATTAAATTACATTATTTTCTATTATTTTTAATTTTTATGTAAATATTAAAACGTTTATCAATACATATTACGTTGATAAATCTTACATAAATATTTCATAAAATAACGAGTTCTTTTGTATTATTGAACGGGTGAAACCAAGTCAATAAAATAGCCTTATTCACCAAAAATAAACTTAATGATCAAATTCTAAATACTATTAATAGTGAAATAAAAAATTTCAATAATTGTGATCAATAGTTAAGAAAAAAAAATGAAACATATTAACCATGTAAAAGAGCATACATTATTTATTAAGGATATTAAGAAGATAGATATTAAAATATTTTCATTCGAATATTATTCATTAAGAAGTAATTAGGTACAGGAGTCAACGTAATTTTATCAGTAGCCACTCCGTTTTTATAAAGAATAAAATAGAATAATCACGTCTAAAAATGCTGTTTCATCAATCTTATACTAGTGAATATGATGGATTAATATCTTGACCATACGTATTTTTGTTACTTTATATTTGATTCTGAATAATAGTTACTTGTATAGTGCATTTAAAATTATTATTATATTAAAATTTAAGTAAACTTTTGTTTGTTTATCGTATGACTAAATAATTTAATTTAATTTTTTAAACTAAATTATAAGTAGCACCTCTAATATAAGTAATTTATACATTATTTCTCTGTCTACAATTTTGACGTTCTCCCAATTAATATTTTGTTTGTATGTTAGAAAATAAGATGGTACCATGGAATTGTTATTGAATTTTTTAGGTTCATTGATTTTTATTTTAAATGAGTATATTGTTTTACCTACATAAATGTCTAGGTAATCTATACAATTTATCTTAGATACGATACTACCTAAATCCTATGTATTAAATGAGTTTCCAGTTTAATAATGTTGCTCAATTTTTGTTTACCGTGAGAATATCATAAATATTGAAAATCTTAAAGTAATTGAAAATAATGGAAAACAATTATTTTTATATTCATTTTTATCTCTTTATCACTATCTTTTTGTATAATTTAAATTAGTATTTAAACTGCCTCAAACTTCATTGGTTATGATTACGTGCACAAAACAGCGAATGCGTACGTTTCATTGATATCAATCCGATGAGATAAAATTTTAAGGATGGTTGTCATTAACATTGCTGTTTCTATTCCGATTGTTTGTATTTAATACTTTTTGATGAATCACAAGTAACACTTTTTCTATATCTCTCTTTCTTTTTTCTCTCTCTAATATAGTATCCCTCTAAAGCAGTAATATTTATCGATATTTTTGTTTTCCGATGGCTTATGTATAACAGTATCTATCAATTTATTTACTAACTATTAGCTAAACATAATCTCCGTGATATTGTAAGATTTTTTTTCCATCGAGTTTGTCACTCGATAATCTTTTTCCTATATTTGTAGAGTGCTCTCTTAAAACTTTATATTTTATTCATAAAGAAATGTATGAAATTCGAAGGGTAGTAATTTGAACTAACATTATTTCACTGATACTCGTACTTTAATTTCATGCGTGTATTAATCATTCACATTTTAAAATAGTTTTACGATTATTAATTGCGTTTATAGGTTACTTATTATTACATTTTTTAATTTATTTATTATTTTATAAAATTTCATTTGATTTCTTAAAAGCTTACTTTTACCCATTAATTTTATCAAATTTTTTACTTCCAACTTTTGGTTAGGTTACAGATTCGTTTATTAATATCATCACATATTCTCTTATCGTGGGGAACTATGCTCTAATTTAACTTATCACTTTTAATATAATAGAGATCTTAATTTTTTAAAAAATTCATAAGAACTGAATAGTTCAACTGTTTTTAGATTTCGAGTCTCTGATTTGATAACTTTTATGATTCTTAGGTAAATGATTTCCGAGTCATACTATAAATACATGTATTGTATGTAGACGGAGTCATTTATTAAGATTATAACTTCTGGGTACATAGTTTTCGGTATATGTTATAATTACTGCATTTGTAACTTCTTGGATAATTGATCTACGATCATGTGCTACATGTTTTTTGGCGTTCATGTGGTTCCTCATTCTTTATACACCGTTGTGATTTTTATTTTCTATTCTAGATTTATTTTTCTTTGTCATTATAAAAATTAATTTTGATTAAGTTGAGATATTTTTACTTTATGGTTTCTTATAGTTATATTTCAATTTTGTGTAGCACTCCGAAAAAAAACTGCAAGGAATAAAGATAATGCGTTCAAAGGGTAATCCTGAATTGTGCATGTCGTTCTTTACTTTGAGGGTATAATTTAGTTCGAGAAAAGAATACATTTACGTAAATAATATACTCAGGCTAGCATCGAGGTTGATAGTATCGAGATTTATTTAATAAAACCAGAAAATTATTTTATTAATTTATCATTTTTAAATTACAATAGGCAGTCCGTAAATTAGTCAATAACTATGTTTTTCATTTTTTTTTTTTTTTATATTCTATTTATTTATAAATATATTAGAAATTTAAATTACTCACTTCTTTTTTTACAAAAGACACAAATCCATAACCTTTTGATTTCATCGTTTGTGGATCTCTTACTACTCTGCAATCTCTGTAATACAAGAAATTAAATAATCAGTTTGTTATATTTTCTGTTTAAGCTATATAAATAATATAATTTTTTCAATCAAAAAATCTAACTTTTTAAATATAAAATTCAGTAAAACTAGATTTAATGTAATTTATTATCCAATTAAGTAAAATAATAAATATACATCGCTAAATATTATTTTTCTGTTTTAAAAAAATTAATAATCTAGTCATATGCAATAAACAATATAAAGACCAAGCAATAGAGCATTTTTTAGGTCATGATAAAAAAAAACTAAAATCGTCTAGTACATTGAGTTGCAAATAACTTGATTAGAAGTTGAGCGATTAGTTAGCGCGCATTTCACTTCTATTACTTTACATTCCGATTCACCGATTCTTATTATCTCTACTCCTCGACGAACGGGAGTAAATTTTATATGAATTATGTATTTCAATGGATTACTGTTATTTGTACATTTTTAATAAATGAAATCATTATCACATTATTGAATAATTTTTAAATACTTTGTATTTTTTATATACTTAAATAGATTTATTTGTTGTAAAAGTTTTTAAAAACATTTTACACAAATAACTAAAGACAAATTATTGATATTTATCTTTTACAATTCTTTAAATCTTCATTGTTTATTAATTTGACTTTTGTAATATCTAATATTTTGCAATATATTTTATTGGAATACCAATAAAAATCTTCCAATTATCATATTTTATTATTCCATCAGTATAGTTTTTGAAAATATTAAAAAAAAATTACTAAATTACTTATTATTTTTATTAATTATTTGAAAAACTAAAATTTAATTTTAAACTATAGAGCCCATAGTTAAATAATATTAAAGAATAACTTATCTTCTTCATTCAATATAATTCGTAAGTTATTATTGAAATTATAATTTAGTAATAATAAATACAATAAAAAAACCCAGTATCGCTTTAAATCAATTTTTCAATTCAACGAATTTTTTAAAAATTAACATTTTTCAAAGTAATATTTTTTTTATGACACAGAAAATCGAATATTATATTTGACTTGGTTAAACGATAACTTTATACGTTTAGCTTAACTCTATGTTAAAAAAAATAAGCTACTAAGAGAATTACAAGCTAACTTTTACGTACATAATAAGCATTTCAAGGTAAATAGGAATCTTAATATTGAAAAATAAAAAAATTACGAATTTTTTAATTATTATAAAAAAATTTTCGATTTTTGGAAAATTTCTCCGCCTCTAATATTCCGATCGGTTTATATAACAATTAATTTTCTTCGCAATTTTATTAGCTGTTTTTTTTTGTCACCTAAAAAGTGCTCTATTTCTTGGTTTATATATTTGCTTAATATAGTATTATAGTTAAGCTTAATATTTTTTCAAATAACCGATATACATTATCATCTTAAAATGTTTCTATAAGGGAAAATGTTCAATATAAGATTCTTGATATTAAAAAAAATAATATATTATTTGATTTCTATAAGAATTTATAGGATTGATCTTCATATAATTAATAAATTATAATAGCTAAATTGTTTTCTCTATCTTACTTTTCCTATTATTGACTTGGAATATTTGCAATCTTTATATAAAAATTGAAATGAATTTGAAATTGATAATTTTGCAATATTCCAGCTATTACCATGTTTCGAGTTTTATTACGAAAATATATATTGTATATGAATGTCATAATAACCTATTTTTATAAAAGTATAAGACCAATTATACTTAGTAAGTATAATTTAATCAGTCATAGAACTTACGAAATTTCACCAAAATGAATGAAAGCTTCTTTAAGATTTTTTGTTTCAATCTCTGGACTGAGATCTCCTACGAATATATGATGATATTCTGTAATAAATAAAATAAAAATTTAAAGTGAAAAATAATAATTTTTGTGTTATACATAATTAATATAAATTTTTTAAATTTGTATTAAGCACATACTTTATAAATGGGTTAAACAATTATATAATTATATACTGTTTCAAAAATATTCCCTTAATATTAAGATAGTGTTACTAGTATCCTATAATAATTATACTTTATATCACTAATTCTTAATTTTTCAAGTTAGAATATTTGGAACTTAATGCAAGAATTATATTTATTATAAAGATAAATTGAATTCGCTAAAAATAATTTATAACATCTTATATTATGTATGATATTATATTTTTCGAATAATGTTATTGTTTTTTTAATGAATAGTACTAAAATAGATAAAGTATTAATTATCATTAATTATTATTTAAATTAATTTAATTAATATATATTATAATTAATTTTCTAAAAGTTAGTTGAAAATAAAAAAGCTTTTTATTAAGTGATTATGTTAAAATGTAATTTTAATTAAAGTATTATCTAGACCAAGCAATAGATCACTTTTTAGACCATGGAAAAAAGCAGCTAGTGATGCATATAAAAATTCGTAAAAAATCAGTCGATTCTTATTTTCTAAAATGCTAATGATCCAATTCAGGATTTTTAATTCACAATTTTAACGAAAAAAGAATTTTCTTAAATTTTTTGGTTAAAAAATGAAAAGTCTTAATTTTAACATAATAATATCAATGAGCAATTTGTAGCTAATAAAGTTGTGAATAAAATTCATTTTTTCATAAACCAATCGAAAAATTAAAAGCTTAGAAATTTTCCAAAAATTAGAAAATTTTTAATTAATTAAAAAATTTGTAACTTTTTTATTTTTTAATATTCAGAAATCTAGTTTTGGAAAATTAAACTAATATTTACTTTATTTATATAAAATTTTAGCTTGACTAGATTATTAGTTTTCGAATAATATTAATGTTAATTAAAGTATTCGAAAATTCAAAAAGTTATTTCCAGAACGCTTTTTGTTTTTTTTAACGATTTTAAAAAATATAATTGTAGCACAACAAATCGTTTATCTTATATTTTTTAAAAATCGTTATCAAGAAATTTAAATAAAGTTGATCAAAAACGACCGAGTCCACGCAATTCGTCGAGGAGTGGAGAGAAGAATAGATGAGAGATTATTTAGTTAAAATTTCACTATATGCTATTCTAACACTATATACTATTCTAACCCTATATACTATAATTCTTTGTTTCTTACTATCCCTCCTCCTCGGACTCTGGATCATTTTTGGTTATTTTTATCCGCATATTTGAAATAATCTAAATGATGTTTACAAAATGTAAAATACAGGATTTATTGTGCTACAATTATATTTCGCAAAACCTTTAATAAAACAAAAATCATATGGTAAAGTGAGCTGGAAATAACTTTTTGAATTTTCGAATACTTTAATTAACATTAATATTATTCGAAAACTAATAATCTAGTCAAGCTAAAATTTTGTACAAATAATGTGCATATTAATTAATTTTATTTATCAAAACTAGAGTTCTAAATATTGAAAAATAAAAAAGTTACAAATTTTTTAATTAATTTAAAAAATTTTTGATTTTTGGAAAATTTCTCAATTTCTAATTTGCCGATCGATTTAAGAAAAAATTAATTTTATTCACAATTTTATCAGCTACAAATTGCTCATTGATAAATTTGTGTTAAAATTAAGGCTTTTCATTTTATAACAAAAAAAAGTAAAAAAGAATACATTTTTTCGTGTAAATTTTTGATTAAAAAACGCTTGAATATTATGAGTTTAATTAATCATTAGCTGCTTTTTTTCATGGCTTAAAAAGTGCTTTATTTCTTGGTCTATATAATAAAAGTAATAAAAAATTTTTTTTTAATATTATATATGAAAAATTACTTAAATTTTATTGTTTAATTAGCTTTTTTAAAATATTTTTCATCAATATTTAAGATGGATAATATGTATAATATTATTTCTTGAAAAATTAGTACATGTGATATGTTTAAATATATTATTGAATGTATTTTAGCCTTTTAAATGTTTCATCAAGACATTCTTCTCCATTCTATTATGATGTTTATTTAAATATATAACAATAATTAATTAATTTTATGTTATTGTATGTAACTTAAAAATTTAATTATAATAATATGGTATCAAAACCATCATATTTTTATAAAATACATATGCAGTCGAATTAATTGATTAATAGTAAAAATGATAATAGAGGAATAAAAAAACCTCGTATACATATTATAAATATACATTTATATTTATACTTAATTTACTTTGTTTCAATATTACATCTTTAATCATTATTATCATTGTTATGGGGAATGATTATTTCACACTAAACATCTTTCAAACACAAGATTTTGAATGTGTACACATTATTTTTGCATACATCCATAATAAATCAATTATGATGCAAATATTTAAACATAGAAAATTATCTATAATCATAGAGGATATCTTTTTCTAATTTTCTAAAATAGATATTAATTTGTTTTGTAAAACATGAATGCAATAATCATTGTTTTATAGCTCTTTTGTAAAATTTATTTCGCACACATGTACGAGTTAGGGATAAATTAAAAGATTTTCTATCGTATTTCATTAAATTAGGAAAAGTACAAATATTTTGGTCATACGAATTGAATTATGTATGTTACTTTTATACTTTTTGCAATTGAAAACTACGTTTATTATCGAATTTTCATTTTCATTTATAATGAAGATCACATATGTTTTTACTTTTCTGATATCTTTCTTGACATGCATACATCAACTAATAATGAGAAAATATGGGAAAAATTATGTTTTGTATTAACAATAATTTTAATTATACTCTTGGTGTACTGATAATGTATTTATAGAATTTCTTATCAAACACAAAATCTGTATTATCGAAAAGAAACTCTGTAATTTTTAAAATGGCGTTGAATGGATTCTTACTAATATTGTGTATGCTGTTTATTTTTTTAGAGATTTTGTAGAACTAGTTCATAAATTAAATATAAATTTTTAAATTTGTAAATAATAAGCTTATGTCTAAAGAGATAATAATATAGTTTGTTGGCATTTTTATATTTTTTAATTTGCTTTGTAATGCTAATCTATTGTTCAAATGTGATAGATAGAATCAACAAATGGGATAAAATTAATGTTGTGCATAAAATTAATTGTAAACGTAAGTATACATTAGAGAAACTGAATGTAGTCTAAATACAAGAATAAACAAACATATAAAAGACAACAACAATACATCAATTATCGTGGCACATTCCTATAAGTGCAATCATACTATACATTGGGATAATATTGATATTCTTGACGGAAAGATTAATTATAAAAAAGACTGATTTCCAAAATGATCCACATTAAAATTAATAATAATACTCTAAATCGAAAAGAAGACTGACAAATATAAGCTTTAAATATCATATCATCCTCAATAAAATGATGAATAACATCATGATGTAAAGTATGATGTATTCTAATAACATAACTTAAGTTAAATTAAATATTGTTTACATTTAAAAATGTGACGTTACTACTAACACGTCGTAGAATATCCACGTATTCCTAAGCCTTATTATTAAGTAATTATGTTTAAAATAAATATTTTTTGTAAAAATTTAACATATGTATATAATAATTGTTTAATAAATAGCCTTGATAAAAACAAGGGATACATTACCGAGACGTGAAAAAATAATTAAGAACAACTAGTTTTGTTCTTCCTGTACCTAATTCTATATTATAACAAAAAAATGAATATATTTGTTTAATTTTTTTTTCGTTCGGTAAAGTTCTTTATTTTTATCCTTTAAAATTAGTTTGTATATTTATACCTGTTTTTTTAATAAATATTATTTCTTTTTTTATAATAAATTGATAAAATGATTTATATATTTCATTTTATTATACATTTTTTCTTTAATAAATGTTGATTTAAAACTTAATAATATATATTTAGCTTTAACTGTTTAAAAATGTATAAATCTGAAATATTCTTCAAATTTGGTACACCACTCTTATGTAAATGTCAAATTTCTTAAGATTAATTAACGATCATTTAAATCCATTTCAGGTGCATTTAATATTTGTAATTACATTAATAATTCGCCTAATGAAGATTACGATCTTTATGCAGTATTAAACAAAATATTTTTCATACAATATCCGAAATCTATTCATGCAACTAATTCATTATTACGAAACTTCTGACTTCATTTTGTCGAAAATTAAGTTTTGCAATGCTCTTTTGCTTATATACTTTACAATAATCTTTATATCCGCCATATGAAATTGTGTCACAGAGTGATAACAATATTTGAAAAATAATGTCTCACAATAATTACATGGCTATTCAATACACTAAATATTTTAACTCTCATAATAATTATACAAAGTCTTATTTTATAGGTATGCAAATAATCATTTAATACCTTTAAAATTTAAGTTTAATTGACTAGAATATTAATATCCATGTTAGAATCATTTTCAGCATTATCAATATTAATGATACATTATGCAAGATAGCAGTCTAATTTAAATTATAGACAGATGATTCTTATACAGTCTTTAGTCTTTGAATCTAAAAAAAATTAATTAAGTTAAAAAAATTAAAATTTTATTAACAAACAATTTATTCTATTATAAAAATTTAGTTACCGTTATCCGCTAAATTAACTTTTCCCAATTTTACAATGTTTGAATTTGTTCTGCAATAAAAAATTGTTTGTTTATACTGAAAAACAATCTTTTTATATGATTATATCTTATATCTTATACTTTTAATTAATATAAAACGTACTATTTAGTTTAAAATTGCAATAAAATTTAAATGAGTGCATAAATGAATCTTATTGCATATTCGAAGATCGTGAATAGAAACATGCATTAAAATATAAAAGTATTTTATAATGATAAGGTTATTTTCTTATTTCTATGAATTAAAATTAAGTTTCTCAAATATATAGAGAATTGGCCAAGCAATAGAACATTTTTAGGTCATGAAGAAACCACCTAGTGACACATCAAAAATCATAAAAAAATCAGTAGATTCTTATTTTTTAAAAACCCACTCATAATATTAAGGAATTTTTTTATTAACAATATTAACAAAAAAATCCATTTTTTAAAACTTTTTTTTGTTATAAAATGTACAGTTTTAATTTTAATACTATAGTATCAAAATGAATTTTCTTCACAATTTTATTAGCTGCATTTTGTTCATTGATACTATTGTGATAAAATTAAGAATTTTTATTTTATAACCAAACAAGTTAAAAAAATCTTTTTTTTTTCGTTAAAATTGTCAATAAAAAAATCCTTAATTGGATGAGTGGCATTTTAGAAAATAAGAATCTACTGATTTATTTACGAATTTTGATATATAACACTAGTTGCTTTTTTCATGACCTAGAAAGTGCTCTATCGCTTGATCTATATAAGAAAGATTAACTTCATATAAAAATAATATGTATCAACTAATAAGATTTCAAATAATTTAGATCGTAAATAGTCAAACTATAAATTTAATAGATTTTCTACTTGTTTTATATAATACATGAAAAACATTATTTTTTTAATACATGAAAGTTTGAAATTTTTAATTACAATATAACTTACAATTTTTTAAATTAAATTATATTTGTTAGATTATTAATGTTGAAATATTTTGAATCTTTTTTTTCTTTCTTTTTTTTAATGTTTGCATATTGTAAAAATATCAGGAATGAATTAGAATATTATAATATAAGTATTATAGTATTAGAATATAAATAAATTATATCTTTAGTACAAAATAATTCTGTAAATAAATTTTGTTCAAATTCTGTAATTAAAATTACAATTAATTAATAATTAATAATCCTGTTTGCTTAAAACTTATTTTTTTCAAATTTATATTTAACAGATAGTATAAATTAAAATAAGCGTAAGAAAAATCGGTTAGATATGAATATTATAATTCAGAAAAGCTATAAATCAGAAATGAAAACAAATTCAACAAATGATTTTCTCGTATCATTATATTTTTACGACATATTGTGGAACAAAAAAAAAATTTATTATTGAAAATGAAGTATTCAAAATAAAAATTTTCATCGCTTGCGTTCAACCACGTGTTTATTGTAAGATTTTACATATTCCATTATAGCAAATCCAATATACAATGTGAAGTTATATTAGGTCGTAGATTATAAGTATTCCAATAACAAAACTATTGATAATTACTTAAGTGTTTATAATATTTTATGATAATTTATCACATATATATGCAAAATATTAATTTTATAATTATATTTATAAATAGCCTTAAAAAGAACATGGCATTAGATATTGAAGCATAGCATTGATTAAAAATGGACTTTCTATTAAATTAAATATAATAAAATTTATCATTTATAATAATAATGTAAGATTTTAAATCAGATGATTATAAATTAATAATAATTCATAGTTTTATGCATAGATTTTTTTTTATCAAACTGAGAATTCTATTGAATTTCTTATAGTTCTGAATAATCCTAGATATTGACATAAAAAAACAAGTAGAGTTAAAACATTTAGTCCCTGTTGAAATCATGTAATAAATGAAATTTTATTTATAAAAATGTAAATAAAAAATTAATAGAAATATAATTTTTATTTATCATAAAAAATTATGAAAAATGTTTTTAAATAATTTTTAAATATTATATGATGAATAGAATGATGATTATTAAAGATAATGTAATCATAATGTTCAAAATAAATATGTAGAAATAAGGTAAATCTTAGAATTTTTAATATTTATAACTATTTATAAATATAATAAAAGAGGTATAAGTAGCAACAACGGTGTTAACTACTATCAAAAAATTTATATCATATTTAGAAGAAAATCGTGAAAGATTAAATGATGATAAAAGAATGTTGATATTGGAATTAAGATTTCAAAATTAAAATTTTGTTTATATAATATATAAATATGATGGCGTGACCGTAATTTAATAAATTAATTTTAATAATAAAAATAATAATATTAATAAATAAATATATGTAAGTTAAATATATATACATTATACAGTAAATTAAAATTCATGCAGATAATTTTTCGACCATGATGAAATAAGGTGACTCAAACCATGAACTTTGTGTAACGTACCAATAATTTAAACTACACTTCCTCGTCTAACTCCAAGATTTTTGCGTTATAAATTATTTACGTTTATGACCACGAACTGTAAACGAAATTAAATAATATAATACAGATAAAGCGTTGTTTCATCATGACACAATACCAATGACTGCGAAAAGGTCATAGGTAGCAATTGTACGTGGATACGAATCATATCTTAGAAACAAAATAAGAAATGAATAATTCTATTTCATCATGCAGTAACACGAAATACTATGAAAGAACACTAAAATCATATGGTCGACTCAGGTTACACACTTATGAACCAATGTTGATAATTGAGAAGTAACAGGAAAGGGATAAAATTACGAACGATATAAAAAACAGAGAAAATGAGTAGAAAGTGCTCTTTACTCTTGGAACTAGTATATTTTAAACTCAAAAATTAAGGACTCTCCAATCTTGGAAATCTGGAGTATCTACTGCCTTTAAGAAACTGCCCACATCATTCTTTCAGACTATATATTTCTAAGCTACAATCATTGCAAATAACTATCACGCGAATAATATTAAGAAATTACCATTTAATTATTGTAACTATTTAGTAACAAATCTATTTTATAATATTATTCTTAGTGGAAATATTAACTATAATGTATTAAACTAGTAAACTAACCAAAATATTAAATAAATAAGTAATTGTTAAATGAAAAAATATCATAAATATTCATTTATTTATTAATTATATTCTGAGACATAACATTTGTAATCTGTAATTTACAAAATCTATATGTGACATTAACTTGCGTGATCTATGTGACCTTGTATCGTATGATCTATATAACATTGTGTTATGTTAATTATGTGACATATGACTCATTTGAAATATCCATAGTTGGTATGTAATCTTATGATTTGTGAAGTTTCAATACAATAGAACTGTAAGTGTTATAACTGAAAAATTACTGAATGTAACAAACCTAGTAGAAGAGTGAATGCATCCTTTATCTTTAAAATTCTACAAAATGCAGATTATTTTGTCCGTGGTTCCCCTAATATATTCTTTTTCAGTGTACTTTTGACATAACTTAAACTAAACAACTTTGTAAAAAAATAGAATTTAAATAAATTAAGTTTTCACTGAGTTTAAAACACAAATTTATAAATTATTACAAATCCTAATTCTTATCCTTTTTACACAAATATAAATTATGAGCTTTGAACACACACACGCGCACACACATTGTAAAATTGAGCTAACGATTTAAAACGATTAATTAGTCTAGATCCGTATATGTAAAAATCTAGACACAAAAATAGCCAACACATATTATTGTAAAAAAAATTTATTTAAAAATTAGAATATATTTACTCGTTAGAGAAAATTAACTAAATAAAGTTTTTTAAATAGTCTTCAAAAGCTTTTTTAATATTTAAAGATCTCTACAGTGTGTTTATTAAGCCACAAACAAAATTTTACCAAGTGATTCATCATATCGTGCTAAAAGACTGAAAAATACCCTTCGGACGGATGAAAATCCTTCCGCGTATAATGATAAAAAAAAGTAACAAATAGAAAAAAACTTCCATCTACGTTTTCCGACTTTCCTAAAATCGCTACAGCAAATAATAGTTTCAAAGAAAATAAAAATTCAATACATTCTGGACTCACTATGTATATATTGAAAAGTTATAATGATTACATTATTTGTGCATATTTTTTACAAATACATGTACATTTAATTTATTAATTATACTAGCTTATTTATATATTTAACTTATTAACAGTTATAATATCAGAAATGCACTTTGTTTTTTTTAGTTTGCTAATATTATTGATATATTTCCTAAATATAAAAATCATATCACAGTTAAATATGTTAAAAGAAATTGTATTTATTTTTTTATTTTCATTGAAAAAGAATTTTTGAAATTAGACACTCATTTAATTTTACCAATTTTCCTACAGCTTTGTGAAAAAATAAAATGAGTACAATAATTTTACTTACACTTGTTAATATCTATTACAATATTGTTCTTCTATTATTATAATTATATGTAGCATTTATAAAGTACAATTTTAGTTGCAGTATTTTAAAAATATATTTTATAACATGGAGAGTTATAAGTATATTAGAAACTTGATTCGTAAGACTATTTATTAACATGACAAATAACTTCCAGATATAAATATAAATTTTTTTTAAGAAACTATAGACATACAGGAGTATTTTCTCAATTCATTTACGTATTTTGTTTTTGTGAAAATTTATTTAAAAAACTTTATTTAGTTAATTTTCTCTAACGAGTAAATATATTCTAATTTTTAAATAAATTTTTTTTACAATAATATGTGTGTTCATATATTGAATCTCTTATTGTTCACGAATTTTAAACTTATAAATGTATTTTATGAAATATTAAATTTGCATAAAAATTAAATAAAATTAATATATATATGTAAATTAAAAAAAAGTAAAGCAAATTACACAACATATATATAGAGTCTACTATTTACTTCTAGAATGTGCTTCTAATTTACTGCTTTTAATATTTATACATTTATTATTATTATTTTTTTTTTTAAATAATAAATACTTACAATTTTATTTGTTGAGTTTCCATATTTTTTGTTTAATATAACACAAGCACTTACACTTTATTCTTCTTTTTTATATAAATATAAATCACAATAGCACTTCACATTTTGTATTAATAAATAAAATTTTTCAGATTTTTCTTCTAAAATTTATTTTTTGTGTAGTGGAAAAAAATCCTATAAACTTTAGAATTCTTACTCGTCGTAGACATGGATATTAAAATTTAAAATAAATAAATACATAATTTATTAATAGTAGCTAAATAATAATGTTAAAACAAATAGTTAAATTATTTGTGTAAAATATATCAAAATACTCATAATATGAAAATACGGTTTGTTCCAAAGTAATAAGTTTTTTTTTTTTTTTTGCGACTATTGGTCGTAGTGGTCTTAAAATGACGAGAAAACCTTTTTCCATTTGTCCCTTTTTTTTTGTTTTTTCGATAATTTGAAGGGACAGAATTTTACTTCGCGCAAAGGGTATTTTTCGATTTTTTGACACGGAGCACTGAAGCAATTAGTGGAAAAACGCTACACGAGGATGTTTCGTTTAAAATTTCTAAAAAAAAAGAAAAAAACGCTTACCTTTTTCAATGAAATATTATCTATTATTGAACTTATAAACAGTTTGAAATAAAAATTTTAAATTGTTCAAAATAATCGTTAATCGACGGTCTGAATTTAAAATTTAAAAATTTTAAATTTGTGGTGGGTGTTCGTAGCGATTCGAGAGCTTTTTGGGCGTCCAGATCGAGACTCGTTGATGATCTTTTCCCGGCTTTCTTTAAAAGTTCTGTATCATTTCCCACATTACGATTATTACATATAATTATCTTGATAAGTCTCTTTTCACTTTTTAAAAGTTTCGGCACTGTTCTTTTTTAAGTTGCAAACAAAATTTTATCGCGTAACGCTGTTCTACTAGTCTTCCCATCGCGCCGTGCCAAAAAACTGAAAAATATCCTTCGCGCGAAGTAAAATTCTGTCCCTTCAAATTATCGAAAAACAAAAAAAAAGGGACAAATGGAAAAAGGTTTTCTCGTCATTTTAAGACCACTACGACCAATAGTCGCAAAAAAACTCGTTACTTCGGGGACAGACCATGTCTATTGCTACAAGCTCTATCACTTTATATTACAAATTTAGAATTTTTATAATCATGTCTCTTCATACTCTTTTGATATACATAATAAAAAAGATGCGTTTTTTTTGGAATAAATGCTTTTTCTTTAGAGTTAAGATGTATGAAAATAAATAAAAAAAATTTTTTAATCTTATCATTAACAACGTTTTTCTATATTTTCTCGCTTCTTTATTAAAATATAAATTACAATATTATTTTATAAATGTAACAGATTTAATTATAAAAAAATTAGAGGCAATAACTTAGTTTATTTAAAGCTATGGTTAGCTGTAAAACATTCCGATAACACGAATAATTATTTTGATGTAAAAAAGAACTGTTGAAGATCCGTGCCTTTTTTTATTCATATGTAGTAAATGAAAAATTAGATAATCCTTGCAAAAAGGGGGGCTGAGATATACTTTACACTTCTCCAATTGCCTATTTTTGCACGAATATTCGAGGAAACGATTAAAAGTTTTAAGACTCACCTGTATAAAATAACAAGCAACGCGCTTTTTTTATGAATAAAAAAAATTAATATCTTTATTATTGAAATTGAAACCAATGTAAATTCCTGATCTTTAACACCAATTTCTGATGATTCTAATTATCTCATCGATCTTAACCCTTCCTATTTTCTTATTGTCGAGAAACTATTGAGTCTGTCAGAATATAGGTATGAAAATATAAAAATAAACTGGTTATATGATTAGCTGCATATTACAAAAGATGAGCAACACTTTTAATAGTTCTAGCATAGAGAATACCATTTAAAACATTAAACAAATGACATCTGGAAGAGTACAATAAAATTAAAGTCAAGAAAATCGTCCTAATTAAAGAAGACTATCATCTACTGATATCTTGGAGACTGTAAAGATTATGCAAATTCACTCTAAAGAGACTCTGTTGTATGAGTGACAAATATGAAAACAATACATGGAGCTTTTAAAAGAGGTGTTATGGAATTCACATCCTTACCTATGAAGGTATAGTAAGGAAATAAATACATATAAACTAATTATAATAATATAAGATAATGATCAATATAAAAATAAACATAAGAACTGTAACTAAATATAAAAAGAATTAAATTTAGAAAATTAACTATAAGTAATTAAATACTAATTACAATTCATGATTGATTATATTGAGCAAAAAATATAAATATAAGTTTAGTATACGCACAGTAATTACAAAATACGCCTACGCTAACTCAAATTAATAATTATAGATGTATTATGCAAAGTAACCGAAATATGGAAATGATTAGTCTATAAAATTCAGTAAAAAAATAAAAATATCGTTGAAGAAATTAATATAATAACTATGATTTCAATTAAATGGAAGCCCTTGAAGGCTGAGAGCATCTGGTAGTGTAGAAGAAATAATAAAAATGAATCTGTTTTTAAAGATTAAACAAAATTTTCAAGCTTCGGCCTGTGCAAATTAAAATAGGTATAAGAAAATATAAATCAATGTAAGGTTTGCCAGTATCATCTGTTATCAATCAGATGAAAAACTCATATGAATCATAGAGTCCCGTTCCTTAGATATATTATACATATAGAAAATAGCATCTTCAAAAATTTAATCTGGATCCCAACATATTTAGTTTTAATTCAATTTTCCTGAAAACTTTGTATGAAACATATCGTGAATTTATAAATAGTATATATAAATTTATGTATACTCATATATAAGTTTAATCATTTCAAAAATCCCTACACTTAATAACTTCATATATTCGCACAAAACATCTAGCATTTACAAACGTATCCGGCAAATTCCATTATTTAACATTTTAAAAATTTTTAGGTCATGGAAAATCTCGTACTTTTACAATTTTATTCGTCTCGAGATAAATACTATCTTGTATAATTTCGTATCCACGATATGTAATTGAATCTTATTATAAGTTAATAAAATTTTCTTGAAAATTTTATAGTTCCTTACGGGTGTAGATGAGATTAAAAAACACTTTATTATGGTGTTTTAAGGCAACGTTTCGAGCAAGTTTCGTTGTCTTCTTCAGGCCTCTATTTATTAGTAAATTTACACAATTAATGTCAAATAATACAATAATGAGTTACAAATTATAAAAATTGTTCATACCTTAGTATATTCGAATGTACAATATTAGCACAACTTGTCTCGTCGATATGTCAAATTCGAATATACTAAGTTAACAATTTGTCGAAGATTATGTTCCAGCTGAGTGTCTCGTCATCAGTGACGTCAGATGTTTATATAGACCGTTTAGCATTTTCGTATCTTCATGTTTGTTTACAGTATTGGTATTTAATTGTATATACAGTATTTCCGAAATTTGTCTTTTTTTGTAATTATTTTCTTTGTCTAAAATTATAACGTTGTCCCAATCTATGGTATGTTCGTTATTTTGCGAGTGCAGTTGTATCATAGAGTTGGTGTTTTGAACTTTTTTGTGCTCGCAAATCCGTTTTTTTAAATTACGTTTAGTTTCGCCTATGTAAGAAGCTTTACAGTCTTTGCACTTTATTTTATAAACGACGCCAACTGTTTCCCATTTTGTTTGTTTATCTTTACCTAATTTTATAATGTTATTTAATTTGTTATTAGTAATGGGCACCGTATTAATGTTATAGGTTTTTAATGCATTGCAAATTTTTTCATAAAATGTATTTATATATGGAATTGAAATTATATTGTCAAGCGTTTTTTTACAATAGTTATTTAGAGAATTATTATACTTAATTTTTCTCAGTCTATTTTTAATATTTTTGTCATAAAAGTAAGCGGGGTACTCGTTGTTATCAAGGATGTTACGCACTTTCTTTAAATTATCCTTGTGGTAACTTATGTCAGATAATAACTCTGCCCTGTCTACGAGGTTATACACAATATTAAATAAAATAAAATAAAATTAAGTATAATAATTAAGTATAATAAAATCTTTGTACATTAATTATTTCGAAATAATTACTTAGATATTCAGATAGATCATGGGTTCATGTGATCACGTCGTTGTTATTGTTTTGTTTCGTAACCCATCCAGCGGTCACTTAACAAATACACGTACATTCAATTATTAAATATCAAATTTTAAAATAAAATCAATGATAGCGATAACTAAGTTTTTTTTATTTATATCTGTTCAACAGAGCTACTTTTTAAAAGAACATCTCCCTCGTGATATTTAATTATTCAAATTTGTTATTATTGACTACAACTGTAAGCAACATCACTGATCCCTTGCAGACCGGTTGCCGTTTATCCCGGTCTTAATTTTCTCTAGGTTTTCAACGAGCGCTCAACTCTGCCCTTCATCCGTGAAGGGCAAACGGAACTGCCACGTTACAAAAGTAAACATCTACATGTATTACATAGCAATCACTATATTATCTTTTACATTATATTTAATATTATTTGTAATGAATTTAAATTGATATGAATTTTCTAATAAATAGTTTAATGTGAATTTAATTTCATAAATATATCTCCATTTTCTATAGTATATTGTGAAAATATAATAAAATATAATAATGTATATTCAACAAATACAAATTGATTAATTTAAGTTATTTATTCTAAGAATTCTGTTAAACTTATAATTTGAAGAGCTCTTATAAAAACTTTTTATTATATTCAAATTATATAATTTTTTTTTTCTTTTTATTGTTTTGCAACGAGCGAGTCTCGTAAAAGCTTCGAGGCGGCCCTTTACTCCTGTCTAAACTTCATTCGCATTTAGCCCGCCATATTGGCTTATGTAACGATACATGATGAGCCACATGACGGAGTCGGACAAAGGGGAAGACAGCGGATCGGATAATTCCGTCGCAAGCCCCCTACTTAAGACCACTACTTCGCGGCGAATCATCGTGCGTGGCCGAATACGTATCAATATATGCGCACTTCGAGCACTGAGCAATCAAGATGATGTAGCATCTTAAAGCATTCAGCTCGAAAACAGAACCTTTTAGGCTATCATCCCAATTATTCCTTTCTTTAGTTACTCCTGCTGTTCACAATTACTGTCAGCAACCTCTAACTAAAATCCGCCGTCATGTTTACTTGGCGGCAAATTTTACCGTTCACGATTTCGTATCGGTCCATTCCTTTACAGGGTTATTCATTCGCAAAAACCCTTCCTATCCTAGCTGAAATAGATTCTATACCAGAGTGCAATATTAGGTGCTTCGCGTGTAATTGTCGTAATTGTCAGTGACCCTTTCGAAGGCCCATTATAATGTACATAGAGTTCTCAAAATTTAACACGATTTGAGATTTGCAAATATAGAAAGTTTGTAAAATGATAATTCCGATATAATCACTCAAAATCTCAGACAGAGAAAGAGCCGTTGTTTATATTCTACGTGAATGTATTGTTATTGTCCCTGTGCCGTCCGGAGATTACGTATAATATAAATAATTTAATAATTCTGTTAAATTAAAACGTCCTTCCCTTCTAATCGATATTAAATTGTAAATATTTTCTTTACTTTGTTACAAGAGAGCTTACCAGTAAAGGGGCACCACCTGGTAATATTTATTTATTGAAAATATTACATTTCTTATTTACTTTACCTAGTGTGGACGTTCCAAATCCCTAGCAGACCGGTTGCCGTTGCTTCCGGCGATTCTAAAATATCTATTTTTTCAACGAGCGCTCTACTCTGCACTTCACGGGTGAAGGGCGAACGGAGCCCTCTTATTACAGTTTTATAAAACTTGATAAAATGAATTTTGTAAATTACAGTATTTGATTACTTTATGTATAATGTATTTATGTTATTAATATTCTTAGTGTAATTACTAACGTCCTGTTACTTTTCAAATTGTTTTAATTTTTTATTGAAGAAAAGGCGAGAAACCTGAAGAGTTAAGGAGAAATTGAATGTTTGAGAAAAGCGATAGATAGAGAGAGATATATCAAATTCAAACAACTATAAAAAACATTAATATAATTAAATAATGTGAAAAACTATGGTAAGATAAAAATTATATAATATATAGCATTATCTAATTTTATACAAGAGTAATGAGTTTTTTCGTCGGTGTTGTTAAGAATGGATTGAGAAATGGATCCCAGAAGCTGTGCGTTCATGATTCGCAGGGACGCCCGTGGTAGAAGGATGAATTACTATTAAAATACGCTAATGATGTTATGCACTTAGTTAATGGTCAATAAAAAGCTCAACAATAAATAATAAATAATAAAAAACGTACAAGTAGATTACATAGGATTGAGTAAACGGGGTGGGTGCATGCGGGAAAAGGATGAATGTATGTCGGTCGCGACGTAATCGTCGGATGCCTCATCACTTAACATTTTATGCATGATTTCGGCCGTTTAGTCTCTCTTCTCCCTCCCTCTCTCTCTCTCTCTCTCTCTCTCTCAGGATAAAGACGACATGTCTATATTAAAAATAAATTATTATATAAAATTATGAGAGTGCAATGCGTTAGTTTATATAGGCTTTTTCTTCCCCCGATAAGTTGGAAATTTTTATACTAGAGCATTAACTGATAAAAATGGGTGCCCGGAGAAAAAAACGTGCTAAAATTGAAAATTCGAGAACGGGATCGACTTACTTAGTACTACATTTTTCTTCGATCTTTGACACTACTCTTAATTTCCGCTCTTAATGTTCTCTCTAGCTTATTTATTGTCGTATTTATTATGAAAAAATGCTAACCTTTTCGGATCCTCCCACCGTGGAGGTATTCTCATTTTTAGGATTAAGTTGCATTCCTTCAATTATTTCTTAATACATTGATTAATTATTGTTCATATTGACATCCTTTCAGAATTCATAATACTTCATATTCATTTAAAGTTAACTATCAGCAATATTTTACGCTAAGTTTTGTGCTCCTTTTTAATTCGTTTACCCAATGCGTATTATTTATTTGTTAATTATGTCGAATTCCGTAACACGCGTAACAGTATTAATCGTAAAATTAGGAAGAAACAAAATTTTATTATCACAAATTCATATAGATGCCACTAATAATGATACAATTTAAACCATTAAAATTTTTTACACGTGTAACATTATCAATTATAATAAATATGTTATGTTAAATATTAATCATATGCGAACTTAAAAGAAAATTCAATTCAATTGCACATACATTTGTTACATATTAATGTGTTGAAAAATTATGAAACGTTCTTTTTCTTACATCTTTTATAGTATTTATTTGTATTGGTCATTTCTTAGTAGTTTTTTTTTGTTTTTTAATGAATACTATTCAGTTATATTTATTTATTTATTTATCCGGTCCCATACTTTATTAATCTACAATTTAAACTTAAACACTTGCAACGAGACGTCCAAATCTCGTTGCTAGAACAAGCAAACATATATTCCTCCCTCTTGCCCCCCAATAACGGTGCCGTTGTAATCTTACCCCTTGATTCGTCGACTTTCCAGCAGTTGGCGTTATGATAGCTGGTAGTATCACCGCCAGGGAGATACAAGTCTCCCACAAATCGTATTATCTACGCTGCTACTCCGTAGCACCAGCGGACCCATAAATTATTTACACGTACGGAAACTCTGATACACAGGTACAGATATATTATATATAATATAGATATATAATGATGCAGACACGTACGCTAATCAATTTAATTCCGGTCTTTGACCCCGACTTAATCTCCAAATTACCTGATCTGTGCATTGTCATACACACGAAATTTGCTTATTTCGCGAAGTTAATAAAAGTCCCTGCAATCGCTACACGTAGTACGTTTGTTTCTGATCTTCGTCCTGACCCCTCCATCTTTCCTGCTTATTTCGTTGAGTGTGCTTTACCGCTAACCCATTTCTATAAAACAGTTAAATGTGCTTTACCGCCAACTATTTTTTCCACAAGTCACAATTGTATCCATTGTAATTGCACTTACGACTGTCACCTAAACTTAAATCGCATAGTTTCCTGACACACAAGAAACTCTTCTTTAACAATGTTTCGTGTTCCTATTTCCTATTTTATTCATCTTCCAAATACGATTGTATTAATTTTGTACAAAATATTATTCGGCATGTTATACAAAAATAAAATAAAGTATCACTAAAAACCCGTTTACTCCAAATATTATTGTTTGTCTGCGTTCGCACCAATCACGTACTCTATTTATTGGCCCTATATTTACAAATAATATTGTAATCTAACATTAAAATCTCCGTGTAAATATTTTAATAATTTATATTTCTCCGTTGAATAATTTTTTTTTAATTATTTCTTATATTCGCAAACTAATACTTATTTATATTGTATTATATTTACCATTACAATATTCAAGATTATTAATCTTAGTAATTTTTTTTTAAAGTGTCATCAAGGCATAAATTAAATATAATTATTTTTCTATAATTTATTATTAATATTTCTGAAAAACTAAAGCAACCATTCCAAAAATCCTTGAAAGATCAGCTGCCGCTCATTCCGGCAAATAAATTTAAATAAAAACGAGACCAATTACGTGCATACAATCCGGTAGGTAAAAAGATGTCTCGTTATAAACTAATTAAAAAAAAACTATATATAATAACAATAGAAATTCACTAATTAATTACAGTTATTTAACGGTTATTCTATTATAAGAAAGATAGATTAAATTTCATTTAGAAAGAATTATATATATAAAGAAGATTATTAATTGAATTCAAAAATTTAAATATAAATATTACGAAATTACAATATTGTTATATCTATAATTCAAAAATAATAAAAAATTTTTTTAGCAAAGCTATTTTTTTTAATAAATATATTTAAAGATATTTTGTTTAGTAATTTTCGAGTGAAATATATTTATATAATAAAATATGCTTTTAAAATATCTAATTAGTATAAAAAAATATAATTTATTAATGAATAAGAAATTAATATGCATATATTAAATAGTAGTAATTATTTTGAAATATAAACGTACCTGATTTCTTAGCATTAAAATTTTGATTTATCATAAATGGAGAAGTTCTCTGACACTTGGAAGACTCGTGTTTTTCTTGGAGAATATTACGATTTGATTTAAGATCTGAATTTGCCATCGTTGTCGGTATAAGCAGTGCTGATATTCTTAGCATTTTTATATAATTTTAAAATAAATTATGCTTGGTTTAAAATCTTGAATCCATTAATGTAATTATAATTAAAAATTCCATTAGGAATATACTTTATCAACTTTAGTATAAATATTACGCGATATTTCATTTAATTATTTATAATATTAGTAAAAAATTATTTTTTGTTGTTTTATTCTTATTAACATTAATATTTTCTTCAATATTTTGTAAATGTTACTTGATGATAAAATTTTTTTCAAAAATCTTTTATTGCATTTTATAATATTTTTATAATGATAATTGTAAAGAAATATTTCTTAAATTATTAAATTAAGAATTTTTTTTAGTCTAAACGATTCAACTGAAAATATGCTGAATTAATCGTTAAATAAGACAAATTAATTTTCTTGCTCTTAAACTTTATTTTTACCAGTAAAAAATATTCAGTTTATTAATTTTAACCAGTCTCATTATAGTTAAAATATTTTGTAATTTCATACCGTGAGCTATATTTGAAAAAAACGCTGAGCTTTCCAAAACTAATTTCTAGGTAAAGTTTTTTGTGGTATACAATCGTTAGTTTTAATTTTTCTTGTTTGCTTTCTTATTTATTTTCTTTTCATTAATTATTCATTAAAGTACAAAGTATAGATAAATCATAAATTTAGAATAAATCAAATATGAATACAAATTTAACTTTTATTAAGTTCACGTAAAACTTTTACAAATTAAATTACTATAATTCATTGTATATTAAGTATACGAAATGTATTGTGTTCATTTTCTACAACCTTGTATATAATTAACAATAATAAAAATGATCATTTAATATGTTAATATCATATTTTGATTATATATTTGTATACATATACATTTTTCTACTTTTATGTATATTTGTAACTTAAAATTTACCTATACATACTTAAAAACTCACATATTTATTATTTAATAAATACATCAACATTTAATTCTAATTTATAAAATAATACAAGTTTTATAAACTTCTTACTAATATTTAATTTTTTTTAGTACATCATTTATAAATAAAAAAAATTATTTTAGTTATAATCTAATAATAATACTTAATAATTATACCATTTTTAAATTAAATCTCAATTATAAAAATTTTTTTAATTAGTTATTTACCTAAATCAAATAAATTCATTATTTAAATTCTTATTTAAAAACTAATATTTTACAAATAAAACATTTCACTAATTGCTCATATTTTCACTAAAACATTGAATCGCGAATTTATTTTAGTGTCGATAATTGCTTTTCTTTTTTTATTACGGTCATATAAATGACCGTAATAAAAAAAGAAAAAGAAGATAAAATAAAAACTTATTTGAAAAACAATAATTTTAATAAATTGCAGAAGAGTGTTGAGTATATGCGTTCGATTCGACTTCACTCTATTCTAACCACTACTACCAATTCACTTTGTCTCTTTTACACTTTTCCTTGTCATATTGCGCCAAATAGTACTATTACGTCACATCCGGAAAATGTAAAGTTTGTATTTATCTGCACCATAAATATCGCCCTTGACTATTATTATAAATTAGCTAAAGTATAAAGCCAATCTTATTGGTAATTTTGCAACTAACTATTTAACAATCCTTAAATTAAATTATTCACTATTTAGTAATTATTTTTGTGAAATACTTTTTTTCTTCTTCCATAGTCTGAAATTTTTTAATGGTTGTAAAGTTCTCACGCGCCGACGCCAAAAGACCAGTGGCGCCTGTCATATTAATGGATAAATTTCTAACTACTTGCGTATAATAAAAATTAAAATAGACATAGCGTAAAAATAAAGATTTCTTGCAAATATGAACATTCTTCGATCGTAATGGAATTTTATTTTCTAAAAAATCGTATCAGATAAAGTTTCAAGGTTTCGTTAATTGAATATTACCTAAATTAAAGATGTATTTATAAGAATAAATTTTATGTAATTAAGGACATATAAATATAAAACAATTTTTTCTAAAAAGAAAATATTTTTATTTTATACATAACTATTCACAATAATTTATTTACTGTAATTAATATACTTAGTAATTTTAAAAATAATATTAATATCTAAATAAAAAAAATTTAAATATTATTCAATTTAAATTATTTATATATTTAAAACTTGTGTGTGAATTAAATAAATTATTTTGTTATGCGTACAAAACGACGCATATTTAAAAATTTATCAAGAATAATTCACATACGTTTATTTAATATATATTAGTATATATATTAGTTAATGTTATCATTTATTTTATGTTAAATGAACGAATATGAAAAGATTGAACTATAGTTTAAAAAGTATAAAATAATCTAGAAAAGTTAATAATTTAATTTTACACAATGAAAATAAATAGACAATCATATAATTTATTTACTTATATAAATTTTCTTTAATTTAATCAATTTATTTTAATTATTAAATACATATTATACGTATAAGTTTATAGTAAATATTAGATAGTTTTATTTTCATTTCAAATACATTTAAATATAAACATACCATACAAGTTGTACAAAAGCAAAGCATTTATAATTTTGTAAGAAGGCCGTATCGATTAAATTTCAAAAATTTATCAAAATAAACTTCTAATACAATAGATTTATTAAAATCAAACTTTTCAATTTAATGAAAATAAACCTCCTCAAACTGTATTCTTAATAATTTTTTTTATCACAACACTTCACTTTCAAACTATTAAAAAATTATTAAACAAATTATTATTTAACAATTTTCAATAATAATAACAACAACAAAATCAATTAAATCAAAGGGGAAATCCAGCGCCAAAATATAATGTCTCGGGCGAATCTCTAATAACCCTTTCCAACACAATACAATAATAATTTAGATAAATATTTAGATATAATATCAATATTAAATATATATATTAAAATATTACCTTATTATATTAATTATTTGTAACAATTCAAATGATATAAAATATATTAGTATTAATTTATTTATTATCAATACTTGAAATAATAATAATAATTCCAAATAATCCAATATATGTGTATTTTTCCAAATAATATATATATAATTAATATTTCTAAATATCTTGTTAAAATATCTATTATTATTGACAAATATATTAAGTATAAATATACATATATATTCAACTCAACACTTCACTTAAATAATCAAACTGATATAATAAATTATAACAATATTAATACACTATTTCAATAATACTTCAATATTAAAATCAATAATCAAATATATATAATAATTCAACTGAGAATAATATATTGTTCTAATGAATAATAATTCACAACTGAACTTTCTTTCTTTTTCAGAAAGAAAGTTCCGTCCCTTCACATCACTATTTTAATTTTTAAATTAAAATTAAACCAATAATTAAATTTATCGAATCTAATTTAAATTCAGAAAATTCAACATTGCTCGCATCACAGCCAACAAGTCCCTTTTCTCTTGTACCTGTCATGATTTAAATTTCAATTGGTTATTATTAAAATAACCAATCAAAATCCTCAATTCATATACAAAAGAAAATTATTGTTTGACAGATAAGTATAGAAACTACACTTATCGGCCATCTTGTAGCGGCACAACATTAATAATTTATATAACACTCACATCACTTTACTTATGCATTTGAATATATACATATATCAAAATACATATTCGCACCTGTCTCTATCTCACTTCAATTCAACGACATAAGCGCCGTCTATGCAAGCAAGACTTCCGCTAGTGTATTAAATTAAAAGTAAAATATGGGCCGCGTGTTGACAGGTTGTCAACAATCAATAAAATATTATCTCTTTATATATACAACTGATTACCCATCAAATTCGTGAGTACATCACAACACTACAAATATTTTTAAAACAATATAAATTATTTATCATTTATATAAATAAAATACTCAATTTAATATAATATAATGAATATCATTATTTTCTTTTTTTAGGTTAATAATGATATGAAAACAACACTCTCATATCATTGCAAACTTTACACTTAAAAATCTATATTATAATAAATAAACTGTATTGTATGTTTTTTAAAATTAAATATAACAAAATATCATATTTTTCAAAGTATTGTGTATTGTTTAAAAATTCATCTTCCATTTTTATTAATTTTATTAGATAATTGATTCTTATATGGGTATTAAATAATTTTACAAATAATATCCAAAAATATAATTTACGCCGACGTTTTGATGAGATGTTTTATTTTCTTGTCAACGTCTTTGTTAATAAAAATTTTCTCAAATTATACATTTATTTAAAAAATAATATTAAATTTTTTAAAAATATCTTGTTGAACAATTTTTAATTTTAAAATAATAAATTTTATCATATGCTCTAATTGCGAAGTCAAACATAGCACTGAAACTTAATCTAATGAAAATAAAAAAATTATACGTTCTAGATGACGATCGTTACCTAGTCATAATCACCAATAAATATTTGTATTGAGGATTTAAATTTAGAGTTTCCTATTGTTTATTTGATGCATTACAATTGGTCTTAGTATGTAGGATACTCGGTTTTAATTGTTTTAATATTATTGCACTCATCATTTAGTATTGAAACATTTTCCCAATAAATTTCATATTAATATTTTGGGGAACGCAAAAAATGATCAAGGAATTGCTTTTACATTTTTTATGTTTGTTTATTCTTATACATAAGGAACACTTAGTTTTCCTTAGTAATATCGTTACTATAATTTATCCTGAACATTACATTAGTAATGTCCTATTTTACAGTAAAATCTTTACCCAAATAATTATATTGATAATAGATCTAAATTATTATTGATAATAGACACAGTATGTATGTTATATTTTTTAAGCCTACATGAATATTTCGAAAAGAATTTTTTAAAAAAGGCCACTGATATCATCATATTGTATTCGTTATTATTATTTTTTATTATTTTACTTTGAGTCATTCAGGAATATTTAATCTAATTCCATGTCTATTGGTCTACCCCTTATAAAACATAAGAAGAAAATGATATACAATTTTAATGTAAACTACTGTTACGTATGTAATGAAATTCACATAATTAATTAAATAAACAATAAATGTTGTATAAAATAAGTGAAAATGGGAGCAAGACGCAGCATAAAGAGAAATATGAGAGAGCGTAAATTGAGAAATGGTATCGATAATGCTTCTTCATTAAACAATATATGGAGAAATCTAAAGAAAATCAAGGTAATAAGCCTAAAAATGAGAACACCTCCATGGTGGGAGGGCTCGGAAGAGTTAACAGTTGTCTCTATAAAATAAGGAACATGAGTGATGTTCGGGGTTATTATTGTGTGATTATTATCTTAGGACGTGATTCGGGGAGTTTTGAAGTAATAAGAGGCGCGAGGTAACTCGGAGTAATATAATCCTGGTCGGTGACTCTCGTCGAAAACAACACGAAACTCACACGTTTAAACGATAACGCAAGTATTATTATAAATTCGGACACATACGTAGGATGCTAGATTTGTAACACGAGCCAATTAAATACTTAAATTCTCTCTTCCGATTTATTATCAATAAATCGGTATTTTAAACGTGAAATAATATAATTGTATTTATTTTAATCCTAAAACCTGATAAAGGCTGAATCGCTTTGACCGATTCAGCTACGGCAGAAAAGAACTGGGAAATCGTTACGAAAAAATAAATAAAAGAGTAAAAGAAATACTCGACAAATAAACGCGATAGATAAATAAAATATAAATAAATATATATAAATATAAGTAATTAATATAAGTGGTCGTAATAATCGTAACATTGGTGCCGTGACCAGGATTTCTGTCGAGATGGGAAAATTAATTAAACGAAATTCGCGACGTTAAAATAATAGTGAAATATATATATATATATACAATTACAAGAGAATACTACAATCCAGGAAGAAGTGATGACTTGGCAACTACTGACCTTTTTAGCAGTCATATTTATGTAAGTAAAAATTAATTATATAATAAGAAAAAAAAAATTTAATATTGTATGATTCATATGTGTATGTATATATAATTGTTAAGTAAATTGTGAGAATAGAGACCCGAACCGGGATTAAAGAAATTAAATTGGATATTTTTGATTTAATTACTCGTGTTATATTGTCAATTTTAAAATTGATATTATTATTTTTGATAATTAGTTGTGTTAGAGACGGATTGGGAGTCGTCCCATTAGATGTGTGTCCAGGATATCGTTTAGCGGGGACGCCTGCAACGACGGTACCTGATGGGCTATTAAAACGCGCAATTTGCCTTTTGGTGCGCTTAGCCAAGGTACAGGGCAAAAGGCTCAAGGACGCACATTAGAAAAATGTGTGAATGTATGGCGTAAACGAATATATGCGCAGATAAGATAGGTTGTTTTCATCTCCGATTTCTTTTTCATGCATGAATACGGCCGAATCTTGCTGTTATTCTTTGTCTATCGCTTTCACATTCTTTCTTATTCACTCTCGTTTTCCGTCACTGCTTTTCTCTCTCTCTCACACTCTCTCTTTCTTGTTTAATAATTTCCAAAGAAAACAGCCTGATTATATATATATATATAAAGAAATTGTACAAAATCGCGAGAAAATATAATTAGTTTGTAAAGGCTTTTTCTCCCGAAGCAAGCCGGGAGTTTTTTATGCCTAGGGACTGAATTTAGGAAAGTAAATGTGTGTGAGTGTGTATGTGTGCATTTAGGAAATAAATAAATTGTTATACTGCGTCGATGAATAGCGAATACTTTTGTAACGCTAAAAAACAAGAGAAAGAAAAATGTGGAGAGGGGCGGTGGCCCAGTGGCGAGTTTGTAAAATTTTGTGAAGTCAGTCGTTGGTTTCACCTGCGTAAATAAACATATATTTATATTGCTTGCAAATTGAGTTTTGTTATTTTTCCCCGATCCTTGGTATTAAAGAATTACAAGTTGGGTAATGTTTAAACAAATTAATTTATTCAATAAAAGTAAATCAGAAAAGGAAAGTTTAAAGCCGTGTATTGTGACATCTTCAGTAAACGGGTTAGGCAAGTGGGACCTTGAAAACGAAACTGACATAACATTCGAAACAGCTCATAAAATGCTGACTAGTGCTGCAAAACCCGAGGAACAACTAAGAGTATGCGGAAATAATGTTGATAAATTAATAGCAGAATTCGATTCTTTACAAAATAAACAAGTTAGAGAAATTGTTGATAATAGAATAGAACAAAAAACGATGGAAAATTACAAACAGGACTCCATGTTAATGGAATACCATAGAAGAAACGACTAACGCGATGCAATTGACAATCCTATAATATAAATACGCGAGGAAGGATTAGAACAAATGTAATCACAACCAAAAGGGATTAAAGATAATATAGAAACAAATTCTAAAGATATGAATGAACAGGCATATATTAATAGAAAATTATTAAGGGGATTAGAAACATTAATTGACATGGCTAGATTACAAAATGAGGGTATTAAATCAATTAATAAACCACATATAGAGGACAGAAATAGGGAATATGAAAATCCGAGAGAGAAAACGAAAACGAACATTCAAAATGAATTATTATCTGAAATTTTAAAATTAAGAAATGAAATTAAAAATTTAAAAGGTGAGCTTGACGATGTCAAAATGATTAAAGGTAAGAATCGGGATCAATATCAACGAGATGTAAATAGTGTCGAATACGGGTCATTTCAGAATACAAATCATTGGGATCCAATAGCAAATACGAGACAATATTATAATCAGTATCCGGAATTAAATTATAGACCTCAACCTGAGATTGTACGACAAATGCCGACATGCTCCGGAGAGATTAGCGAAATAGTTAATTTAGTGAATTGGATAAAGAAAACCATGCAATATGGGGAATCGGAAGTAGAAATACACATTTTATGTACGCTAGTCAATAAAATACCGGGCAACGCGAGACGAATGTTGGGATCAAATTTGGGGAGTTATACTTCAGTAGATCAATTCATTACTGATATAGGTGAAAGATTTGGTGCTCCAGGATTGGCAAAAAGGTTATTAACACAAATAAATGAATGCACACAAGGGAGAAGCGAATCAGTTTTAGATTTCGGGAATAGAATTAGGATGTTGAGAGAGGATTTATATTCTGCACTCAAATTAGAATCTATAACAAAAAAAAATTACCCCCCCCCATTAATTTTGAAGATTTTGATAGGAAAATTGTGAGGAAATTTATTTTGGGATTAAAAGGGGAAATATCATTCCGGATAAATTCGACATTACCTCTATCGTTGGAAGAAGCTTTTACTTTGGGAGTTGAATACGAAGAAGAAGCAAGGGAATATAGGCTTTATAAGGATGATAC
The DNA here is from genome assembly GCA_018907245.1 of Eupristina koningsbergeri. Taxonomy (NCBI): domain Eukaryota; kingdom Metazoa; phylum Arthropoda; class Insecta; order Hymenoptera; family Agaonidae; genus Eupristina; species Eupristina koningsbergeri. The sequence goes on along the minus strand of JACCHV010000033.1, from coordinate 218,409 downwards.
TGAATTAATAAAGAATGAACAAGAACCAAAATATTCCAAATATTGTAGTAAAGGGGGTCATGAATGGAGAGAATGTCACAGTTTACAAATAAATATAGAGCAAGGAAGGGGAATGATAAATAATAATAATCAAGGTCATCAGGGATTGAATTATCAAGGACCATCGAATGGACTTATTGAAGGAAACAGAGGCAATAGCAATCGATATAATGGTAATAATAATTATAATAGAGGACCAATAAATCCCAATTTTTACAATAATTATACAAGAAATAATCCGGGATCTTTTAGGTATCCAAATAATGATAGGGACGAATATATTAATAGGGGGAGAAATAATCATCATCATATTGGAAGCAATAATTATAATAATAATAATAATCATCAGGGGTTTTCAAGTAATCAAGTAAATCAGAGACCAAATTACTCCCAGGATGCACGAGTTAACCTTATAAAAGAACAACCTTTACTTCAACCGTCAGTAACTTTTAACAATACTGATAATTTAAACTAATAAGATGTTCATCACAAACTTTCGGTGATGAGTATGATATCTCCAGGGTAGATATATATTCCCCAAAAATAAGAATAGCGAGAGTAAATTCAATAAAAAAAGCGAGCGATTTACCAGTAATATTGGTATACGCCGAAGAATTTACACAAGGAAAAGCAACCTTTTATATAGATACAGGAGCAGAAATATCAGTTATTAAAAAAAAATAAAATATTAGCACAAGACAAAATATGTAAGTTATCTCAGATCATGATTCACGGATTCACAAAGGGAAAATGCTTAACGGAGGGAGTAATCATAGCAAAGATATATGATTCCGAATTCGAATTTCATCTTGTCCAAAATAATTATCCGATTGACGCAGACGGAATCCTTGGATGGAATATTATTACGAAATATAACGGCACTGTCATGTCCGAAGAGAAAATATTAAAACTAGGTAATACATGGATTCCTTTCGCGTGAAACAATATGATAGAAATTCCGGGTATAACAAAAAAGGCTATATTTGCTCGGGTAAAAGGAAATTATGATATAGGATTTGTACCGCCACAGGATTTAGCTCAGGGTGTTAAATTTGGGAACTTTTTAACAATAAGGCTATAAATTTTTAACAAAATGACGTTGTAATTGCCTATTGTAGTAACACCAATGACGAAGAAGTTACTATACCACTTCCGGAAGCGGAATTAATACCATGTGATGTTGTAGACGAGAAATATGACATAGAAATTGGAGACCAATACAATACATATTATATACAATAATACAAATATTAATAATAAAATTATAAATAATATAACCATGGGAGAAATTAAGGAAAAAAATAATGATGAAATAATAACTGATATAATGAAATTTAATCGTTGGCTAAGCAATAATCCTCAAATTCAAGAAGAACGATTGGAAAAAATCTTGACCCTAGTAGATCATGAGGGGAGTAATCAAGAACAAAAAAAATTGACTCGTGAAACTATCAGACCTTATGTAGGGGTTTTGGCTTAGATAATGAACCCCTACGAGCAACACATTTAATTACTCATAAAATCGAGTTAACGTCTAAAGAACCTTTAAAAAATAAACAATATAGATACACAGCTACATTGAAAGAGATGTTAAGAAAGGAAATAGACAAATTAAAGGAACAAAATATTATTAAATCATCTATATGACCCTATTGTTCTCCCACATGGATTGTACCAAAACATCCCGATGCTAAAGGTAATAAAAGATGGAGACTAGTAACAATTAAATGAAAAAACATTAGGAAGCTGTTACCCATTAGCTTTTACTAATGAAATAATAGAAAAATTAGCGGGGTCCAATTATATATCAATTATGGACTTAAGAATGTGATTTTTCCAAATAAAAATGGATCCAGAATCCGCGGCATTGACTGGTTCATCAGGGCCGCAAGGTAGTTTTCAATACGAACGAATGGCTATGGAACTGAAGAAAGCACCAACAACCTTCATGAGGGCTATGGAGTTAGTATTGGAAAGGTTATCAAGGGAAGAAATAGAGGTTTATTTAGACGACATCATGATATTCTCTGAAACCATAGAGGAGCATTTAGTTCGTTTGGAAAAGTTTCTTAGAAAATTAGAAAGAGCTAACCTAACTATTGAGCCTAAGAAATGTCAATTCCTTAAAAACGAGGCTAAAAATTAAAAAAAATTAAAAGTATTAGGTCATATTGCGGGAGCAGGGAAAATACGGATGAATCCTGATAAAATATCAGCAGTAAAAGATTATCCGACACCATCAACATCAAAGAAAATAAAACAATTTTTAAGACTTCCGGTTTGTTATCGGAAATTTATTCAAAATTATGCCAAATTAACATTACCGTTATTAGAAGTTATTAAAGGGGAAAGGCAATTTTATTGGAGAGATAAACAACAAGAGGTATTCAATAAAATAAAGGAAGTATTATGTAGTGAATCTTTTTTGCAAGCACCTGATTTATCAAAACCGTTTATTATTACGACGGACGCATCGGATTACGCATTGGGAGCCATCTTGAGTCATGGTGAACTAGGGAAAGACCGACTTTGCGCCTACGCATCACGATGTTTGAGAGGGCCGGAGTTAAGATACTCAATATATGACAAGGAATTGTTAGCAGTGGTTCTTGCAAAAGAACAATTTCGGCATTATTTGTATGGTACAAAATTTAGTGTTATAACGGATCATGAACCTTTAAAACATTTTCACATTACTAAACATTTAGATACTCGTTTTAATAGAATGAAGACATCATTACAGGGTTATTCATTTGATATTATATATAGGCCGGGTATAAAAAATGCGAACTCAGATGCACTATCAAGAAACCCGATACTAAAAGACGGGGAGGTGAATCCGAAAATGCCTAGAAAAGATTTATATATATTAGCAGATGAGTAAGAAAAGGAGGAAATAAGTACAAATGAACACAAAACAATAAGGATCGTAAGGGAAGGAAATCGAGATAAGGAAACAGATGATGATACAGAATCAGAAGAAAGGAACAGTGAAAGTGAAAGCGAGGAATGGAAACCATACAATAAAAAAGATCCATGGAAGCGGAAAAAGAAAAAGACCAACATTAAAAAGGAAAGGAAAAAGAAATCGGTTACAAATAAGGTTGATTATTCATCAATAGACAGCGAATCAGAAGAAGATAATGATGCATCAAGTACAAATTGTGAAATAAATAAAAAAGCAGTATCAAGTACACCTAATGATAGTTTTAAAATAATAAAAGTAGAAAAATCGATAAACCCTCACGAACTATCAGTAGACGATGATGATGATAGTTCATTGGAAACATTGGAATTTATAGATGCAAAATATGATGACAAAACAAAAAATAAAAATATTCAAAATTCTAATAATAAAACAATAAATAATACATCAAGTAACAGCGGTCATATACGAAATCTTAATAGACGGAGAGATAATGTAATAAATATTCCGGAAATTCTAAAAATGCCAAATAATAAATATATTGTAGAAATAGCTTCTAAAAACACTCGAGAATGTAAAGGATGGGATATACATGTTAGAAAGCAAGGTATAAAAACAAATGATGAATCTGAATTACGTAATGGAGATAGTTTTGGGGAAAATAGATTATCTACGTTTATAATAAATGATAAAAAATTATCACCCGATAAGGAAGTAATAGACAATAAGAATGGCGAAAGGACGGGTTTAATAAGTGATATAATTAATATTACTTATAGTGCAGATGTAGTATTATACAATCAAGGGAAACAATGTATTGAACCAGATGCAAATATAATACATGAGTGCCTAAAATTAATGAAACCACCGGGAAATAGTCTATTTCAAAGTCTAATGACAGCAGCAAATCTTTCAATATCCTCTAGACTTAAGAAATAAATTACTAAACTCCAAATATTTACAATTATGCCAAGTTATAGTGGAAACAAGTAAAATATTAAGTTCACATAATGAATGGGGAAATGACGACTGCATTTTTATATTTAGTCAAGAATTTAAATATAATATATGCGTGCATTTTCAAATACTCGATAATAAAACGGAATTCTGTCATTTTATTAATAATCTACGAGATCCAATTATACATTTGCATTTACAAGATAATCACTATACTCCATATATAAAAATAAAGAGACGATATATAAGTTGTGAGTCAACTGAAATCGACACAGACGATGATGAGAGTGATGAGCCTGAAATTCAACATAATATGGTTAGTAAACATATGATGGAATTTCCAAACGTAAGCAGAAATTCAAGTGCTGAGTCCATAGCGCAAGACGAGATAACACCAAGCGATAACAAGGCGAAGGCCGGAAGTATAACCTCGAGGACGTTCATGAAATATCGCGCAAGCAGAGCCCATGTACCAAAGGATCGACCCCCTTGAATATTAAATAACCATCAAAAATTCGCAAAAGTAAGAGTAGTAAATGAGCATCCGTTTAAATATTACGAAAATATGATATTTTTTATGACATCAGAAGTTACATGGAATACTGATATTATGGAAGCATTAGTAGAGGGGATATATTAATGTCAATTTATGGTCGGGTAAACATTATATAAAAGGCGAAATAAATTTAAAACAATTACAAGACATATTTATAATAGGGATTACAATTAAAAACAATATTAATGATTCAGCTATAAAAAAGGATATAGAAAAAAGCATTAATGATTTGAAATTATTATGTAAAGCAAATCAAATTAAGAGTTTAGCTATTATAAAAGATTTACAGATAATGAAAGAAACAGAATGGGATTATTGGATTGAAAAATGCAATGAAATATTTGAAAATGAGAATATTGTAATAGTTTTATTAAGAGATAATTTACTCATACCGAATGTTCACGATAGATATTCGATAATAAAAGAATATCATGAATCGCCAATAGGGGGCCATAAAGGGATAAGAAAAACTTATAAGAAATTAGCAGCTAATTACTATTGGAAAACAATGCGATCAGAGGTAGAATTATTCGTTAAAAGTTGTAAATTATGCCTAACACAGAAATTAATAAAGGTTAAAATAAAAATGCCAATGATTATAACAGATACTCCTACATGCTCTTTCGAGAAAATTTCTATGGATTTTTATGGACCGTTACCAAAAACAAAAAATAATAATAGATACATTTTAACAATGCAAGATTTATTAACAAAGTATTGTATACTTATACCAGTCAAAAGAGCTACAGCAAAGGAACTAGTAAGAAAATTAGCGAATCATATGATATGTGTTTTTGGTCCACCTACAGCTATCTTAACAGATCAGGGTACACACTTTCAAAATAAAACTTTGAGCGAGCTCGCGGAAATATTCGGAATTAATAAATTCAATACTACAGCTTATCATCCGCAATCTAATGGTAGTATCGAGAGAATGCATCATACTGTAACAGAGTATTTAAAAAGCTATGTAGAAAAATATGATGAATGGGATGAATGGGTAAGCTTATGTCAACACGCGTACAATTGCACAGAACATGATGTCACGGGTTATACACCACATGAACTTGTATTTGGTCAAAAGGCAAGGATTCCGTCGGAATTCAATATCAGTAAGAAATTCGATAATTATAGCGAAGATCATCAAAGACTTATTTCGGTTTTGAGTCAATTACAAACGATAGCGGGCATGAATCTTATACAATAAAAAATTAGGTCAAAATATTATTATGATAGAAAACTAAATTCAAAACATTTTAGGGAAGGGGAGTTAGTTTTCAGACTTAAAGAACCAAAATTAGGGAAATTTTATAAACAATATGTAGGCCCATATGAAATAATAAACAGTGACTATAAAAGTAATAATGTAACGTTAAAGCATAAAAAAGGGTCAAGGATAGTGTACATGGATAAAATCAAGAAATCCAATGAATTAAAAAACGAATCAATTTAGATAAAGTAATAAATTAAATTAGATAATAACTGTTAAAAGATAGATATATGCATGTATGAATTACTTTAATATATAATTAGTGTGGGGAAATGGGTAAAATAAGTTAAATTTTCGTCAAAATATATTGATAATGAGAAATAAATTAAGATGATAGAAACGCCATTGACACGGTATTCATGCTAATATACTTAACCAACACCCACATAAAAGGTATATATAAACACTAAAAGAGTATTATAAATAATCGTATGGAATACACCAATCATTAAGAACGACAATTCAAAAACATTAATTGGGGTACCTCCCACCATCATGTATCACGTAATACGGATCACAATACACTCATCGATCATAGATACGTTCTTGAAAAATGAGAATTGTAGCCATATTAAAGGAGGAAATTAATACAAATCTAACTCTCATAGATCATTTTTTAATAAATTATAATACTATTTTATTTTTGGGGAAAAAACAATAAAAAAATTTATGATAATAATCAAATTCTTTAAAATTAATGCTAATAAACAATAAAATTAAGGAAAAGATGGAGAAAAAAAAATATAATTTATTGATTATTATAATTAAATTTTTATAATTAATTGTTGTTTAAAACATTAAATTAACAATTTTTTTTTATCTTAAAATTTAGAATTAAGAAAGAAAAAAAATCTGGTCCGAGCGGATTCGAACCCAGAGCCGCGAGGGCGGGAGGACGCGGATTTACCAATCGGCCATATAGACCAATACTATGGAATCATAAATTCATATATATTAAGCATCACTAATTGAATCATGACGAAACAGCCGTGATGAAATTATTCGTATGATAAATTCGGGTCAATTACAATTAGATTCAGCAAAAAATTTTTGTATACTCATCGAAAGTACATGAAATAAAGAGGGGAATTATGAATTTTTCGTGTCGAAAGAATTATTTTATTCAATTGAATATCAGAACTCATTAGAGCCAGATCTAAAGGAAATGGATAGAATGGAAGTAAATTTTGGAATAATAGAGGCCATAGGGCTAACATGGAATCGGATTTTTAAATTACTATGGATTATAAGTGTAAGGAAAGACCTAAGAATAGAAATATATAAGAACATGGAAAACAGCAGGGACTTATTAATTTCACACAGAATATTTTTGAACCTACCACACATAAAAAACACAGTAATACAGTTACAAAGAAGGCTGAAAAACAACACCGTCCTCGAGTGAATGGATTTAAGGGACAATAATGACAACAACCAACACGACTGGGCATGGGAAGATCCGGAAGGGATACAAGCTGTGAGACATGCCATATTAAATAATGAGTATGAAAGAAATGAAGAGGTTGGGAGAACGTATTCATGGATACTATACGGGGAAGAAGATCCCGTCAGAATTTATTGGCCCCTTCTTTATTAATTTTCCCATTTTCTTTTTGTTTTTCCTTTCCTGTAATAAAAATAAATCTTAATCATAAAAAAAAAAAACACACAAAAACACAAAAACAAAAAAAAGTTTATTAATTATAACAGCTATGGAAATAAATAATAAATAAATAATTAATAACATGACAGCAAAAGGAAAAGAAAAAAAAAAATTTTTTTTTTCGAGATTCGAACTCAGGACCGTGGGACCGGGAGTCCGCGACGTGCCAATGAGGCAACAAGCTGTTCTGTTCTGTTTAACGTGTTTATTTAAGCCAAAAGAATACATATTTGATTTTACAAAAAATTATTCATAAATAAACAAATGAATTTCGCTTTTTATAAAATAACAGTTTTATTCGAAGTACTGCGCTTGCAGTTTACAAAAATCATAATCGGTATTTATTAATATTAAAAATGCGTTGCATGCGATTGTGCAAGGTCGATATGGTGCTAATATAGTATTGTATGAATCGCTTTTATTAATTTTATTACAATTTCTTTATGGGGTGACAGATAACTTTATACAGAAAATTGGGTAACAATTATAAAAAACTGTATTTATTTATTATTTTCTATTGTTTAGGAAAAAGGAGGGATAATAGGAGTGGGGAGTATATACAATATTTACAAGAATTAGCTGCTAGCCGGCCATTTGACTTATGACTTTTATGACAGATATTGACTGAGTTGTGAATTTTTTTTTGTTTATTTTTAGATAAACCACCAATATTTTTTTGAGATTTGATGTGGATTTGATTTGCAGTAATTTTGTAATAGCCATGCTATATCTTAATGGGTTTATTGGTTTGTTCGTGTTTATATTTAATAATATTCTTTTATCTGTAGGCGCTCTTTTTATAGGATATATTATTGGAATATTATTATTATTTTGGAGAATTCCTAGGTTATCTAGATATGTGAAAATTTCCGGAGGACTTAGCCCATTATTTATGCATTTTTGAAAATAAAGTTCATTTGGATATATAATGCTTTTAATTAAGTTGTTTTCTTTAATTTTATGTAAAGCCAAAAAGTAGTTTCTGCATAATTTTAGAATGAAACAATCGATTCTGTTTGTATTTGCATTGTTGTATAATATTGATTACTGACGTTTTTTTGTAATTTGATATGCTTGATTTATTGATGCTAAGGCATTTTATTAAACAGTTTCTTTCGAAAACTCTTAGATTTCCATTTGTGAGTCAGCTAAATTGAACCAAATTGGACTCGTGTATGTTATTATTGGCCTTATTAGGGCTTTGTAACAGAGAATTTTTATTTTTTTATTTACATTTTTTGAAAGAATAAGTTTATTACAGTTTTTGAAAGCTGACATTGCGAGGTTACGTTTGATATCAATATGATTTTTGAAAGATAGGTTTTCGTCTAGCGTAACACCTAGATATTTAACAGTTTTTTTTTGCGGAATAATTTCATTGTTAATGTTTTTAATTTGAAATATTTTTTCGTGGAATTTGTTAAATTTGTCTAACTTGCTAAATTTAAATAGTATTGTTTCGCATTTATTTATATTTACTTGGAGTTTCCAGTTATTGTAAAAAATTAATATTTTATTATATAGCGAGTTAAGCTCGTCTTGAATGATTTTTATATTGTTGTGTTTAATGTATATTATTAAGTCATCAGCAAAGGCAATTGCGTTTTTTTGATTAGTTGAGTTTAAATCGAAAAGGTTTAGTAGATCACTGATGTAAATGTTGAATGGTATAGGAGACGTCACTGATCCCTGTTGTAGGCCGTTTTTAATGACGTGTGATGTATCTGATGATGCGTTGTTTCCGTGTATTATGAATGATTTTTATTAAATGTTTTGGGAATTTTTTTGTAATAAGTTTTGAGATTAGGCCTTGAGTTCATACCGTAACAAATGCTTTTTCAATATCTATCAGACATGCACCTACGAGTTGGTTGCTATTTAAAGCTCAGGCTATGTCTGATGTCAGTTTGCTTATGGCATGGGTAGTTGAATGATTGCGTTTAAACCCAAATTGAGTATCTGGAATTATATTGTACTTGGTGCAAAATAATGAAATGATATTCTGAATGCATATTTCATAGATTTTTCCTAAGTTTGAGAGTAGGCTTATTGGGCATAAGTTTGTTAAGAGAGAAGAGTCTTTATTTTTTTTGGGGAGTGCAATTACTTTTGCTTTTTTCCATTGTAAGGGGAAGTATGCATTGTTAATGGCATTATTTATTATAATGCTTAGTATTTTTAATGCAATTGGAGGTAGATTTTTAATAACTATATTGGGGATGTTATCTAGACCTGTTGATTTTTTATTTTTTAGTTTACTGATTATGTTTTTTAGAATTGTTGTGTTTGTGAAGTAAGGGAGCTCGAAATTGGAATTATTGGGATTAGTGGCTGTACTGTTATTTGAGAAGGTTGTTAGTGTGTTTGTTGTGATTGAGCTTTCATTGAGTGAATTTATGAAATTATTGACTTTATTTTGACTGAGAGAGGCGAATTTTTCGTTACCTAGATTTAAGTTCTTTATGTTAGTTAATGCGAAGTGTGTGCCTATTATTGCTTGTTTGTCGTTTGTTTTTTCAATGATGTAACAGTTATTTGCGTCTTTTGGTAAGGGGTTTAGGTTTATGTTAGAATTTGTAATTAATGAAACATCTTTTTCATTGTTGATTAGTGGTGGGATAGATATGTTATTTTTTTTATTTCTGAATAATCTATTAATGATTGAAAAAGTTTTGGATGAATCATTAATTGCAATGTTTTTTAATTTGTAATTCCAGTAACAGTTTATGGATTTATTAAATTCTATTGTTAATCTATTGTTTATGTTATTGAGTATTTCTGTTAGTTGTTGTTTGTTGTGTGTGTGTGAAATTGGGTTATTTTTGTGTAGGTCTCTTAAGTGTTTTATTATAATTTTTTTATCTTTGTATATTTTTAGTATTTTATTATTAATATATATGTCGAAGTTGTTAGTGTCTTTAAATGTTGGTATTGTTTCATTCATTGTTTTTTGGATATTTTCAGTTAGTATGTTTATGAGTTCGTCTATTTGATTATTGGTTAAGTTAACAGTATGTGTAATGTTAATATTTAATTTGCTTGTTAGTTTGTTTTGAAATTTTTTCCAATTTGTTTTGGCATAATTGAGGGATTTTTTATTAATGTTTTTATCTATGTTAAAAATGTCGTTATTGTTTTTTTTTATAATAAATACTAGTCCTTTGTGGTCACTGTCATAATTAAAGGTTTTTATTTCATTCATTCTGTTGGTGTTTATAATGTGGAGTCTGTTGTCTGTTATACATAGGTCTAAATAAGAGTTGTTTTTTGGGAATGTGGGTTTACCAGGTATGTGGAGGTTAATTTTGTATTTCATCGCGTTATCTGTTAATCAGTTTTCTAGTATTCTGCCGCAGTAATTATTATTTGGATTTTTCCATTTTGTGTGTTTTGCGTTGAAATCGCCTGCTATGATATAAAAGTTGTTAGGGTTATTTAATTTTCATGAGCCAACAAACTCATTACGTTGTATCATACATTTTGTAAATTTATAGTAATCCTTCGCAACATTATAAAATTTAATTTAGGTCACAATAATAATTTGAAAATTAAATAAATATTAAAATAATAATTATAAATAAGAATCATCATCATATTATTTCCCTACGAAACCTATCATTGAGGAAAAAAAAAGAATTGCATAAGTTGATGGGAGGCACGACCTGAAAATAAGGGAATTCCTTTAGGCCATGATATTGCACATATCGCATCGACATGCAAAATCTTCTAACGGCAATAATAATAAAAAAAAAAAAAAAAAAAAAAAAAGTAATAAGTGATAAAGTTATATAATGTATAGTTAATATATATATATGTAACTCAAATAGTTATATTGCTGTGTTGTGAATATATAACAAATTCCTCAAATATAACAATAACATTTTTCTCCATTGATTAACAACATCAATAAAGAAATTATATTTTCCCTTCATGCATCATAATAAAAAAAAAAAAAAAGAGAATAGAAATAATATTATATATATTATTATTGTGATTTGAAATTTTGTAATGTGTAATTGCAGGATACCGGAATACAGTAACACATCAGAATTTATAAATACTATAAGTAACAATCCGGGACTATTCATAGAGGGCATACATGAAGTAAGAGAATAAAAAATAAGTTGTAAATTGATTCAATATTTAGATATAATCGAAAATAAGGATAAAAGTCATCAGATTTTTACGTTAATGCTAGAGTTGCGTGAAAAATACATTAAGGAATTGAGAAAGGAAGAATGTGAACATAAATTTAATGGATTGAAATACTTTATGAGAGAGGAGGAACATAATATTAATTCAATTTTGGAATCAATGAATCAAGGAAGGGGTAAACGTGCTATAGTACCTTTCGTAGGTAAAATCACCAAATTTTTATTCGGAACTATGGATGAAGAATCAGAGACCGAAATAAAATTATTAATTTGTAATTTAAATGGAAAAACAAATGAATTGGCCCAATTATTAGCAAATCAGACTGAAATTATAGAAAAGAAATTACAGTGCGACGACGCAAAAATATATTATTTACAGGAGAAAGTAAAAGGAGCAATAAATGACATATCACAATTGCAAGAAGAAGTGCAGTGGCAGGAACTCATAGGGCTAATGGAGGATTACGCTAATATTCAGATAAGAAGTACTCAATTGTTGTTACAAATAATTCAATTTGCAACTAAGAGTGAAATTGATCCTCAATTATTAAATAAAAATTTGGTAGAGACAACAGCTAGGAAAATCAAGGAAAAATTGACGTCAGTTGAGCTACCAATAGACAATAACAATACTATTGAGGAACTAATGAGAATGTCAGATGTAAAGATCATAACATATATGAATAAAATTGTGTATTATATTAATATTCCATTGATAAAGAAAGACAGATATGTATTGTATGAGTTAATACCGTTCCCAGCATCACAAAAAATGGGAAATATATTATTATATATCATTCCGATTACAAAATATATGGCTGTTAATTTCAAAACAAAAATGTATATACCAATTACACAAGAAGATTTGGAAAAATGTAGGAAAACAGATAAGATCCATGTATGTAGAGAATTAGCTCCAAGAAGGAAAGTAGGAAGTCACAATCCATGCAGCATCGATTTAATTTTTAAATATAAATACTTCAACATATCTAGCTGTGATGTAAGAATCAATACGATACATAAAACTTATTGGACTAAATTATCAAGAAGTAATAGTTGGCTGTACTCAACACTAAGGCCCGATGAGTTGAGAATAAGATGTGACAATGAGGGAGAAATAAGAGAAACGATTGAAGGGTCCTGCATACTATCATTAAGACCGGAATGTGTAGTTGAATCATCAGATATTGAAATAGAATCATTAAAGCAAATTACTGATTTACCTATTTGAATAAATCAATTTAACATAAATTTAACTCTAGAAGCTGTTTTTAATGAATATAAAATAATAAATTATGTTAACGACGCGTAAAAAAGATTAATAATACATAAAATTTTAAACAATTAGCGGTAAAAACATCGAAAAATGTATTAGGAAAATGAAAAGTATAGGAGGCACTCGGAAAATCGGACCGTAGGACCCGGAGCAGGTCAGAGTTGACGGAGAGAGTGGACAGCGGCCCGGGGTAAGGGGGAAGGACCGCCCTAGAACAACAGAGGGGGACGGCCGGCCGGCCCCGAATCTGCAAAGGGCATTACGCACACTCCTTGTCCTCCTAGACTCCTGATACTTGTAAGTTCGTGCGTTCGCTAAATATTTAAATAATTTATATTTAATTATAATGGAAATGTGTAAGCGACACATATATGAAAATATAAAATGATATGAAGATGATCCGCTCGCTATATGTCGCGTTCTTACATATGAGTTAGATCTTTCTTTCTCTCTCTCTCTCTCTCTCTCTCTCTCATACATATGATATTCTTTCTCTCTTTCTCTCTCTCTCTCTCTCTCCTTCTCTCTTATACATATAATATTCTTTCTCTCTCTCTCTCTCTCTATCTCTCATACATATGATATTCTTTCTCTCTCTCTCTCTCTCTCTCTCTCTCTCTCTCTCTCATACATACAATTCTTCTTTCTCTCTCTTTCTCTTCTCTCTCATAATACATATTTCTTTCTCTCTCTCTCTCTCTCTCTCTCTCTCATACATACAATATTCTTTCTCTCTCTCTCTCTCTCTCTCTCTCTCTCTCCCTCGCGTACATACAATATTCTCTCTCTCTCGAACACACATATGCTCTCTTTCTGTCTCTTTCTCTCGCTTCACAAGTCATGCTTCGCTATCGCTCTGTCTCTCTCATATTCACGTACGCTTTAATTTTCATCGTTCATTCGCGTGATCTAAATTTTTGAGGAAGAAATCGACGCCCATGGACCGTGTAACTGATGTCGAGGAAATTATTGTAGAAAAATGAGCTGGTTTCGCGGTCCACGTGAAAGGCTTGGGCCAGGAAATCCAGCGCGTTGGGGCATCGTACGAGACGCGTTGGTGGGGTTTGCTGTGCAAATCTTGGCTCGATGTGAGAACATCGAGTCATTGAATAAATCGCAGACATGCGATATGGCACCAGGCAGGATGCTGGAGAAGACACCCACACTGTCCAGCACCCCGACGTGAAACCAGACCGCGAGAAATTAAATATCGAAAGGTCAAATGGGCGACGGTTTGAGTTGTTAAAAATACGGCGTAATTTGACGATTAGCGTAAGAAATCCGAATCGATAAATATTTAAAGATAACGTCGCGGACGAATAAATATGAATATTATTCATATGTGCGATAGTCCCGGTCCTAGAGGATACTCGAGCCGAAGAAAAAATAAAAACTCACCGGGAGAGTCAAAATTCCGTATGAAACAAGAGTAAATTGCGTCGAAGATTAAAAATTGAGCGTTACGTTATCGAAGAAGGATAATCTTTCGCGGGGTTCGATTAATAGATTCATTATTACAGTATTGTTAATTTAAGAATTTAGTTATAAGTGAATGCGATCTAGATTTTTATATGCGATGGCTTTTTCCTTCTCAGAACCAGGAGGAGGTTTTTTATGCCGGATAGGATTAAAATTATTGTAAATAGCGGCGGTAAAATATTAAGTTACTCGCGACAAAGATTAGGCGGGCCGCGACTAATATTAAGATTATTATAAAGAATCATTGTTGGATTCCGTTAACGGTCGTTTTGTATAACACATCGTGTATACAGAGCAACGCAGTTGTATATAGGAAAACATTAGAAAAAATACAGAGGCAAATGTAAAACAGAAGAAATATAGCAAGCAAAGTGTAGGGAGTGAAGTGAGATAAAAAGTGAGGTGTGCAGAAACAGATAAGGTGTAAAAAAGAAGTGAAACAAAAGGTCAGAAAACGAGGAGGTTAGGGCGGACCGCAAGGAACGAGGCTGTTCGTATAAGAAAAGGCGGGCGTAACTCTGACGTCTTTTGACGTCAGGATACCGGAGTGAACTATCCAAACGAACTGACCAACGAAAAACGAACAGCGATTGAGGGGAAGGTCGAAATACATGCAAAACTCATTATTAGGTATTAAAAAACAGATTTACGGATAAATAATACACTGATCTTTTAGATAAATACATCAAACAATAGAAAACAAGTAAAAATTAACAAATAACAACAAAATAACAAAATCTTGAAAATTTTTTGGAAATTGAGAATTTTTTTGCATAAAAACAAATTACAACATATAATCACAAAGAAAAACTAAACCACAAAATAACAAATAAAATATAATAAAATAAAGACATAAATAACATACACAAAGTAAATTGATAAAAACTAATTAAAAACTAAAAGATAGAACAAAACAAAACAATAAGCACAAATAAAATACAAAACCATAAAGAACAATAACTAGAGAAAAACAATACAACAACAGAAATATAGCAACAATAAAACAAAATAATAATAATAATAATTAAAACAAAATAAAATAAACCACACAACCAGAAAATAAAACAAAACTAAAAACAAATAATAATGAGTACCAAAGCAGAAAAAACTATGCTAACAAGAGGAAAAGCAAACAAAAGAGAAAGCACACAGATGACACTTGAAAACATGAGTGTAAAAAAGAAAATCATGACAGAGGAGGAGGATATAATAGAAGAGAGTAGAAGAATAATAGAAGAAGGAGAAAAACGTAAAGGGGAGGACAGGAAGGAGATTGAAAAAATAAAAAAAGAGATAGAATAAAGATTTATACAGATAGAAAAGATATACGAAAAGGAAAGAAAAGAAAACAAAGAGAGAATAGATAAAATTGAAAAGCTTTGCAAGAAAATAAAAGAAAGGGAAGAAGAAAATGAAGAAAGTGTAAGGACTTGGGCGAGAAAGATGGAAGAAAGGATGACAACCATGGAAGATGAAATGAAAGAGATAAAAGAAGAAATACTAGCAAGTGGAGATGAGAATGTGGCAAGAAGAAATTTAAAGAGACCGAGAGACAAAGAAGCAAAAGAAAATAAGGGAAGAAAAGAGGACAGCAGAGATAGCTCGACCACAAACAGCAGGGACAGCAGTACTTCAAGAAACACAAGGTGGAGCAGTGGATGCGAAAGCAACATTAGCAACACAAGTAGGATTTCAAACACAGAGTTACAAGGACTACGGAGACTGATGTGGGAGAGAGAACGAAAAGATAGGGAAGAGAATATAGCGGTAAAAGGAATGCAAAGGGGAGAGGTACTGAATCTAGGAGTTAGAAAGTGGGCAGGAATTTAGTGGCTGTGAAACTAGGTGCAAAGGAAGAAATCATAAGTGCATGGCAAAGTGGCAGAGCTATAATTATAAAAATGAAAAACAAGGAAGCCAGGGACAAAGTATGGGGGGAAAGGAAAAAACTCATTGGCACAAAAATCTTCTTAGACTTCGACCTGACGTATGAGGAAAGAAGGCAACAAGATGAAATAAGGGAGTGGGTAAGAAGGGCGAAAGCATTGGGTATATTCGCAAAGGTCGGTCTAAAGAAGGTTTATGTGGAAGGAACTTGGGAGAGATGGACGGGAACGGAAAGAATGGAAGAAAGGTGGAACTATATATACAGAAAAATAAACAAGAAAAAGGAAATAGATGGAGAAAAGAAATTAGAAAGAGAGAATGAAATGGAAAGTAAAAAGAGAGAAGAAGACAAGGAAAATGAAGAAGAAAAGGAGACAAAGGAAAGGAAAGAAGAGGAGAACAAAAATGACAAGCAGACAAATTTAACGGATACAAGGGACGGGCATTAAAAAGAAAAAAAGACAAAAGAAATCACAAGACTGTACAAGGAAACCAAAAAAAGAGACATAACGAGAAAAAGACACAAAATACAACGAAACAGCAACAAATAAAAACAAGAAAACGAGAAAACAATAAGGAGAAAAAAGAAAAAAGAAAGACGACAAAAGACTTAAACAAAAACAACAAACATAACGGAAACTTAAACATTATATTTTGGAACGTAGCGGGAATATGGGGAAAGGACACAGACTTCTGGAGATACATAGAAAAGATGGACGTAGTATGTATGGCAGAGACATGGGTGGAAACAAAGGATGCAGAAAAATGCAAAGAAAAACTCCCGAAAAGCATGATTTGGAAAATCATAGGTGCTAAAAAAGAAAGGGAGAGCAAAAGGAGGTTTTATAATAGGAGTAAAAGAGAAACAAACATTACAGGTGGAAATCTTAGGAAAAGAAGAAGAAGAAGGCCTCACGAGAACAAGGATAAGAATAGAAGAAGGAAAAAAGACGATAGACATATGGGGAGTATACAACAACAACAAAGATATGAAAACAAAGTGGAAAAAGATAGAAGAGGAGAGTTACTGTGGGGAAGTAGAATTACTCATAATGGGTGATTTTAACATAAGAACCGGAGAAGAAGGGAAAGTCATGGGACTTAAAGAAGAAAAAGAGATGAAAAGAAGAAAGAGCAAAGACAAGAAAATAGAAAAGGAAGGAAAGAAAATGGTAGATGCAATACTAAAGAAAGGATTGACAATAATGAACGGAACAACAGTAGGAGACGAAGAAGGTGAATTTACATACATCGGAGCAAGGGGGAACACAGTGATAGACTTGGCAATAGCAGACGGAGAAATCAAGGACAGAACAGAAAAATTCACGATAGACAAAAGAGTAGATTCAGACCACCTGCCGATTAGACTAAAAATACGAACAAATGACAAAGACAGAAAGAAACACATAAACTCAACAGATACAACAGAGACAAAAAGAACGATAATAAAATGGGGAGAAAAAGAAATAAATAAGTACAAGGAAATGACGAATGGGGAATACAAAAAACAAGACGACAACAGAGACGTTGAAAAGCTATGGAAAGGAATTAAAGACCTAATAGAGAAGAATATAAACAAAAAGGAGATTAAGATAAGAACATGGAAAATAGGAGAAAAGAAATGGTATGACCGAGAATGCAAGAAGGCAAAAGGAGAAACAAAGAAGGCCTTAAAAAAATGGAAAAAAGGGAACGCAAATAATGAAGAATACATAGAAAAAAAGAAAAATTGGAAAGAACTATGCAGAAGAAAGATGAAAGAATGGAGAAGAAAAGAAGAAGAAGAACTTAAAAAACTCAAAAACGAAGGACAGATATGGGAATACATAAACAGAGGAAGAAGAAAAAGAGAAAAAGAAGACGGAAATATAGAAATGAAGACATGGGAAAACCATTACAAGAAATTACTGGATGGGACAGATAGAGAAAAAGAAGGAGAAGAAACAGAAGAAGGACAGATAGGAAGTAGAAACAATATAATGATAGGGAACAAAGAAATAAGAGAGATGTGTAAAAAACTAAAAAAGAAGAAAGCCAAAGGTATGGACGGTATCCCGAACGAAGCATGGATATATGGTGGAAAGGAAGTACACATGAGGCTAGAAGAGACAATAAAGGAAATCATACAATCGGGGAACATCCCAGAAGAATGGAGAACGGCAATGATCGTACCAATATACAAGAAGGGAGAAAAAAATAGACCAGAAAGTTATAGGGGATTATCCATGCTGAATTCGGGATACAAGATATACACGGGAATTCTAAAAAATAAACTCGAGAAAATGATAGAGGAAAAAAAACTACTTCCAGAAGGCCAGGCAGGATTTAGGAAAGGGAGAGCCACGACAGATAACATATACATATTAAACCATATTATTAAAAAAAATATCAAAGAAAAGAAAGAAATATATATATTGTTCGTGGACCTCAAGGCAGCGTTCGATACAGTGAATAGGGAAAAACTATGGGAGATAATGGCCAAACAGGGTTGCGACACAGAGATAATTGACTTAATAAGAAGAATCTACAAAACAACAGGATGTAGAATAAAAACGGAGAAAGGAATTTCGGAGGAGTTCTGGATCAAAAAGGGACTGAGACAAGGATGTAGCCTCAGCGCCCTCCTGTTTAACCTCTACATAGCGGGGATCGAAGAAGAAATGGAACAAAATAGGATAGGTGGAACCAAACTAAAAGACAAGAGAATATGGACGCTTGCATACGCGGACGACCTTGCTATGATAGGGGAAAACAGAGAGGCTATGCAAGGAATGATGAGGACTCTGAAGAAATTCCTGGAAAACAGAGAAATGGAATTAAATGCAGAGAAAACAAAGATGATGATAATCGGAAGGAAAAGGAAACATAGGAACGAGAAATGGAAATGGAAGGGAAAAGAAATAAAAACAGTAGACAAGTTCAATTACTTAGGCTTCATTTTCAGAAAGGATGGGAAGCACCATGAGCACATCAAAGAGAGAATACACAAAGGAAAAATAGCTGCAAAAAAAACATGGGGTCTTGCAGAGAGAAGGTGCTCAGGTGACTTCCAAGCCCGAAAAATGTTATTCAATTACCTGGTAAAAGGGGTACTAGAATATGGAGCAGAGATATGGGGAGCGGAAGCAAGCGATGAGATGGAGAGAATCAAAGCAGATTACCTGAGATGGACACTGAAATTAGACTTCTGCACCCCCAGGTACCTTGTATACGAGGAATCTGATGAGAATAAAATGAGTACAGACTGGGGTATCAGAACCCTAAAATACGAGGACAAGATAAGGCAAATGGAGGAGGACAGATGGGTGAAGAAAGCCTTCAAAGAAAAAAATGAAACATGGAATAAGGAAGGAAAAACAGAAGGAGAAAAATGGCTTAACAAAATTGGACTGAGCAGGAAACAAATAGAAATATGGCAGAGTGAGGGAAAAGACATATACATGGAAATAAAACAGAGGGACAAAGACATACAGAGACAAGACAGACGAGGCAGGATAAACGAATCTAAATACAACGAGACATACAGAAAGACGGACTTCCAGAATATTTAAAACAGCCCCTAAATCACAAGACGATGACAACGACAGCCAGAGTCAGATGTGGCAATATAACTACCAGCAACAGATACTGAATGAATCCTGAAGAAAAAAAATGTAAATTATGCAAAAAAAATGATGATAATTGGACGCATCTGACCAGTGAATGTGACGAGACAAAAGACATATTCAAAGAATGGAGAGAGAAGACAACAGAAAAACTGACTTACAAAAACTTAATGAAAATACTAAATGACAAAAAAGACAAGAAAAGAGGGGAAATAATCAAGAAAATCAAAGAGGTGGAAAAAAGGCTAAAGAAAAAAGAAGAAATGAAATGAAAGAAACAAAGAGACCAAATGAAAAAGTGTTTGTGATGAAAGTGAATAAGAATACATGAACAAAATCTGTGATAAATAAACAATATAATAATAAGATGTAAATAAATCATAGTAAATTAAATATAAATATTAAATAATTAATTGCTAAATGTAAATACAACTGTTATAACGGAGCCCGTCCCTAGGCAAAAAGCCGGGACGTATTGTAAAATAAATATAAAGAATCATTGTTGTAAAACTTGAAAAGGAGGGGATCGTGGTGAGCTACAAAAATTTAAAATTGTGTGATGCAGATTCGATCGAGTAATCGTACGGTTCGGACGATTACTCTCCTTTTCAGAGTTAAATATACTTGTACTATAAAATTGAATAAAATTGTCTGGTGATATTTCAAATCTTTGCATTCATATTATCATTTCGACTACCTAACTAATTAAAATAATATATACATATATAATAGTGATTTTATTTTGATAAAACTATAAATACAAATATTCGCGAATATCAAACACCTAATTTATAGACGAACAAATTATACCGCGACTCATATAACAAATCTAATGATAGATACATTAGGAAATAGTATTCATAAGGGTAATTCTAATTTATAGAAATCTATGAATAAAGGAGATAAACTAAGAGACGTAATAAAAAGGGCTAAATTATTGGGGGAAACAAAAATAAATAAGGGAGAACTTTTTTCATTTCAAGACTTAACTACAAAATGGGGAATATCATCTTTTTCATTAATAATTGTCATAATTATAATATTAACCATACGATTAATTATATTACATAAAAATAGACTAATAACTCTTCAATTTAAGGTGACATAAAATACATAATGGCATTTCTATGGTTTATATATACAACAAATACTAATAGCTAAATCTGTTTCAGAAGTACAAATAATTATTAGGGATATGGGTCATAACAAATAAATTATATAGGGAAAGTCTAATGTATTATCCAGGGATCATCCATACTAAAAGACGAACAGTCCATGGGGAAAGAAGAAGGATCATCAATAATTTTATCTATGTACCAAATAAAATTTAATTGTAAATCATAATAATTAACAAACTTTATATGGAAGAGAGAATCACAAAAACAAATGTAGCGACCTGAAAAAGAAATTAATATCACTCATACAAACACCAACACAAATACAGAGAAAAGTATAATATCGCGATCGACGAGGACTTCTATTTTATAAGACCGGCACAGGCCACGTAGTTAACGCGACATTTTAAAAAACACAATAGTACTTTATATCGTAGAGATAATACACTCGAAACGAAGGAAGATTTATTAACGGAAAATGGAAATGAGATTAAGAAACGTTCTAGCATTCGACGAGGACGTCGAATAATTAAGGCCAGGGTGTGTTACGTATGTAACGAAATTCACATAATTAATTAAATAAACAATAAATGTTGTATAAAGTAAGTGAAAATGGGAGCAAGACGCAGCATAAAGAGAAATATGAAAGAGCGTAAATTGAGAAATGGTATCGATAATGCTTCTTCATTAAACAATATATGGAGAAATCTAAACAAAATCAAGGTAATAAGCCTAAAAATGAGAACACCTCCATGGTGGGAGGGCTCGGAAGAGTTAACAGTTGTCTCTATAAAATAAGGAACATGAGTGATGTTCGGGGTTATTATTGTGTGATTATTATCTTAGGACGTGATTCGGGGAGTTTTGAAGTAATAAAAGGCGCGAGGTAACTCGGAGTAATATAATCCTGGTCGGTGACTCTCGTCGAAAACAACACGAAACTCACACGTTTAAACGATAACGCAAGTATTATTATAAATTCGGATACATACGTAGGACGCTAGATTTGTAACACGAGCCAATTAAATACTTACATTCTCTCTTCCGATTTATTATCAATAAATCGGTATTTTAAACGTGAAATAATATAATTGTATTTATTTTAATCCTAAAACCTGATAAAGGCTGAATCGCTTTGACCGATTCAGCTACGGCAGAAAAGAACTGGGAAATCGTTACGAAGAAATAAATAAAAGAGTAAAAGAAATACTCGACAAATAAACGCGATAGATAAATAAAATATAAATATATATATATAAATATAAGTAATTAATATAAGTGGTCGTAATCATCGTAACACTACAATCTAGTAATTCCGAATAGTAACGAATGGAGAAAACTCACTTTATTAGTAATAAAGTGGGACATAAAAATGGGAACACTAAAGGACCTATTAAGGAAGATAATGCAGACCTAGAAATTTATGATCCTTCAATGGTTCAGTTCACAATGGTTGTGATTTGGGATTACAGGAACCTCAAAATTAATTATAATACAGTTAATAGAATGCAAGCATTATTTTTTAGGAGTATTGCCAAAGCTACAAGGACTACTCCGATCAAACCGTTGGAACTGCTCCTTAACGTAGCACTTCTGCATAAATGATGCAACTGAGCGCTTATATTAGCAATTTAAGCATCAAAAAGGACCTTTTATGTTCGCATTCTTTAGTGATCGAACCTTTAAAATTGTTCATAGAAAAAATATCATATACGACAATATTTCACTGTCATATAACTTTATCAAGGACTACGAGATCCTATAATACAAAAGAATAATGGGACAACAAGGTTGAGCCTTTTTAAAGACTGGTAGTGTTTGGTACAGAGACGGATTCAAAAATGAGAATAAGAATTTGAGCTCCGGAAATAGATACATTGAATGGAATTATTCAAATGAAATAGACATATTAACCGTAACGTCACAGCTTTTAATGTAAACATTATTTAAAATCACTTCAATTTATATGATTCAACGACGTCATGGATTATGTCATAATGTTATTGTTTATCATGTTGTTGAGGATCATATGATATATGAAATTTAAGATTTGAGTGTCTTCATGTCGGTTTATCGTATTATTGTTAATTTTAATATATATCATTTCAAAAATTAAACGTTTTTTGAAATTAGTCTCCCTATCAAGAATATCAATGTTATCTCAATCGTGGTTACATTCATAAGAGTATTCAGCCGCTACCATAGATATATTGTTATTATATTTTTTATGTTCATTTATCCTTGTTTTTAAAGATCATTTTATCTCACCAATGTATACCGACAAACAGTCATTAAATATAATTTTGTATACAATATTCGTTTTTTTCCATTTTTGAGTTTTATCCTTGTCTTTTATAATAACTGAGCCTAATTTATTAATTATATTTATTCCATACTTTGTAAAATTTAATGCTTATTCTGAGAATAATTTTTCGGAATATAGTGAAAATATGCAAGTATGGAATTTGTCAGTATTTTTATTGTTACAGTAGCTTTTACATTTTTGTGTTCTTATTCGTTAATTAATGCTTTTTAATAAAATAATCAGGCTAATTATTTATTAAATGATAGATATGATTATTTCAGGTTAATTTGATGAAAATATTGATGTGATAATAATGTTTGGTCTATTAAATTATAAACAATATTTCTCTTTTGCGATCGTTATGTGATTGAATTTGAAATTTAATATCCTGTTTGACTGGGTAGGTTGCCGATGCCAATTCTTAATCATTATATTGTTTTGAGTCTTTATAATGGAAAGGTCAAAAAAATTTCAAAAATGTTTATTTTTTGAAATGATATATATTAAATTTAACAATAATACGATAAACCGATATGAAAACACTCAAATGTTAAATTTCATATATCATATGATCCTCAATAACATGATAAACAATAGCATCATCACATAGTCCACGAAGTCATTGAATTATATAAATTGAGATGTTTTTAAATAATGTTTACATTAAAAGCTGTGACGTTACGGCTAATATGTCGTATAATGCTGTTATATCAGAAAATTTTTTGTTATTTTTTTTATTTAAATATTAAATGTCGGATTGCATGCGACATATCGATTGTAAATAAAGATTCAATTACGAACGAATCTTTATTATGAAAAAGAATATAACTAACTTTTATGCATACGAAATTAATCTAAAATTACGAAGATAAAGGTCGTTGTTTCTGTCTATGGCCGATAACTGATAAATTCCTGGACAGGCTATTGTAAAATTATCAATCAAGATCACCCTCTTTCGAATCTCATCTCTAAAGGTATTATGGTGGGAAAAGATTTAAAAGGCTATAAAAGCCACACCTAACTATCATTATGCACTTTCTGCCAATTCTTAATTCAGTTGATCTGTAAGCAATTAAAACTTAAACTGTATACGATATTCGACTCTGCATTTGTCGTTCAAGAAACTCTCAAAACTCTTATCATAATTGGGAACTCCGGACCCACAACTACAACGGAGTGGTGACAGCAAGCTACATAGGAAGAAATTCAAAACCCTCACTGGCCTTCCGGACTACTCAAACTACATTCGCAAGGACGTCTAAACAGCCGATCGAGATCAACGATTGAAAACAAGTAACGCTACACGTTAAGCGAGCGATAAATTCTTTTTAATATACGCGGTGTCCTCATTTTATTGTAATATTATTTTAAATCTTATTCTTACTTACAGTCTTCTTTTTTTATTATTATATATTTGTAAAATAAAACGAAAATTGTAATAAATATAACTTGAATAAATTTAAATTTTTAAATTTTAATGAAATAAAATTTATTTTAAAAATAAACTTAAATTTAACCTCAGACATAACAGTAAAAATAAAATTAAAATAAAATTGGTGACAGCGGTGGGATTCGAAAATAGAAACTTATCAAACCAAACGCTTCTATTAATTTTCAAAAAAAAAAGCATTTCAAAAATTCTAGAGAAACTTTTCAAATATTATTAACTTAACAATAAATCAAAATGGATCGACTAAGCCCCGAAGAACTCGATATGCAAATGAAAGAACTTACTAAACGAGAACGACAACTCAGAATTCAAGAAAATCAAATGGAAACCTCTATACGTGAAAATCAACAATTAAACGATTCTTTAAATGTCAAAATAAATAGTTTAGAGGAACAATTAAGACAAATGACTGTACAACAACAATCCGAAAATGAAACAAGCGGTGAAAATCCTATGATCGAACTCGGAGAAAATCAATACGCAAACATAAGACCTCATCAGTTTGCTCGCAATCCTTTTTCTCCAGGCAGTGCAAGTAACATAACATCTATCTCTCGCACAATTATACAAGAATGTATCGCGACGATTCCTACGTTCGACGGCACTAACATATTTCCATTTTTACGTGCTATAAAAGCAATTAAGGAATATGTCCCAACGGAACAACAATTGGAAATCGTCACACTGATAAAATTAAAAATTCATAATTATACTCTTACATCCATAGGGATGTCTGAGTGCAAAACAATTGATGAATTAATTGTTAAATTGAGGAACATTTTTATTACTGACCATAGCTCAGGAGAATATTGGAGTAAAATGGGTTCGATTGTAAAATCAAATAGTGAAAATATGCTGACACACACGGAAAAATTCATGGATCTATATAATACTCTTAAAGACGGTTTATGTATAGAATCAGGAGTGCAACAGTTATCGACTGAAGAAATAAAAAGAATTGACAAATTGGCAATTAAATATTTCAATTTTTCTATACCCCCGGAGTATCGTCTTTATTTGAATTCTGAAAATTTAACTGAACTAATTATTAGTGCTAATAAAATGGAAAAGGATATTCTATTAGATCAAGAATGATTCAATAAAACTCAAAACACTAACAATAACACGACGCAAAAAAATTTTCAAATAAATCTATACCAAATAAACAAAACATTAATAAATTTCGAAATAATAATTTCAGTAAACAAAATCAAGGAACTCCACAAAATAATAATACTACAAATCGTCCTCAAAATTCAAATTTAATCTATGAATATTGTGGAAAGAAAAATCACACTGAAGAAAACTGTTATACAAAGAAATTTAGAGAAAAGAAAAATCCAAATTTTCAGAATGCGACAGCCTTGAACAACGTTCATACAATAATCCAAACGGACTACGATTCAGGGGGTGTCGAAGAATCACCTCAACCAATGGAAATCGAATAAAATTTTCCGAGGTTTTGGGGAAAGTACCGGTAATAATACTTAATTCAGAAGAAATTGTCAATGAAAGCTGCAATTTTATGCTAGATACCGGTGCCCAACCCAATTTAATAAAAATTTCACACATTAAAAATTATGTTAAAATTAATCATAATGATAGGTCTCGTATATTTGGTATTGGAGAAACAGTTTATGAGGCCATTGGTTCTATAGAAATTAAAATAAAAGACTTCAATATAAAAACGAAATTTTTAGTTATAACCGATGATTTTCCAATAATTATCCAAGCTTTAGTGGGAGCAGAATTTTGTCTTGAAAACAAAGCAAAAATTATTTTTGGTGAAGGAAACATGGAAATCAATAACATAAAAATCTCGTTTGAAAGGCAGCTAGATAATACTGCAAAAATAAAACAAAATATATCAGATGATGGATTTATGGAAAATGACAAGTGCAAACAACTGAAAAGTGAGAAACAACCTGCTACAGTGCAGACTCTGATCATGTCGACTGTTGTAGAAAACCAGAAATCTGATATGACATAGGTTATGAGAAAAAACCGTTTTGTTAAAGAAAATCTGGGAAAAGAAAAGTTAAACCTTATCAATGATGTAGTAATAAATGCCAATGGTATGATGGAGGCAAATACATCAAAACTCAATGATGAAGTAACCCATGAATCAGCTGCACGAAATAAAATAATTGAAGAATTAGTCTCAATTAATAAATATGATGGTATAATACGAGAAAGGGTAAAAACCTTATGCAGAACATATTCTGATATATTTAAAACACCCACTGATAAACTCAAAGCTACTCATATGACTGAACACAAAATTTGTCTAAAAGACGACATACCTGTAAATGTTAAACAATACAGATATCCACCAACCTTGAAAAGTGAGATAGAAAATCAGGTAAAAATCTTATTAGATCAAGGGATTATTGAAAATAGTGATTCAGGTTATAATAGCCCATTATGGATAGTAAAAAAGAAAACGCTTGACGAAGAAGGCAAGAACAAATGGCGACTCGTAATAGATTATCGGGAACTTAATAATAAAACAATAAATGACGCCTATCCTGTACCAAATATAACCGAAATTATTGATCAACTTGGAGGATCAAAATATTTCACAATACTTGACCTTGCTTCAGGCTTTCACCAAATACCTATGAGATTTGAAGACAAACAAAAAACTGCTTTTTCGACACCATATGGTCATTATCATTTTACACGTATGCCATTCGGTTTAAAGAACTCACCTGCAACTTTTCAAAGGCAAATGGATAATGTTTTCCGAGGTTTACAAGGGAAAGAAGTTTTTATTTATGTAGATGATTGTATCATTTTTGCTAAAACTATCGAAGAGCACGATGATAAATTCAAGAGGGTCGCCCAACGTTTGATAACTGCGAACATGATGCTCTCCCCCGAAAAATGCGAATTTTATAAAACATCCGTTATATATTTGGAACATGAAATAAGCATAGATGGAGTTCGACCTGACAAAACGAAAATTTTAGCAATGCAAAACTTCCTAACACCAACAAATCAAAAAAATATTAAACAATTCTTAGGACTGGCTGGATATTATAGGAAATTTATCCCAGATTTTCCGAAAACAACTAAACCTCTTACTAAACTCCTACGAAAAGAAACAAAATTTGAATGGACTATAACTCAAGAAAATGCATTTGCAAAATTAAAGGATTGTTTAGTTTCTGAACCAGTATTATGCTACCCAGACTTAAAAAAACCATTTATGGTCACGACAGATGCGTCAAATTTTGCAATAGGAGCTGTCCTCAGTC
This sequence comes from Eupristina koningsbergeri, assembly GCA_018907245.1. Taxonomy (NCBI): domain Eukaryota; kingdom Metazoa; phylum Arthropoda; class Insecta; order Hymenoptera; family Agaonidae; genus Eupristina; species Eupristina koningsbergeri. The sequence goes on along the minus strand of JACCHV010000033.1, from coordinate 190,467 downwards.
AAGAAAACGATAAACATGATAAACCAATTGCATTTTATTCAAGAAATTTAAAAAAAGTTGAAATAAATTATTCTACAATAGAGAAAGAACTTTTGGCTATGGTATGCGCCGCTTTTCAATTTAGATATTTCCTTTACGGTAGAAAATTCACTTTTTACACGGATCATAAACCATTAATGTGGGCACACAATTTTAAAGACCCCACGTCGAGATTACAAAAATTTTACTTAAAGTTGCGGGAGTTTGAATATGAGATAATATATAAAGAAGGAAAGACAAACTACGTTGCGGACGCTTTATCACGCAATCCCCCCTCACTCCCAGTCACAGTTGTGACGAGATCGAAGCAGACCAAGAATGATAGAGAAGTAGAATGTAAAATAAATACTCCCGAACGTAACTCCGACCTTGTCGACATAAACTCCGATCTACTCACCCCGACGGACGATGAGGACACCGGAGATGATATAGAGACTGAAAGTTCAACGACGTCTGATGACGAAACAGAAGAAAATACAATTGATTATGACCTAAATATACGATCAAAAAATAATATCATTTTTGTTAGGGATTCAATATTTATGTTTAAAGACAACATTGGAATTTTCGTCACAGAAAAGGGAGATCCATTGGATACTACTGGTGAAACTTTGTTGAAACAAATGAAATTGAAAAATTTCGACGATTTAAAAATCGGAGACACGAAATTCTATACACACGACCGGAAGAAAATATGTGTAATATGCATCACCCAAGACTCAAGTTCTAGAGTAGAATATGGAAATTTTAAATTAGCCATTAAAAACTTTTTCCTTCATATTAAAAATCAAGAACTCAAAACTATTAGATTTTCAAGTGAAAAAATTCATGATATTGATTTATCACTTTTCGAAAATACACTAGCAGACTTTAGTTATTTAAAACCTGATTTAAAAATAATAATTTGTAAAAATACTATTATTTGTCCCCCTGAAAATGACCGCGAAAATATAATAAAATCAATACACGAATCACCTGTAAACGGTCATAAAGGCATTACAAAAACTTATTTACGGATACGACAAGATTATTACTGACCCACTTTAAAAAACGACGTTCAAAAATTAATAGAAATTTGTGAAATTTGCAAATACGAAAATTAACTAGACGAAAAATAGATCAACCAATGGTTATTACCGATACACCTGGAGAAGTATTCGACAAAGTAGCATTAGATGTTGTCGGCCCCTTACCTGTTACACAAAATGGTAACAAATATATTTTAACGATGCAATGTTTATTATCAAAATATATTATATTAAGCCCTCTGAGAAAAATCAATGCAACAAAAATTGCTACTGCTATATTTAATGATTTGATAAATGTATATGGCTCACCTAAATTGATTTTAACAGACCAAGGCACTAATTTTACCTCTATATTAATTAAAAACTTAATGAAACTATGTAAAACTAAACATTGCACTACATCAGCTTACAGACCTCAAAGCAACGGTTCAATTGAAAGAATGCATCATACTCTCAAAGAATATTTGAAATGTTTTATAAAAAATAAAAATACATGGGATGATTGGATAAAAACTGCTGCGTTTTCTTATAATACAAGCGTTCACGGAAGTACTAAATTAACACCATATGAATGTATATTCGGTAAAATTGCACGAACACCAACTAATAGAGTTGATCTAGAAGTATTACCTGACGATACTTATAACAAATATATCTTAGAATTGAAAAAACGGATATATCGCACTCAAAAATTAGCAAAAGAAAATCTCAAAGTTGCAAAACAAAAATCTAAATTATATTACGATAAGAAATTAAACGAATTCGACTTCCACGTCGGTGATAATGTGTTATTGCTAAAAGAAGGAAATAAGAAATCATTTGACCCTGAATATATAGGACCTCATAAAATTATTAATGTATTTGAAAATAATAACGTACAATTACAAATTTCAAAAAAACAAACGCGGAAAGTGCACTCGAATCAAATTCGCCCAACAAAACTAAGATGTTTAGAACAAAATTAAATTGATTTTCAGGTAAAAGCTAACGCAAAAATGAAGGTTTACATCATTTTGCAATTAATAATGCACGCATTTTCATTATTTGGATATGACTGCAACAAAGAAAAATCACCTAACATCAGTACAATATCTTTAAAACAAATAGGCGAATGCAATTTTGACGAAATTCAACCTACAAATGAAAAGGTATACATAAATATTTTACAAAAAATCGAATTTGGAACTATATTCATTAAGCAGTGTAAGATAAGAGTTACACAAAGAGCTTTTTACTGTGGAGCCTCCTCTCACATTTCACTCACAAAAGATGGTGATAAAATTTATAATCAAAACATTACTCGAGAAACCTGCAATGACATGTTGAAATATGGATATTATAAATTCAGTAATACATTAATTGAAAATATTAATCCCAACACAACGAATTATGTCACTGTTCATATACGCGGGCAAGTGGATGCAAGTTCTAATTGTCAAGGGGAAATCTACGAAGGAATGCCAAACATGGTGGTGGAAGCAAATTTGGAGATAAAGATTGAATCATACCCAGCTGTTATTAACAGAGAGAGAAATTTTTTAACGACAAAAACTAGAACAGAATGCAATTTGAAAGACACATTTTGTCTAGACAATGAAGGAAGTTATACATATTGGGATAATATTGAAAAACCCGAATGCGATTTTAACTCTTTCAATATTCTCTATCAAGAGTACACAACGAAAATAATTGATAAAGAAAACAAACTAGCTGCAATGTATTTCTCAAATAATACTGAAAATATAAATTTCGCTTTTACAGAAACGGGATATCAAAACATATGTGGTTTACATATAAAAAGAACTGAACAAACCAGATTATTCGTCTACGAAACCAAAATTAATAATGAATTTCCCACAAAAAATAAAATTTTGGATCCTCAAAATGTTCTATTAACTGCATATTTCAATACAAAACTTGCTTATTTTTCTCAACATATGAAAGGAGAATTAAATGCAATGTTCCTTGACGTAGCTATGCAAAGATGCATCCTAGAACAACGAGTAATAAAAAACAGCCTCTCTAAAGCCCTAAGTGATCCTGACGAATTTGCTTATATAATTATGAAAAACCCGGGCTATATGACGGTATTTGCAGGAGAAGTTGCACACATCATTCAATGCACTAAAGTCCCAGTTAAATTCAGAGCATTCAACAATACATGTTTCAACGAACTACCTGTAATTTATGAAAATCAATCATATTTTATAAAACCCAAATCACGAATTTTGACAATCAGAGGTACACAGAGAGAGTGCAGTAAAATTTTACCAACTATGTTTCAAATCAGCGAAAACTGGTATAAAATTTCACCCGAAATTAATAAAGCAGATGAACCCCAAATATTACAACCATTAAACAGATTAATCTGGCATTATATAAATCCAGGAACTCTGGCAGCAAATGGAATTTATTCCGAAAATTATTTAGAAAAACTACACAGAACTATTATGTATCCTATTGAACATACTGCAGTACTAAATCAAATAGTACGAGATGTAACTGAAGAAGGGAGTATAGGAGTACCTCTAAATTTTATGAATTTATTAACGGAATGATCAATAAAAAAATTAACTGAAAGTGCACTAAGTAATATTTGGAGTCATTTCATGAGTTTCGGCTCTATCAGCGCAGGATTCATAATGATATTTATAATTTGGAATGTTACTAAACAGATAATTAATACTCTCATACACGGGTACACCCTGTATAATATTTACGGTTTCAGTATAAGATTACTCGCTGCTTTTTGGAGCACAATAGCGAGTATCATGATACATTCAAAAAGAGAAACCTCTAGAACAAAAGATGCAGAGGAGAATAAAACATCGAAATCTCAAGCGTTATCAACTGAAACTGATACACACAATGATGCCCCGGAGATACCACCCCGCAACGCCATGATTAATAAAGAAAAATAAACTAGATCGATCAAAAGAAATATCAATCAGTTTGTATCAACTGTACACCCATACAGAGCGGTTAAAAATCAAAAGGAAAGAAAAATTCAGCTAACACTAAAAATGTTCCATAATTTTGGTGCAATAATTTCCGAAGGTCTAAATATGAAGAAAATCTTCAAGTATTTAGTCATACTCCAATTCCATAAAGGAAAAGGCGGAATTAATTCAAATAAATTTAGACTCGATAGGAACCTTGAAATTGCCAATCATATCTTTTTGAATAACCCAGAGATACAAGAAAGCATCGAAAAAGTAAAATTTAAAATTCAAAATTCAATACAATTAAAAAGAATGGACTTGCGGGAAAACAACGAGGAATTACAACATAAGACAGCATGGAAGCCGCCAGAGAGCCCACAAGAAATCTGGTGGGCAATACTACACAATGAAGAACAAAAAGAAGAAGAAGCAGGGAAAAAGTACGCGTGGAAATTGTACGAAGAAAATTAAAAACTTTATAGAAACAGATATAAATTGAGTGCGAAAATTTTAGTAGTTTTATATAAATTATAATAATAAATTATGTAATAAGTCGAAAATTATATATATCTAGATATAAGTTAGTTATAGATTACATTTATAAACTACATTATAAAACATAATTATAGATATAAATTATATTATAAGCTATTATATTATAAATTATATAAACTCCATGCGTTCCAAAATTTATGTAACCAATTATAAAATTTTTTTTTTACCATTAAAAACAAAACTATTCATATAATAAAATCTTTTAATTTTAACCCCACTATCATTACAAGTATTACTAATATAAAAAGGAGAACTTAAATTTTTCAAAAAAAAAAAAAATAAAATATTTTTCTTGAAACACTGTAGTAAATTCATCAATTGATAAAATTTAAACGATAAAATTCTGGAACAACAAATACATACAAACCCATGAACAATGAAATCCGAGAAGATCTCGAGAGTAAAATGGAACAGATATATCAAAAATCTACCTTGCCGACATTTCGTACTACATATGTAATTGGTTTGATAAGCATAACTCTGTAGAAAAATTGATGTGAATTTTCACGACAATTTTTCTCTTTAAGGGATGGGGTGTTATGTCAGAAAATTTTTTGTTATTTTTTTTATTTAAATATTAAATGTCGGATTGCATGCGACATATCGATTGTAAATAAAGATTCAATTACGAACGAATCTTTATTATGAAAAAGAATATAACTAACTTTTATGCATACGAAATTAAACTAAAATTACGAAGATAAAGGTCGTTGTTTCTGTCTATGGCCAATAACTGATAAATTCCTGGACAGGCTATTGTAAAATTATCAATCAAGATCACCCTCTTTCGAATCTCATCTCTAAAGGTATTATGGTGGGAAAAGATTTAAAAGGCTATAAAAGCCACACCTAACTATCATTATGCACTTTCTGCCAATTCTTAATTCAGTTGATCTGTAAGCAATTAAAACTTAAACTGTATACGATATTCGACTCTGCATTTGTCGTTCAAGAAACTCTCAAAACTCTTATCATAATTGGGAACTCCGGACCCACAACTACAACGGAGTGGTTACAGCAAGCTACATAGGAAGAAATTCAAAACCCTCACTGGCCTTCAGGACTACTCAAACTACATTCGCAAGGACGTCTAAACAGCCGATCGAGATCAACGATTGAAAACAAGTAACGCTACACGTTAAGCGAGCGATAAATTCTTTTTAATATACGCGGTGTCCGCATTTTATTGTAATATTATTTTAAATCTTATTCTTACTTACAGTCTTCTTTTTTTATTATTATATATTTTGTAAAATAAAACGAAAATTGTAATAAATATTATAACTTGAATAAATTTAAATTTTTAAATTTTAATGAAATAAAATTTATTTTAAAAATAAGCTTAAATTTAACCTCAGACATAACAAATACCAACTTATTCTTATGATATAAAATTAGGTAATTATATTTATTATAATTTATTTGTATCCATGAAACATATATATATATATTAATTATAAAAAATTTTTAACCTCGATAAGGACAAGAGTTTCTTTGTCGAAGCGTCGGCGTAAAATAATTAAAGAATAACTTAGTTTTATGCACACCGCACCTCATTTGAATCTGAAATTTATTTAAATAAACAAGATGGAAGGTACTTCAAATCTAATTTTATAAAATAATTATTATTAGATTTTTAATTTATATTTAAAGATTTTTTTATATAATTTTTCTCAATTAAAAATTAATAAACACATCTGTATTTTTTAATTATTAGCTTTTATTTTGAATTTGAAAGCATAACGAAATATTTATTTTGTATAATTAAATCGAAAAATTCTGAAATAATTAAAGATTTGCTTAACTTTTAGTGAATACAATTTGACGAGGAATTGGTTGGTAAATGAACTCAACAATTGTGTATAAATTTATATAATATATTATTTAATATAAAAGGGTTTTAAGACTAATTTATAAAGTTTCTTCAAATGAATATAGCTTAGCAACAAACTTATAATATAGAAGTAGAAGGTATGAAATTAATATAAAATGTATCAAATTTAGTTCAATTTTTAAGCAAGTACTATTGATACGTTCCAATGCAGCGTCTGGCGTGCATCTGAAACAACAGATATAACCGTATTAAATTTGAATCTGCAGATGAATTAAAGTATTAAATTTAATCTAATTATGTTAAATAAATGTGGTCCTATCTGGCTTAGTTTGCATACATGCTGTCATTAATAAAAAATTTGCTACTATTCATTAATTTACTCTTTGAGTACTGTATGAGGTTCTGTCAAAAAAAAAGCAATTCGGAAAGATAAATTTTTCCATGAAATTTTTATACTCCTAAATCAAAATGGTATAAGCAGCATGTATTATACTATAGTGCAACTATTCTTACCTATTATGAACCCACTAGTTAATTACTAGATCATAAGTACACGCTAGTAGTAGTCTGATTCGAATTCAATTATATTTCTCTTTAATACTAACAAGGTAGTTTTAAAGGACCAATGTAAGCTTTTATATTGAGAAAGAGTAATTAAACATCCAAGTAAGCGATGAGACTTATCAAAACTATAGAAATACAGTTTTTGTGATTTTCAGAGCTCATATACTTTAATTGTTCATTATATATGAACATTAGTTAATAACATAGTTTAGCAATGATGCTGTGGATCGTCTTCTATTTTATATTAGCAGTGGATATGATAAAATTGGAAGTACGGATATTATTTACATGTATGTCAAGGACCTGCTTTTGATAAAATCATAGCTATTTGATAATATATCCATTATTATATTAGTATTCATTTAATAAAAAAAAGAGACTTGACTAACAAGGTCGAAAAAATGGTTAGCTCACCAGCACTACAAGCTAAATAATAAACTGTAAAGTTTCTCAACTTTTCCATTTGCGTAGTATAAAAACTTTAGAGCTGGTTCAAAGTGCGTTTTTTTTACTTTCCAGTAATATACCTTATGCAAACACTAAAAAAATACAATATTTAAAAAACTACTTTAAAAATTTAATTAGTGAGTTCGTAGTGAAAAAATTGCACTTGTTGTCAAAATAGTGTTTCACGTAAGCATTCATGAAACCTATCTATTTTATTTAGCTGATTACACAATTTTCATATGCCAGTAGTTTTTATGAAAGCCGATACTAAATAAGTTGGTTACAATATTACGACTACAGCTATGCTTCAACTACCTATGCAATAGTAGCTATTACTGTACTCTAGAAATATGTTGAAAATATCAGATAAAAAACAAAAAACTTGTATAACGATAAAAAATCAACCAAAGATAGCGTAATAGGACACAATTGGTATAAATACTTAATGATAAATTGCAAATACAACATCAACTCTGTTGGTTACATTTGGAGTAGGTATTAGGTAATCAGAACACAAACAGATAGGTCCTCAGAAAATGGAAAATTTTTAACAATTAATCAAAGTTTACAGTACAACTATTTGTTTAAGAGAACATCACCGAAACAGATCGAAAATATTTCTAAATAAGCCGGAGGACAATGATCCGTCTTGTTCTCACAAATGTGAAGAATACACACATTATTATATTAAATCTTAAAAATAGTTTTACGTCGTATCGTCAATCTAGATTTCAATAAATTGTGCTTTGATTCTACATTTTAATAACATAATTTCAAACACAGAATGTGTATGTGATATGTTAGGATAATATATTGAGATTGAATTTTTTGAGACAACTATTTATCACAACATTTTGTGAAATTCAAAAAATTTACGGAGGCTTTCCCTATCATTCTTTTTTTTCTTCTAGAATCATTAGGAAAAACGCGACATTCCTTAAACGTATTTTTTTAAATTGTAACATAGCGTTATGAAGCATCTTATAAAAGAACACTACGCGGTAAAATTGCACGTATTTGTTGAGGAGAACGCTGTAAAGACTTCAAATATTTAAAAAGGTCTTCAGAAATAAGTGTATGTGTTAATCACATTTAGAAAATTAGTACCAGATATGTCAATAGATCACTATTAACCCCTGAATAGTTTAAACCAATACGAACGTCCAGTATGTTCATAACATTTTGAGTTCAAATCGTCATTTAAATATAAAGGTAATCTATGATACTCTGAATTTATAAACATTTGCATACAGATACCCTTAAACATCTTTTTAAAATTTAAAATCCTCCACAGTATTTTAATTAAGCCACACACAAAATTTTACCGTACTGGGGTTCCAACAAACGCTCCATCACACCGTGTATTAAGATTAGAAAATACGTTTCTTACAAAGATAAATCCAGCCAATCCAAATTATCGTAAAATATAGGACAAACACTTCACTCATAAAAAAATACAACTTCGTTACTTTTATTTCACACCTTGTATAACGACGTATTTTCTATAATTCTGAACAGAAATATAATTTAATAACAATATAATATAGTTTATCATTGACAATGTCCTTTAAAAGTTTCGAAATTATAATTCAAATATTGATGAAGAAAGTTACATTAAAGATGTTTATTAAAATTATTAAATCAAATATTATAAATTTAAAAATATGATAACATAAATCAAAATAATAGATGTAAAAGATAATAATGAGAAAATTATTATTATTGAGAAAGATATATCTAAAAATAATAAAAGTTGAAAAAATAAAAGAACTATAAAAAAAGAAAGAAATATAAACTGATATTGAAAAATACTATTGAAGAAAATGAAAAATTAGAAGTAAAAATTGTATGATCATCGAGGTTTAATCATTAATATTTTGATAATTTAAGAAGCGATTTAAGTAAATACACGCAACAATATCGAACTGCTAACTGACATGTTTCTCATTAAGAATGTATACAAAATAGAATCAAAGTTAAATATAATTTGAAAATACAAAAAATCAGTCTAATACTTGTAGATGTAATTTTCACTTGTTTTTGAAAAGTTATAGATAATTATTTTTAGGTAACATAGTGTAACATCTCAATATTTTTAAACTTAATTATTTTTAATAAATCCTGATAGTATTGCAACATCATAACTTTGTGTAATATATCAATAAAACGAAGTCACAGAAGAAGTGAAAAAGAAGCAGGATACAAGGTTACGAGTTTTAATTACATCACATTATAAAATTAAATATTGCGATGACTATTGCGATTACCGATTAAATATAATTGTAAAAAAACCAAAACACATCGAACATTAAAAAAAACTAGACATATCATTAGCGAAAATTAGTAGCCATAGTGGAACCATTATTTTATTCCATCTCATCACAAAGGATGTTATAGTAGGACAAAAAAAAATTAAAAGCTATAATGGACAAATCAAAAAATGAAGAACTTTGTTTTTATCATTTCGACCGAACGTTAATTAAAACATTTAGCTATGTAGCTAAAATAAAAATTACTATTTGTGACATTAATATCGAAATCAAGAATCTCTAAACCTTCATATTAAAGTGATAACAAATGCTGCCGAATTAACTAAAATACTCACATCTTACATTCCAATACTATAGAATTCTAATAAACTGACAATTTACAACGTAAACAAAGTGCAATTATTAAGTAACGTACATATAATGTCGTATGTAGAATTATAGAATTTTGAAGAGCACCCTACATGTAGATATATCAATATAGAAAAATTCCTCGTGGATATAATTTTAAAAAAAAAAAACACAAGTTGTATTAATATGTTGCGGCAACGTTTCAACAACTTAAATTGTTTTCTTCAGGCCTAATTTATTAAAAAATTTATTTTATATAATACAATTAAAACCATTACAATGTAATAAATATATAAAAGTACAAATTTTGTTTTTATCTTAGTATATTCGAGCAGTGAAATTTTTGCACGACTTGTGTTGTCAATTTGTCAATTTTGAATACACCAAGGTACGATTACGTCGAAAATTATATCTCAGCTGTGTGTCGCGTCATCAATGCCGTCAAATGTTTTTAGTAAGTAAAAATATTAAATGTAAATATTGTAATACTACTTATTTAGGCGAAACAAAAACGTATTTGCAAGCATAAAAAACAATACAACACCAGAATTAGTTAAGCGTTAATAGATTAAACAGGAATATAGTTTCTATTTTTATGTACAATGATTAGTAATTGATAGATAACTTTAAAATAAATCCTGTTTACATTTAATATTGAATTAAATTCATGATAAAATTCAAATAATGCTTACTATAATCATACTATTGAATAGTAGTACAAGTTTATTTTAGAATATTATAGAAGTTTATTTTCATCAAGAATTTTTGATAAAGTTTAAATTCGGAGATAATGATACAAATTCCGGAGAAATTGATTATACAGAATCTATATTGCATAAACTTGATGAAAAATCATTATTTGGAGAACCCAAACTTCTTTCAATAGATAATGTTTGCTGAGGTAATTGAGCATCGCTTTGAATGCCCATAGAACTGTATATTTCCTTTAAAATCATGAGCATAGTATCTTCTGATTGCCTATAAAAATATATACTTTATCACAAATGATAAAAAAATTTATTTTAAGTATGATTAATATTTAAGATAATATACGTATTAATATAAATTATATATACAACAAAATAATTATATTTATTATTATTGATAAAATACTGTTAAAATATATTCATACATAACTTCTTTAAATTTAAAAATTACCAAATCTAAATAGTAATATAATACAAAATATTATTATTAAATTACGATTAAAGTTTAATTAATTCGTGATTTCATAAGATTAATTGATACTGACAATAAATATTATTAAAAATTAAATATATAAACGTTAAGGCACACATTAATTAAGTTTATTAAAAATCAACTCAATTCTTTAAAAATAATACGAGGCTCCAGATTATGATCAGAAAAAAGATCTAAATAAAGATATATTTACAAACATGTCTCAAATGATTCAAAAATTTTCAGTTGATCTTTATAGATACAGTCCACGCCAAATATTGTTGCTTCAAATAAGGTAATAGTGCTAATGATGATTAATAATAAAACCATTGAACAAATAAGAAAATGAAGTATATATTATTTAGACGCACGGGGTGTGTTCCAATTCTTAGAAATACTTCAAGCTCATTATGCGAGCGATAAATTCCATCAGGATGAGTTAATCAGGGCAGTACTATTATTGATTACTATTATTGATAAAAAGAAAGTACATTCCTAGTATAATAACCAGTAAAAATTCAAAACTTAGATGAAATTCGAATTAAGATTAAAGGATGATTAATTTGTCTTAAGATGTGATCTTAGAACTGAACGCAATGATTAACGAGAGAAACTAGTGTGTGGATGATAGTGCTAGAGCTTAAGTTGTAGCTATACAAATATTTGTAAAACGAAAAGAAGGCTTGACACAGAATAGATACTAAATCGCCTTTATAAAGATATACATTCGAAAATCCAACTTTTTATCTTTCGACATAAAATCAAGAATATTCAGAAACTAGCAATGAAATGTAATCACTCGAATGCAGGCGGTGAACAATGAAAGTCATAAGTAATATAGTTCAACGCATACTTCCATTCCACCAAATATAAAAAAATTTATTGTTTCGTAAAACGATCGCATCTAACAAAAAAGAGATTTATTAGTAATAAAAACAATTGAGATATCAGAAAAACTATCGTAATCGAGAACAAACATTTTGTGCTCGATTACTATAGTTATGTTTTGCTAGATATGAATACGAGAATCCTAGAAACAGAAATTACGTGAAGTTAAATAAAGATTGTACCTAATAATATAATTAAATCTATTGAACAACCTGATTTAATGTTTTTTGGTGATAAAAAGATCATTTATTTGTGTGGATTTTTACTTTGGTACAATCGTCAAACAAACATAATGATCCTGAGTCAATAATAATTATTGGGTGGTTGTATATTTAGTATATCAAACTAAGATCTCGAAATGTTGCTCATCATAAAAATATAGTTTAGTGATTTTTTTTAAACAAAAAGATCGAATAAAACCACAATATTATTGATATACTGTAAGAAAAGAATGACTCACGATGAATTACATAAACTTTAATTTGTAAGTATCAGTGTACTAGTTACGAGAACTACTTAAGCTTTATCATTATATCAATAGATATATAATACAATTTCCAGCATAGTAAATAAAATAAATAATTGCCAATAGATAAATAAAAACTTCATTGAACTAAGATGTCACAGAGAGTATCAGTAATAGATGCAAATAACTATGCAATCAACTTGTATTAATATGTAAATATTAAAAACGATATTTATGTAGATCAAAATTACCTTTAAAATTCTTTAAAAATAAATTGTACATTAATAAATTTTTTAAAAATATAATAAAACAAAAATAATTTTTGCACTAATTTTTAATTTACTTTGATTTTAAACATAAACATTTTTTTATATCATACATGTACATCATTACAAAAATACTTAATTATAAATCATCAGTTGTAAAAAAATTATTGATAATTTTTGTATGAATCTTATTAAAAAAATTTTTACACAATAATATTCAGGTATATTGCTAGTATAAATGAATTTAAAGAAAATCTAAGCATACATACATATTGTCACGTATGTAATATTACAATCGTATACAAGACGAATCCCGAAAAAGTAATACTTGCGTCGGCAAATGAAGACAAAACATTAGGAAATTGATGATGAAGGAATCGAATTGAGTGGCAAGTAACACGAAACCCGCAAGTAATAAGAACTTTTGAATCCGTTAATTTGTGAAAATTCAAGACCGGAGCTGACGATGAATACGCAGGGGTCAATCGAAAGACAACACCGGAGACAGCTGACAGAACGATAATCAAGCAGGAACACACGGAGGGAGAATTCGCGGATTTTGCAATTCTCAATACAGCGCAAGTAATGAGTAAAATCGAAAGAAAACGTATAGGCACTCTTACTTTGACTTCGTCTTCGACTTCTACTTCCACTTCTACATTCCGGTTCGGGAACCACCATTTTTTTATAATCGGGACTTTAATTTTTTCCGCGTCTCGATCAATTGTATCATACGTCAAAGCGTATTCTCTCTCGTTCTTTATGAGTCAGAATAAAGTAATATTCTACCTTTTAATTCAAGTTGTTATATTGACTTTATTTCCGAACCTTACAAAGGTCGACAACTGTTTCGGCTAGGGCAGAACAGATCCTGGAGAAAATTCGCGATTCACTTATCAAAGAGTATATAATCGCGACTACTTAAATACGTAACAATATATATATTCATTATTCATAATATTAGTTGTAAAAGCAAGTTTTAATACCTACCAATAACAAACATGACTTGTTAAAATAAAAAGATATTCATTAATATATTCAAAAGGTGCTTCTTGAAGCACATAATCAATTCTTCTACCTCCGTTAAGTTTACCAATTTTAAAATCAATACCAAAATTATCATTTGTTATTAATTCCATATTTTCATGAGGATTATTTATTTGTTTCTCAACGACTTTCTCAATTTCTTGTTCTAAAATTTGATTGTCTTGTTTCTGAAATATACCTAATTGGTAAACAGAATTCCAAGTACTTTTTACGGATTCCATTAATTTTTCTTTCAAATCTTTTCCAACTCGTGCCATAGTTTCTTTTAATTCTAAAATACAAATAAAAATTATAATTGACTTAATGGTTAATAGTATTTTAATTGTATCTTAAATCTTAAATTAAAAAAAAAAGTAAATTTATACTAATGTAAAGCAAAGCTTCACAAAGCTATGGAACATGCAATTAATTGTACAAACTGGTTCACGTTGAGAAAACGTTACTCATGATATACATGAACCCTATATTTAGGATAAGTGAAAAGGAAATAAATAAATTTCTTTAACAGGGTTTAGCTGGATTCCCCTTAAAGGGAATCCATCCATACCCGCCTGTTGTTTCTAGTATCTGTATTCAGAGACAGGTAATGCAGACGCTATAGTGAACACATTTGTTCTCTCTCGGACGCCTATTTACTAGGAAGTGACCTGTTGTTTATACGAGAGCAAACGGACAGTAGCAACTGCTTTGTTTTAATAGTTCAATTAGTACTTTCATCATGGTAGTAAAGATGAATTTTTCACTTTTGGGGTCGCTTTAATAATTTGTCCTTTTCGAAGGTTATAAGTTTTATTTTTGATAAGTTAAAGTTAAGGCATTTTATTTTGAAATTCAATTTTACCTTTTGTAATTTCGTCTTTTAGACATATTTATTATTTGGATTTTCGATTTTACAACGGTATCAAAATTTATGAGAAAATATAAAATAAAAATATTGAAACATTACATCTCGCATGTTCTTTCTCTCTCTTTCTCTCGTATTTAGTCCGATATTTTTCTTGATTTTTCATTCGTATGATTATTCATTGCTATCGCCAGCTAACCAAGCAGTGGATCTTTACAAATATCAAGGCTCTTATAAAAAATGTGGGAATCGAAATTAAGACAATTGGCATGATGAATTTTATCACGTACAAAAAGATGTTGTGTAGTTGCTAGAGAACTGGAATTAGTACTAGTATGTGAGGCTAACACTTATTATCTTGTTTGGTATAGCTCTGACAGCAAAAAAGAAAATATTGTCTCATTTATTATATTTAAAGTACAAACAAATTTAAGATTATTTGATTGTAACTTCTCCAGAATTTTTACTTAATTATTTTAAATAAATTTCTAATATATTAAAAAATAATAAATTTGAACTATATGCCAATAAAATAAAATAATAAAAGAAAAAAAACAAAACCATAAAAGTAGGCTTTATTTACGCATTTTATTTACGCGTTACAAAATAATAAACCTGAATTATATACTGTGACGTCTCGGAATTATTATTTTCACAGGTTTCATGTGAATCCTCGTTGTTATTAACAATATATTATATATATTATATATTTATATATTATTTATTAAATTAATGCTTTAGTTTAAAATTGGGGTATACTTAGATTTGTTTTTATTCTTAGTTTTCAAGGGCTTCGTGAGTTGGCAGATTGCTCGAAGGTTGCTATCAACACCTTATGGTCTATAGAGGTATAAGGTCTTATTTGGCTTTTATTTGAAAAATCTTTATTTTGAAGAATGAAATACTAATTTTATTTTATCTGCTTACTTCTATTTATCGAATTATTTTGTTAAATTAATTATTGGTTCGCGGAAATAAATGAAAATTTTATAGTTTAAATTAGAAATTAATATATTCTAACAATATTGTTAAGTTTAATAATATAATAAATTACAAAGGATTACAAATATAACTTACTTTAAAGAATACAATTTCTATATTAGTGTTATTTAAGTTCGAAATATCTATTTAGCCTAATGCTTCCCAATATATAGACCCTTCATCCACCTTTGTAATGATAAAGTGAACTACAATTAGTTCACATAATTTTGATAATAATTTTGATATTAATTCTTTAAAACGTTTATGGAATTTTGAAAAATGTTTTCTCCTTGTATTGATGTTGCAATCCTTTCACATTGATAATAAGCGCACATGTCATGGTCATAAAGGTTTTATTACATTTAGAATTTTGGTGAGGATCATTTTTATTTTTATTACTGAGTCGCATTACTTATATTTTTGGAAAATATCTAGAAAGCTTCTCGCTCTTCGTAATTTTACCTCTAATTGTCTGAATACATAAAAATAACCTTTGCCGGTCGCGGTTCCAGGCGTATTACAATCATTTGATATCTCTCGTGGTTTCCCTTGTTGATTTTAAATTAGTATTCGCCTTCTTTATATAAGATTTCCATTTTTAGAATTATCCGAAGTTCGACTTAGTTCTCTTGTTGATTTTGTTATTAGTTATAAGATTAATTATATTTATTACGTTATATTAGTTAAAACTTATTTTTTTAACTTATATAGTATTTATTAGTTTATATATTTATATTATATAAAAACAACAGAACGTTATATTAATAAAACAAAATTATGAAATAAACGAAATAGTATTATAGAAGTAGGTGATTGACCAAAGTGTTATTTTAATATAAACTAAACAACATAGAAATAGGGTACACAGGAGCATACAAAACAGATACTATATAAGCTACTCCTTAGAAAAAATCGCTTTTTCTTTCTAATTTTAAATCATTTAATTTTATATTAAAAGTTTTAATATATTATTTGTGAAATAAAAATTGAAATTAAGGATCGCTAGACATTCATCAGAATAATGACACACTGTCGAAGAAAATCAACTATCCAAATATATATTTTCATTATAATAAGACTGTATAATAAGTATATTAATGCAATTATCAAGTAATGAAAAATTATATATCATAAGATATTTAGAAATCAAATTGTAATAATATTATTGTTATAGATTATTCTAACTTATTTAAAGATAAAATATTTAAATTTAACTCTATATTAAATTATAACAATCATTATTTATAGTAAATAACTCTTAAATGTTTTTAAATAAGTTATAGTTTGTATATTAAAAATATATTGATTATTTATTTATAATTTTTGTAACATATTCAGTTGTAATATTGATTAATTATTGATTTTTTATATTATATAGGAGCACAAATGAAAGCACATTACTTAAAAATAACTTTATTATTTTATTATTATTTTAAAAATAATTAACAATTTTGTAAATTTTAATTATTTTCAATAAGCTTAATAAATTTAACCTTGAAATAAACAATAAATCAGTTGTTGTAATATCAGCATATAAATAAATAAACAAATGCTAATTTTATTTCGATACACCGGTACTACATCATTTTTAAAGCTTATATTGCTATTAAAGATGCCAGATATCTTGCATAGTTATATTCAATATCAAATTATATTATATTAAATAAAACATTATCTTGTATTGTATTAAATATAAAATTATATTATATTATATAAAATCAAGTATAATATTTTATTGAAATTTAAAATATTTCATTCTCACCTAAATGAAGACGTTTTCTCCCTTTATGATGGGGAATTAACATAGGTGTGTACTTGTATGCCTCAGGATTGATAAGAGATTCGACACGATAAGCTACAGGATCAAAAGGATGAAAAATATTGAAAAAAGCTGGACAGGTAGGAAGAACAAAATCTTCACCTAAAGTGTCAATTCCTCTTACTGTTACAAACATTCCTATTGGACTTCCAAGAGCAAAAAACGCTCTCGGATTAAATAACAACTGAGGATAATTAATATATGGTTGCCCAGTACCAGCAGTACCCATCATGTAGTTTACTTGCTTACTATGTTTTCTATTTAAGACTCTCAGATTAACCTCAGATTCTATTGAATCTATATTGTCCTTCTGAAATTTATAAAAAATATAATATATATTTATATTTTAAATATTGAAATAAATAAATTTCCAAAAACATTTTTTTAATTCTCAATTAATTATTTTTGTACAAATTATTTACGAACATTTTTATCAAATGAAACACTCAAAAAAAATTTAAATGAAAAAGATTTATAATAAAATAACAATTCGAATGACTGTAAAATGTGATTTATAAAAACATTATCAGCAATATAATACAAAAATAAAAAAAGAATCAAAATAATAATAAGAACAATATGTTTTAAAAAAAACTAAATATTACAAAAATAATTTTGAAAGAAAACTCTTATATATTCTTCGCATGTCAAAAAAGATAATGTAACAGTATGCATGAATGTTTCGAATTATAAAATAAAAGTAATTTCTAAACATAGAATTACTTTCTTTTCTGTAAACTTTATATTTCTTTGAAACTGACTTAACAAATTAAAGTTTTGTTTATTGCAATAAATGTATTTATAGTATATGTTTTTTCTTCTTCTTCGTCTATTTGCATGATTAAATTAAAAAAATATTATAAACATATAAATATTAGTTGTTTTTTATTTTATTAATTAACAGTGACACATTACAAAATGTGCGTTTTATCTTAATAAAATGAAGTTAGACAAATATTTTATCACGCAACCAAGTAGCTAAGTTAGCACATCTCCATTATTACAGTGGAGCGTAAAACATTTCTAACTGGGTTTATTTCTTAGTGAAATGAAAGCATAAATTAATAATTTATGAATTGAAATATAAATATTTTTGAAATCAAAAATTAACATGATCATTGGAAGATTGATGAAAGAAGAATGATACAATTTTAATTAAAATAATAATTATCATAAAAGGTTTTTTCATCGGGTAACTCATCAAAGGTTTTTATACCAAGTACATAATTAAATAAATAAATACATGTGTAAGAAATTTATGAAAATAAATAATGTAGAAAAAAACAGTACAAATTGCTAGGATAATTGATAAAAAATTAAAAGAATGTAGTTGGGAAGTAAAGATGTAAACGAAAAATGAATAGCTACCAAAAAATATTTAATGTGATAAGAATAAATAAACATCTTTAAAAAAATAATATAAAATAAAAAATAAAATATTCTTAGTGTACTATATTAACTATAACATATTACTTTTAAAAATTTAATATAACTTTTCGAAAATTATTAAGAAATTATTATTAGAAGACAAATTTAAAATACAATAAATGGTATAATTTATATAAATTAATAATAGAAGAATTTAAGATGTTTATCGTTATAAACACCGCTTTTATATGTTAATAATGATAAAATATTTTTTTAGTTTACAATACTCCTAAAGTTTTTTTTAAAAAGTGCACTCTTTTTAATAGATCAAATTTTGTACAATTTTTTATATCAGACAAAACTATTGTACATACACTGAAGCAATCAATACAAATAACTCAGCTTATTTTTTAGACTGAGGGACCATTTAATAAGCAAAAGAACAACCAAAATTTTAAATTTTCACTTCGAAACTTACCAAGTAATGTAAAACAAAATTATAAACTGCATAATATAAAAGTGAACAATAATGATAATAACAATAACAAACACAGCTGCTTCCTCTACAACCTCAATAAACACCAATAATAATAATAATAATAATAGTAATAACAATAATGTACTAAGAGTATACTTGCATAAACATAACTTCTAGTAAACAATATTTCAAAAAAATTTATTTTGAACGATAACATTACGGGATAATATGATGCACTTGTTGGGAGATATTTTTACATTAAAAGTTATTATATAATTTAACATTATAAATTTGATTATATTACCACATTTTTATATTAGTATCCCTAAATTTTTATAAAATTTAAAGAGAAGAATGTTTGATCTTCTTTCTATGTTTGAATGATAAAAATGATAGTTTGGATTAATAATTTGATTAATGAATGAAATATAGGTTGAATGAAATACAAAGTTTATTCTTGATTAATATGACAACGTTTCGACAAAGAATCTCTTATGATTATTTATTGTGTTATGTAAAAAAAAAAAAATTTTTATTAATTATTTAAATAATTGTTTTCTATTTAAAATACCGTAAAATGAAATAACTCGATTATACGTTCAATCACTTATATGTATTCGACGTATCTACTATAAACAAAGATCCAGTTACGAATTAATCTTTATCATGGAAAATAAATATGACTAAAATCATATTCATATGAAATTAAGCTACAAGCGGTGGAGATTTAAGTCATTGTGTCTGTCTACGACTGATAACAGATAATTTTTTGGACAGGTTATTTAAAAATTATCAATTAAGAGAAGATCACACCCTTTCTCCATCTCATCTCTAAAGATGTTATGTTGGGGAAAAATTAAAAGGCTATAAAAGCCACACCGAAGAAGAACAATTACTTTTTGTCAATTCAATAGTCGTTCATTCTATAGTAACTAAAAATTTAATTCTAAAACTTTGTTCTCTCGACATTCGAAATATCAATTCTAATCACAACTGAGAACTCGAAATCCAAAACATTTTGGAGTGGTGATAGCATGCTGCGTAAGAAGAAATACAACAGTCACATCGGCCTTTCGGATCATCTACTGCTCTCAAAGACATTTAAACAGCTGAACGAAATCCACATCTTAAAACAAGTAACGTCATACATTCATCGAGCGATAATTTTGTATTTTAATATATTCGGCGCTTAAATTTCTGATAATATTATTTTGATCTTTATTCTTAATGATAGTATTTTCCATATTATACATTTTTTTGTAAAATTCAATGTTAAAAATTTGTATTAAACTAACTAATTGAATAAAATAATAATTTAAATTTAACAAATTAAATTTTTAAAAAATAATAATAACCTCAGACATAACAAAACTCTAAAGATATTCTTTTAATATTTTCAATTCAATTAAAAAGCATATAGTGTAACTTGCAAACTACAAAAGTTGTTTTAATGGGGGAAAAAAAACAAGATAAAACTATAAAAAAGTACAATGAGTCTAAGTTGCGACGTTTCATAGTTTATGCCTTGCCTTGATTTTTAATAGTATGTTGAAAATATCAGCAGGAATTTAGTAACTGCGAGTGGTACAACATGAGTATTGAGTTCACGCCCCAATAGTGTATTAATACCTCTTTCATTTTCAACGAATTATATCATATTTTTTCTTTGAATTTTTTTTTTATATTTAAGCTGACATCTCATTAGTAAAGGAATAATATTTTATCAAAAATTTTCTGTTCATTGTTTGTTACATATGTTTATTATCATTTTTTTTACATGCACCCATAAGCAACGCTTCAATAGTTCTAATTACTTTAAAATAAATCTCTTCTGTAAATCTGTTTTAATAATCGTTCCATCGTGCCGTATCACAAAATCGAAGAACATCCTTTGCGCGAAATAAGATTCTGCTGCTTCTAATTATCGAAAACACAAAAAAAGGGATAAATAGAAAAAATTTTCTTCTACATTTTAAAATCTTCCCCAAATCGCTATAACCAATAGTCGTAAAAAGAAAAAAAACTCGATACTTCGTAGACAGACTATGTACAATGTACTAGAAAAATTCTGTAAACAAAATTGAAAAAACATTGAAAAACTTTAATCTTCAATGAAAAATTCAGAAATAAATTGGGATAAGAAAGAAGGGATAAAAGAAAATATTACTAGAGAATATTCAATTTATAATTTAGTAAACGTAAAGTAAAAATTTAAGAATATACATAATATAACAAAATGTAAAAAAATATTTAATTTAAAAATACATGGAAATTTTTGAGAAAATATTGGATGATTTAAAAAATTTGATAATAACAGTTAGTAAAAACATTAAAACGTCAATCAAAGTATTAGTTTGTTTGCTCATAAGAAAGGAATTACAAGAGTTATATTATGTATTATAAAAAATATAGACATTTTCATAATTATACAAATTAATAATATAACAACTTTTAATATAATAATTTTGAGTTTGAACCCTTCTGTTAACAATTGTTTCGTCATTTCATTAAATTATCTATCCTTTATTATTTTGAGCACCACCCACTATATTTGTAATTTACTTTTTATTTGTATTTTTTTTACGTCACTATTATAAATTAAAAAAAAAAAGAAGAAATTGTAAATAGTTATACCCGGCGCATGTTAGAAAATTTAGATTCAGACAGTTGATTAACGATTAGAGTAATCGTGGAAAAACTGAATTTAACGCGATCTACAGTGTACAATATAGTACAAAAAAATTAATAAATATCAAATTTTTGAAAAACATCAAAGCTGAAGGGTTTGAAGATGCATTTGAAATTTGGAAAACACGCCTTCAAAAATGTGTTGATGCAGAAGGAAATTATTTTGAACAATTTAACATTTTTATTTCACATTGTTTATAAGTCCACCAATAAATCATCTTTCAAAAAAAAGATAAGAATTTTTTTTTTTAATCTTTGAACAAAACTTTCTCTCGTAGTAGTTTTCCACTAATTTCTTCAGCGCGCCGTGTCAAGAAACTGAAAAATACCTTTCGCGAAAAGTAGAATTCTGCCGCTTCAAATTATCGAAAAAACAAAACAAAGAAAAGGACAAATGAGGAAAGAGTTTGTCAACATTTTAAGATCCTTCCCAAATTTCAATGACCAATAGTCGTAAAATGAAAAAAAACTCGATACTTCATCGATGAACCATGTATATCGAGCGTAAAATAGGTACTGGCTGTTTTTGAACTTTCAGAATGAAGCTTATCTGCAACCTGGTCCCAGTCCTCCTTGAAAGTCCTATATCATTATTTTAATAATAGCCATAATTTTGCTGAAAGACTTTTTTAATATATAAAAATCTCTACATTGTTTTTACCAAGTTCCAAACAAATTTTACCATGTTAAAAATGTTAAAACTGTTATAAAAGTCAGTCAATGGCGCTATGTTATATGATTGAAAAAAAAAGAAAAAAAAA
The DNA here is from genome assembly GCA_018907245.1 of Eupristina koningsbergeri. Classification (NCBI taxonomy): domain Eukaryota; kingdom Metazoa; phylum Arthropoda; class Insecta; order Hymenoptera; family Agaonidae; genus Eupristina; species Eupristina koningsbergeri. The sequence goes on along the minus strand of JACCHV010000033.1, from coordinate 167,655 downwards.
GTTTCAAGCGAAGAAAAATCTTGCCGTTTTTATAAATCTCAAAAGAAAAAATAACAAAAAATAGAAAAAACTACACATTTTCTGAATTTTCATTAATACTAAACGTACATTTTCTATTAATACTAAAAGTCGGGTTAAAAAAATCAGTTTGTAAACTTTTATAACCTTAATGAATCCTAAAATAAGAATATAAAAATAATTTTTAGCTTTTGTTACATAGACATGAATTAAACATAAATGATCTGTCTGAAAAATATCATAGGCTATTTTTTTTAAGGTACTATTTATAATAGTGATTTCAGGAAGATAAGAAAATGTGTGGAAGAGTTTTTCCCTTTTTTTTCTATTTTTCTATCATTAGAAGCGACAGAATTTACATTCGAGTGAAAGATGTTTTTTAGTTTCTCAACACGACGTGATGAACCACCTAATGGAATAACACTGTGATAAAATTTGGTGTGCAATTTTGAAAAAAACAATGGAAGTTTTTAGAAAGAGGTTACATATTTAAAAAAGTGTTTAATGGTAACTGTAAGCATGTGTTACTAAATTCAGGGTGTCATGGATTACCCTGATACCTAAAGGATGGTTTGAGTTTAAAATTTTATGCACACTTTGAGCATTAGAATCAATTCGAGTTATTTTTGGATGCTCAGAACGCGGATAATCGGTTTTTCTTATAAGCCTTATACAATTTTTCTAATGGCGATTTATAAGTAATTTTATCCTTAAAGACTTTTTTAAAATTTAAAAGTCTACAATATATTATTAAACTTCAAACAATTTTTTCCGCGTAAATTTGTTCCAACTATCGCTCCATCGCATTGTAAAAAATAATTAAATGATATTACTGTAAAATTTACGGTCGGACGAAAACTTAAAAATGTCGATTATAACAATTATAATTTTACATCATCATTATTCTTGTATTGTTTTGCCAAAAGATGACCTTGAGAATTCTCGAATATCCGAAAAGGTAGATGTAGGTATACAGTTTCTGGTAGCAGTATTTTTCATAAAATATTTAGACCTGGAGATCCTACCTATTATTTGAATAAGTGTTCGCATTGACGAAATAAAAGTTGATGCAAGTTAAAGTTTTCGGCCGTATTTAGTGCATTAATTAAAATTATTTCAAACAACTATCAAACGGGCAAAAAGCAATGTTCATCCATTTTGCACGTTTTTTAAAGCCTTTTAGTTTTTCTTCTACTATAGCACCCTTCGAGATGAGATAAAGTAAGGAGGTGGTTTCCTTTTAATTGATAATCTTTCTTATTGTTATCTCGATAATTATCTTATACAAGATACGCTGCATACAACTGCGTTATTGGCGATATTATTGTATAATTATAATTGGATTTCTGATAAATGTTGGAACATAACAACACCCTTATTACAAATACAAATCCTGTTGGTTTTAATGATTGATAAATAAAAAAAAAGAAAAATAATAAAAACTCCTCTGTACATTTTTCAACCATTCCCAAGATAAATAGTGGCTTTAAAAAAAAAAAGAACTCGATACTTTTTAAATAGACCACGTATTTAATAACTATTAACTTTGAATTTTATAAATTTTAATCTTTTCAATTGAAAAAAAAAAAGAAATACTTACAACTTTCTCGTTGTTTGTAGTTTTTTCTTGATTATGTTCAACTGTAGTTGGTTGTTGATGGCAAAGTAGATCAAATACAATTAAACTTCCCAAAGAATGTCCTCCTAAATAAACGTTGCCTCGAAACTTAGGATTTCTTTGATTAAATAGTGAATAAAGTCGATTTAACTGAATTCCAACAGTTTGCAGAATAGTTTCGCAATACATTGGACTTGTGTAAAATAATATATCTAGAAGAGTATCGTTGGTAAAATGACGTAATTTAGGAATGCTTTCTAATGTGATATTTTGAAGTTTTTGGTCGATACCCGAATGAAGTGCAGCATGCCAGGAAATAGGTAAAACTTCGATGCGATTTACAATCCCTTGTTCACATGAATTTCGATAATGGGATTGTATCAATTGTAATGAGGTACTGCGAAATTCCTCCACTATCAAAATTGATTTATTTATACTATAATATTTATTTATAACATATATTTTAATACTAAACTTAACATTAAACTTAAGTATATGAAATATTAGATGTTTTTCTGTAAAAAAATTATTTTAAACAAATTTTCAATTATAAAATATTATAATTTTTTAAAAGAATATTTCATTTAAACTAAGTATTTAAAGTATGTATATTATTATAAAAATTGATTAATTTACTAAAAATATACTGAAAATAATAATTGGACGTATTCACTAACGAATCTAACTTACTCAAAGGTCTTTTTGGCCATGCACGAGCTCCTAGGAAAGATATTAATTTCGAAACTACCGCTGTAGGTGAAACAACTTATAGTAGACTTTATTAGTATTAGTTATCCGAAATCATATACCAAGTATTTTCACATCGAACATGAGCTCTAACTCTTACTAAATTCGAAATCACATACAGCGCTTCTCAAGGTCGATTCTAGGTATTCGTAAACACACCTATTTTAAATTGATAGTATATATCATTAATATGTATTATTATTATATTTTTATTTTTTTTATTAATAAATAATAAATAAATTAAAACTTGTAAGGAATTTAAGTCAAATAATTTGTATTTAATTATAAATCTGTCTAGTTATATTCGAAAATTTGTTATTTAAAAAAAAGAAAGGGCAATAATAATCCCGTTTAAACATAATTAAACTATAATAAAATATTTTATAAATATTAAATAAAAGAAACATTAACTCATAATATAAATTTAAAAAGAATAATACATTGATAAAAACTAAAAAGTAATACTTTCATAGAAGGCTAAATTTAAGAAAGTATACTCCATTATATAATCAACTCCTAGTTGTTAAATTTTATTAAGAAAGTTGTCTTTAAAACCAATATATAATACAATTGTAATGACGCTGATCGCCTGTGATTACGTTAAATTCAGTGTATCAACCAAAGCGAGCATACGGCTTATCCGCGCACAGCATCCACGTTCCAATTGGACACCGTACAAGATCATCTGTGCTCTTTCGTGATTGGTTACCTCCATCACAAGAGCGCCATGAAATGCTGCAATCGGATGCAGTGCGAAAAGAGCATGCGTGAACGGTGGTGCAACAGCTATAAGAGCCATTGCATCATTGCACCTTCCACAATACAATACTTGCCATCATTTATCATTATATCGACAAATAATAGATCCCTATATTAATTATAAAAGAATTACAAATTAAAAAAATCGAAAGACTGAAGTCATTACTTGATGGCATCTCTCATACACTATGTTTATGATACCGGTTGATAGGTTAAATTCGTGGTAACAGCAGCTTTCTTCTCTTATGACAACTGATAGTGTTTGTGAAAGAAGATAATTGCTTTCATCCAAGATTATAACTATTATTACTAGGGAACTAGAATTGATCTTAGGATGTGATACCAATGCCTAACATCCTATGGAACAGCTCTAACGTAAAGTAGAGATAATAAACTCATCGAACTTTCGGCTTGGATTAAACTAGATATATTAAATATAAAAAATAGATCAACTGTCCAAATTTGAATTAGGGATAAATCATTGATATAATATTAGCCACAATTGGTAAAGAAAGGTCATAGCGAGACTACAATCTCTGACAAAATCTCATGTCAGACTATAACTACATTACCTTCCAACTTAGGGATAAAGATGTTTAAAAGAAAACCAATAAGAATACCTAGGAAAATTAATTAGATAAACTTCCAAATGGATATACAGACAAAGTTTACTATTTTTTCGCTTATAATTGACATCAAATACAATTTTGATCACCATCATAGAGAATCTAACTTCGACAATTCCAAACACCTACGAATAGAATTGAAGGCTGCAAGATGCAAGGAATCATGAGTCCGCTTAGTCTCTATCTCAAACTATCAGATTTACCGACAAATTTGTATAAAATTGAAGAATGGAAAGTGGGCGAAAACTACGGAAGAAGAACTTTCAACGTTGCTCCGATTCACTTTCATGAAGAATCACTTTCCAGACTTTAGTCTGGAATCAGTCAATGAAAATATTTTGAGTGAGAGAAAGGGGTTTATCTGGGACATGGAAAAACACCAATAGACCCAGTTAAAATTAAATATGACCTATTCAATTTTAAGCTCTTCAAACTAGAAAATCGGATGGTATCTTTCCCGTTCTTATGTAAAAGGGAGTTAAACCAATATAACAATTTATGTCCAATCATTTTAGATCCGGTCTAGCTATTGGATATATTCTGGCATCTTGGAACATGTCTAAAATTGTGTTCATCTCTAAATCTGCTAGAACTCAGCAGAATTTTCCTAAGAATTTTATATATATCTTTGTCATATCATTTAAGCTTAAAATAATAGAAAGACTATTGAACAAAAATACCATACATTTTTTTTACTTTTATTGGAGTTAGATACAATTACTATTGACTATGAGAAAAATATTAAGTTTAATATAACTTAGCCAATTAGAATTTACATTACATAAGTACCATTTTCTACTTAAATTCAGTACATTTAATTGTTACTTTCAATTCATATAAACTTTGCCGTTTAACACAAAAGGTGAATTACGCAAATCACCTCTGAATATTTAATTTAAAATGAGAGAGAAATTCTAAAAATAAAAATAATGATTGAGTTGAGAAGGCCTATACCTATAATCTCTTATAAATTTTTCTCATAAAGATTATCCGAAACTAGTAGTCAGTTAAATAATAGCCATAATCGGTACTATATAAATTATACGAAAGTTTTGAGAGCATCTATGTGAATCTTAATTAAATCCGATAAATGATTAAGTTGTATTAATTCTCTCATTTTTAAACAGTAAAAAAATAAACTGCAATCATGATTATATTTAATTATACTTAAAATTAGTGAAATTAAATTATAATTTCTAAAAAATTTCATTTAATCTTACCAGTTTCTTCTATACTACGAAATTTAAGATCGCAAACAGAGCCAATACCATGGACTAAAAAAAGGAGATGATCAACCTTTTCCGGTTCACCTTTGTCTATTTCAAATTCATCTATACCCCTTTTTACAATACGTGGTCGATTAGTAGCACCTTGAAAATATGCATTATCCTCTAACCCCTAAAAATTTTTAGAAGTAAATTAAAGAGGGATATATTTGTTCATATTTTGTTGTGAAATTACAATAAAAAAGTAAAATATCGTAAAATGTTATCCAAAATATAAAAAATATAATTATTTTCTTTATTTATGATGTATTTATTTATTATGAATAAATATGATAATAATGAATATATTTTATTATATATTATAAAATATAGTTAAGAAGCATTACATGGAATAAAAAGGAAATATTTGTATTTTTAATGCTAGATTAGTAAATAAATGGTTGATCTGTACTGGCTATTAAGGTCTTACATTATAAATAAAAATTAATATTTTCATGTAAATATTCATGTAAGTGAATGAACAATAATCACTCTGTTCATAATTAAGAATATATCATGAGTATATACCTACTCAAAAGTTATGAAAAAATCAAATATATAATTTATATAATTTTTACTATTACATGCGAATACAAATACAGTGTAGACACTAAATTCGCATTTTTTAATCGGAACTTTAAAACAATTTTATCAATATAACATTTTTGATAAATTTTAAGAATTCAGTTTGCCCTATCACGTTCAATTTGCATACGTATAAAATCATTTCCGTTATCTACAGTGATTTTAAACATACCTTTAAAATAATTTAGAACTTTTTGATCGCGTTTTCATTTTTTGAAATCACCAGCCCATCATCAACAAATAGCACTAAATAAATTTTACATTCATTGACATTTCCCACAAAAACACATTTATCGATTAATATATTAAAAAAAAATTTAATTTTTGAGAAAACTAATAAATTTAACGTTCCAGTATCACGGCGACTGTTTCAGTCCATATAGACTACGCTTTAGTCTACAAACTTTATTTTATTCTTTTTTACATCCTTCTGGATGTTGCAAGTAAATTTTTTTTTCAAGTTCATCGTAGAGAAACGCTGTTTTTACATAAAATTTTGCTATTTCTAAATTTTCCTTTGCCGTAAACGAAAGTAATATACGAATCGATTCAGATCTCATTACAGGTGCAAAAGTTACAAAATAATCGATTCGTTTTCGTTGTGAAAATCTTTTTGATACTAGTTCCGCTTTATATCTTGATTTTTTCGTTCCAATCTTTTTTATAGAAAAAACCTACTTACTTCCAATCACTCGTTTGTATTTTGGTAATGGGACAACATCCCAAGTTTCATTTTCATAAAGTGCTATCAATTCTTCCTGAATTACTTTCTTTCATTTTAACAAATCCTCATTCTAAATAGCTTGATTATATGATATTGACATTGTATTTGCGATATAAGAAAAAGGAATTCCATATCGCTCAATAGTCTTTAATTACGCTCTATTCCGTATACACCTGCTTATAAGTTCTGTTTCATCTTCTTCACGAACATTTTGAGAATTATCTTCTGATTCATCATTTCCGGCAATTTCACTCATTTCATCATCAGCATGTTAATTTGGAAAGATTATTGACTGTTCATCTTCATTATTAATTTAAAATTTTTCTAACAGGCTGAAATCAAGTGTCGTTCGAAACATACCTTCCTTTTTATCTTTTTTTACGCTTTAATCTTCATTGAATGTTACATCAGAACTTATATGAATTTATTTATTCACAGCATCTTATAATCTATAATTATTCAATTCATTATCGTAGCCGACAATGATCATTTTCTTGCTCATAGAATCAACTTTTTTACGCTTTTTTGACTGATTCAAGTACGCATCAGTGCTAAATACGCACAAGTGATTTACCTTCGGTTTTTTATTAAAGCAACGTTCAAAAGAAGACATCACTTGATTTTTCTTTATGATCTGGTTTAATAACTAATAAGCTGCGTTTATTGCTTCCGGCCAAAGGAACATCTCTGGCTATGAGCATCGTTCTCGCGGTTCAAATTTGTCGCTCTGCTCATCCATTTTTTGGATGAATATATGTCAAAAAAATTCATGAACAATACTTTTTTGCTTCAAGAACTTATCAAAATCATCGGAGATGTATTCGGGTCTATTATCTTATCCTAAAACTGCAATTTGATTGCCCATTTGATTTTTAACTACAGTCCAAAATTCAACAAATTTTTCATAAACTTCCAATTTATTTTTTTATAAAATATACTTTTCTGAAACTTCTACATTCGTACTTAAAGATTAAAAAATATCTCATTCCTCTTAGCGATTCAATATTTACAAGACTACAAATATCCGTGTGAATCTTCTCACCTCCATCATAACTATTTTTTAATTCAATCGATTTATGTGGCTTATACAATTGTTTGCCTAACACACATATTTCACATAAAAATCATTCAATTTTGAAGCTGTCAAATTTTAATGTTCATTATTCATATTAATTCGATTTGTATACTTGCATATCCAGGTCTTTTATGCCACAGCTTTAAATCATTACTGTTCTTTTATTTGATTAAATTTCCTCAGGAATTTTTACCTTGAACAGCAACTTAAGGAAACCATTGTAGCGACCTCCTCAAGATTAAAACATGCCATTACTATCGTGTATTTTGCAATGCTTTGTAAATAAATGAACCGAATAATTTGTCATTTATAGTTGTTAATAAAAACAAATTTCGTTTTAAATTACGGACTAACAACACATTATTCATTTCTCGTTTCACCATTTCACCATTTCACCATTTATAATTACACAAATTAAAATTGTTCCTTGACCAGCTACACATAAGGTTTTATCATCAGCTATTCAAACAAACTTGATATTATTTGCAGATTCCAGCATTGAAAAATATTCTTTACGCGATGTCATGTACATGCTTGCACCTGAATCCAATAACCATATATTTTCATCGCAATCACTTGTAATTGAATAAAATTCATTTACATTAACAATGTATGGATTAGCAGGTTTATTTCAATTACTTTTATTAGGATTTTCACATGCTCTATTAAAAATTCTATTAAAAATTCAATGCCGAATCACCATAAACCATAGTTTTTCCATCAAATTTAACGAAATCAAATACGTCTTTATCTGCTATTGAATAAAAGTTGCTGCAAGCACTTATATACAAAATTTGATGCTATCGGCACTTTCTGACATGTAGACACTTTCAACATGGCACTAATTTGTAAATATAACACCAGCTTGGTGATATTATCTCAACTTTTTTAATTTAAATAAACAATAGATGACTAAACTGGTGCAGTGTAATCGCATCTGGCCTCATAACCAATTAAAAATTGAAATATAACAGTTTTTTTTAATTAGAAGTTTATTTTTAATTAAAAGCAATAGGTTAAGAATATACAAATAGTTGCAAACTTGCAACCTTACTACGATTATGCCAAAATCAAACTGACTGTTATATTAAATTTTAATAGCTGATAACTCCCCCATGCAGTTCCAGGTACGCACAATAAAATTTCCTTATCGCATGATACTTGACCGTTACAAATATTGTTCTATGAAAATATAATTTCTTTTGCCTAATTCATCTTTAACATTTACTTACAGCAATATACTTATTTGTTTTATACTGGGTTTAACGAGTTATATTCGTCGAAATATAAAATTCAAATTAACATTTATATGTAAATCTAAACAGTTCATTTAGTTTAATTGTTATAAAAAACTCAATATAATTTAAATACTTTTAATAAATGTAAATTGTTGTCAATAATTATTTATCTGAATAATTTATTAAATAATGAATATTCATAAATAAAAAAATACATTATATCTTAATATGAATTATTATTAATTTATTATTTTTAATTCTAATAAAAATAATATTTAATAACACAGTGTAATTAATTATCAACAATAAACAAAAATAGACTATTTATTATAAATGAGTAATAACGAACTAAAGTAAAATAAAACCAATTGATGATAGTAAGAATTAGAGAAATATATTGAAGTTACCGAATTGTTCCCCCAAGAAGTGGTAAGTTCTGGTATTGATGTTTGAAGATAGTGGAATTGTTCATTTGAATTATGAAAAATTATGTAGTCACCATTACTAATGTCGACCCTTCTATTCCAATTATTGCTAATGTAGGCTTCCTTAAATTCTTGTTCTAATTTAGAGGCTGTTGTTTCATTATAAGGGATGTAATGGATATCGGCTACATCTTTATAAAACCATGAGCAGCGTCGAACTTCAGATAATTCACTTGACCAATATACAGAAGAGCGCCTACGTCTTACAATAATAGAAGACATTTTAATCCATAAAATTTTATTTTATTTTAATTTTTGTTAATTTAATTTTAAAAAGTTAATTATAATTGTATAATTGTTTATTTATGTTCAATAAAATTATTAAAAAAATATGACATAAAATTCAATGTGACTAGAAATATATAAATATAACCCAAAAAAATAAAAATATATAATAATACTCCATTATTTTTAAAATATTAAAAAAAAAAAATTTCGGTAAAATTTTAAAAATAGAAACTTTCAAACAAACTTAAGCAAAAAACTAAATTAATAAACTAAAATAAAAGATACGTAATCGATAAAGAGTCTAGAAATATAAGACAGAAGAAAAAATAGAAATTTATGTTATTTTCACGGGATAAAAGTGAAAGGGAAACGATGCCAATATCTGGAAAAGTATAAGATCAAAATATTGTAACACAAGGTGAATACTTCACTCGTCACTGAAAATATGACATTAAGCTATAAATAGCTTACTCATTCCTAATAGATAAAATCAAATTATCTAAACTTAAGAATATACATTATTATATTTCACAAAAATTTAATTGTGAAATTTTCTAAAATCTTAAAATGCTCTAACTATTAGAACCATTAAAACAACTCTTGTAATGCAATAATGTTATCATCAAATAATATTATAAAAACTATACAAGAAATAATATGAAAAATTGAAAGACTTTAACAAGATAATAAAAGGATCGCACGGTATATAATAAAACTATTGTAAAATAGTTTTCAAAAAATCCTTAAAACATAATAATAAAATGATTGTAAATTCAGAAATAGTTTTTTGAAAATATAATGAGATAATTTTATAATAGTAAAAAGCATTTCACAATTAAGACACATTTATAATATAAAGCATTTATAAGAAAAACAAAGAATGAAAAGTAAGACACCAAAGATTCTGTATACATTTATCCGAATCAAGTGATAACTGATATTAATGTCATCAATATTTCTGAATTTAATTCAATGACATGAATGAATCAGAACTTATTGACTTACTACATTATCTAAATTAAAAGTGTGTACATTGGAATATATCATGATAGACCTGTACTTCAAGCTACTTGTTATCTAGTACTACATTTGATTTTCCTTGAATATATACTTTGTACATTTTATTGGTACTAAAACATAGTTGATGCCGTAAATAAAATTTAATTTACATTGAATTTATTTTACCTACTTAAATCTATCTTAAAATAATTGTGAATAATGTACTCACAATTTTCAATTATTTATTATTTATTATGTTAAATATTAAAAATTTTTTAAAAAAATTTCTACAATATTTTTACCAAAAGTTTACCGTATAGCACTTTTCCACTAATTCCATCACACTAGTCATAAAACTGAAGAATATCCTTTGCGCAAGACAAAATCCTGCCAGTTTTAATTATCGAAAAAACAAACAAAAAAGGGATAAATAAAAAAAAACTGCCTCCCCCTCGCCATATTTTAAGATCTCTCTTAAATTGATACGACCAATAATGGCTTAAAAAAACTCAATACTTTATAGATAGAGCGTATATATATATATATATATATATATATATACCTTCTTTTTACGATATCTAAATAATAATTGTGACGAGATGGCTGTGGTCACTCTTCACGAGTGACGGGTAGATTCGAGCTCTCGTCGAAGAATTAGAAAATATTTACGCCCGGATCAGCGGCAGCCGGTCTGCCAGGGATTTGGAACGTTGCTCACAGGTATCGTCAATAAAAGAAACAAGTTTAAATAAATAAATGTCACCGGGAAGATGTTCTTTAATGAATAATTCTCACAAATAAATACAAAATCAACGACACATTGGATACATTCGGTTAGAATAAATTTCAAAATAGAAAATATAATAATATTTACAATATTTAAAGTTTCGTTTATTCGCCTAGTGACCACGGCATGAGCCATGGACATAAAAAATAATAACATCGACCCGAATACACCAAGCCTCGCAGACTATCCGAAATCAAAGTAATTATTTTTAAATAATTACTTTACAAATTTCTATACACGCGCAGATATTTCGGATAGTGTCCTAATTTCGGTTTATCTTTTTCCTTTAAAAAATACAGGCAAATAAATAATAACACACGACAGGGAACGCAAGGAACAGGAAGACTCGATATACCTAGGGGTGGTTTATGGAAAATTAAACTAGTAGTTCAAAAGGGGAGACTAATCGTGAGAAACGGTTGCGGACGGCGAATACAAATAAAAAATTTGCAACGGACGCAAATTCACACATTTGCCGCAAGTAGTCAAACCTTTAGGGATTTGAAAAAGCACGGAATCGTGAGAATTTCGGATTTTGTGTTGCCACGTAACCGTGAACAATGGAGGCGGATAAATATTCAGAGTGTTTCCACAGAATCGTGTACAACAGGAGAATCGAAAGAGATGGTACGGTCGGAACCGAGGTCAGAGGAATTATGCCCTCAAAAATACGGAACAATGGACGGATTGTCGCAATATTGCGAAACCGCAATATTGCTCTCAGTATGCAGAAACTTAACTCGGCCAGAATGGGAGGAAAAGAGCTTTTCGTTAAAGAATGCGCCCTATCAATAAGGATTGAACTGACACGGTAGCGTGACGATGAAGATCGGAAAAGGGTTGCTGACACGATATCGTGAACAATGGGAACTTTCGAGGAGAGGAGTGTGTCGCTAGAAAGCCGAAAAGGTTCTGCTTTTGAGTCGAGCGCTCCGAGGTGCGACATCACCTCGGTTGATAAACTATTGATATACAGTTAGATAGGTTGTTGGTAATTCTATAAATTAAATGTTTATATTAATTATTAAAAATTTCATATATTTTTATCTATTCACATAAAAAATTTTCTGTTTATATAATTAAATCTAAAATTTTACTAAATTTACTCCTTAATTTTATATTTTACTTGTTTTTATTTTATTTATTTATTAATTATTTTATTATAATAATATAATAATTTTTATTAAATAATATTTTTTTTTACTAAATAATAAATGTGTTCTTTCATATTCTTTAGTATATTTTTGATTAATTCAATGTAATTAAATTATTAATCTTGTATAGTTTGTGTACAAAAATTGTATTGATTCAACTATTTAATTTTATCCAAATATTTTATATTACAATTACTATACTTAATCTTATATAAAACACCTTATGTATCTAATGTTTTATTTCTATCTTTATTCAATTTTTTTTACAGTAATTTTTCAGATTTAGTTGAACATTTTGTAAAAAATTTTCAATGTACGACGAAATTATTTTATTGAATTTATAGATTTTGTTAATAATAGATTTGTTAAATCTATTTTTTTTATAAATCTTTTAACTTTTATTGATAAAATACACAAATTATAGATTACTTTATAAATATTTCATTGTATTTCAGAATGATAAAAAGATATGTGGAAATTTTACTGTTAAAAAAATTCAATATTATATTTATATTTTGAGTAGTTGTATTATGTGAGATAAATTTGAAATCTTTATTTAGAAATACCTATTTTTTATAACTATTTACAATTTCTTCTTTTTTTTTTTAATTTATAATAGTGACGTAAAAAAAATACAAATAAAAAGTAAATTACAAATATAGTGGGTGGTGCTCAAAATAATAAAGGATAGATAATTTAATGAAATGACGAAACAATTGTTAACAGAAGGGTTCAAACTCAAAATTATTATATTAAAAGTTGTTATATTATTAATTTGTATAATTATGAAAATGTCTATATTTTTTATAATACATAATATAACTCTTGTAATTCCTTTCTTATGAGCAAACAAACTAATACTTTGATTGACGTTTTAATGTTTTTACTAACTGTTATTATCAAATTTTTTAAATCATCCAATATTTTCTCAAAAATTTCCATGTATTTTTAAATTAAATATTTTTTTACATTTTGTTATATTATGTATATTCTTAAATTTTTACTTTACGTTTACTAAATTATAAATTGAATATTCTCTAGTAATATTTTCTTTTATCCCTTCTTTCTTATCCCAATTTATTTCTGAATTTTTCATTGAAGATTAAAGTTTTTCAATGTTTTTTCAATTTTGTTTACAGAATTTTTCTAGTACATTGTACATAGTCTGTCTACGAAGTATCGAGTTTTTTTTCTTTTTACGACTATTGGTTATAGCGATTTGGGGAAGATTTTAAAATGTAGAAGAAAATTTTTTCTATTTATCCCTTTTTTTGTGTTTTCGATAATTAGAAGCAGCAGAATCTTATTTCGCGCAAAGGATGTTCTTCGATTTTGTGATACGGCACGATGGAACGATTATTAAAACAGATTTACAGAAGAGATTTATTTTAAAGTAATTAGAACTATTGAAGCGTTGCTTATGGGTGCATGTAAAAAAAATGATAATAAACATATGTAACAAACAATGAACAGAAAATTTTTGATAAAATATTATTCCTTTACTAATGAGATGTCAGCTTAAATATAAAAAAAAAATTCAAAGAAAAAATATGATATAATTCGTTGAAAATGAAAGAGGTATTAATACACTATTGGGGCGTGAACTCAATACTCATGTTGTACCACTCGCAGTTACTAAATTCCTGCTGATATTTTCAACATACTATTAAAAATCAAGGCAAGGCATAAACTATGAAACGTCGCAACTTAGACTCATTGTACTTTTTTATAGTTTTATCTTGTTTTTTTTCCCCCATTAAAACAACTTTTGTAGTTTGCAAGTTACACTATATGCTTTTTAATTGAATTGAAAATATTAAAAGAATATCTTTAGAGTTTTGTTATGTCTGAGGTTATTATTATTTTTTAAAAATTTAATTTGTTAAATTTAAATTATTATTTTATTCAATTAGTTAGTTTAATACAAATTTTTAACATTGAATTTTACAAAAAAATGTATAATATGGAAAATACTATCATTAAGAATAAAGATCAAAATAATATTATCAGAAATTTAAGCGCCGAATATATTAAAATACAAAATTATCGCTCGATGAATGTATGACGTTACTTGTTTTAAGATGTGGATTTCGTTCAGCTGTTTAAATGTCTTTGAGAGCAGTAGATGATCCGAAAGGCCGATGTGACTGTTGTATTTCTTCTTACGCAGCATGCTATCACCACTCCAAAATGTTTTGGATTTCGAGTTCTCAGTTGTGATTAGAATTGATATTTCGAATGTCGAGAGAACAAAGTTTTAGAATTAAATTTTTAGTTACTATAGAATGAACGACTATTGAATTGACAAAAAGTAATTGTTCTTCTTCGGTGTGGCTTTTATAGCCTTTTAATTTTTCCCCAACATAACATCTTTAGAGATGAGATGGAGAAAGGGTGTGATCTTCTCTTAATTGATAATTTTTAAATAACCTGTCCAAAAATTTATCTGTTATCAGTCGTAGACAGACACAATGACTTAAATCTCCACCGCTTCTAGCTTAATTTCATATGATTATGATTTTAGTCATATTTATTTTCCATGATTCATTTGTAACTGGATCTTTGTTTATAGTAGATACATCGAATACATATGAGTGATTGAACGTATAATCGAGTTATTTCATTTTACGGTATTTTAAATAGAAAATAATTATTTAAATAATTAATAAAATTTTTTTTTTACATAACAGTTTCAATGTTTAATATGTTGTATATAACAAAATCTTATATAAATTTTGAGCTTTTGGTTTATCATTATTCTTATTTCTTTACAAAAATTATACAATTTTGATAGTCTTAATTTTTTTTATATATTGCTTATAGGCATTTTACAAAAATGGAAAAATAATAATGAAAGATAGTATTTATAAAAAATTAATGTAGCTTAGTTTTTCACAGATAATTATAATGACAAACAAATATTGGTTTTGAGGGAAGCCATGAGTGACCACATACACATACATACAAAAAAAATTTATTTTAAGGCTAAGTTTGTGTATATATAATGTATATAAATAAAAAAATAAATAAGTATCATAATTTATATTAATTATACGAATTAGAACATGCTAATAATACACGATATAATTTTATTTATTAATCTAAATATAAATGAAATCAAGCTCTAAAGTATACATAACGTTAGAAATAACATAGATATACATAACCCTCAACATTCCGACTCCCTAATATTTACATCTCCTGGTTACAATTAACCCGATTCAATCAGTAATAAACCTAAGTAATTACACATGAAAACAATGAAACAAATGTATACACATTAAATGGAATAAATTTTTCTGAAAATTCGTAGTATTAGGTTATTCGAACTTGGTTTCATAAATATTATTTACCAATTTTTCAATCATAAAAGTAATCGTAACAGTCAGTATCGCTTGATGTCTTTGCATATAAAATAATGCTAAACATGCAGTATAATGTGAATATGACTCAAGAAATGAATCAATACTTCTGACTTGTGATTAATATAATTAGTCTTGTTTCAAATTTAAAAAAACAAAACAAAAACAGCAGACAAAATATAATAGACCAAGTAATAAATAACTTATTAGGTTATGAAAAAAACAGTTAGTGATACATATCGAAGTTCGTAAATAAATCTGTAGATTTTTTTTTTTCTAAAATGTCACTCATCCAATTCAGAGATTTTTTTTATCAACAATTTTAACGAAAAAATGCTTTTTTTTACTTTTCTTGTTATAAAATGAAACATCGTAATTTTAACAGTATAATGTCAATTGAGGAATTTTTAGCTAATGAAATCGTAAAGAAAATTCATTTTTATATAAACCCATAGAAAAATTAGAAGCGACGAAATTTACACAAAAATCGAAAATTTTTAAATTAATTTAAAAAAACTAAGAAATGAGGATAAATATAACCGAAAACGGTTGAGCCAAAACTAGAGCTGTAAATATTAAAAAATAAAAAAATTACAAATTGTTTATTAATTAAAAAATTTCTGATTTTTAGAAAATTTCTCCGTCTCTAATATTCCGATCAATTCATATAAAAATGAATTTTCTTCACAATTTTATTAGCTACAAATTTTCTACTGATACTGTAGTGTTAAAATTAAGAATTTTCATTTTATAACCAAAAAAGTTAAAAAAATCCATTTTTAATTAAAATTGTCAATGAAAAAATCCTAAGTTAGATGAGTGACATTTTAGAAAATAATAATCTACTAGTTTATTTACGAATTTTAATATGTATCACTAACTGCTTTATTTCATGACCTAAAAAGTGATCTATTACTTGGTATATAAGCATGTTTTACATTATTTGTATTACAAGCAATTTTTAAATATATTGTTACGAACATATAAGTATAAGCTTTAATAAAAAGAACCCCAGTCACGAACAGCTGATGAAGTTTGCGATAAGTCTGTACCGAAGGTCGAGGAGGTGTGTGCGATTATCCTATGATTGTGAATCTCTTCATATTCGCCATCGATGTATTTTGTATTAGTCATTACAGATGTTCCAATTTTAATTCTGCAATTGTAATTGTAACTTAGTTGATAATGTTTGTTTATTAATTCGGTTAAGTGATTTTATGAATTATCTTAATTATATTAATTAATTTTTTTGAGTTTCTCCACCTTTTTATTGGTTGTGCACCACTTCGAATTATTTTTTAATATATTATGTGAATGGGATGATATATAGCTTATAGGTTGTTATAACAATATTATTATTATTATTAATTGATCATGGCGGGATTAGAGTGATAATGGGACTTCATTATAAAAACGCGGCACTTCCGGTGTCTGGGATTTCGAATTAAGGCCCAATTATTATCTTTTAATCACGAATTATTTATAATCAAAATTACTTATGCATTAATCACTATTAATTAATTATTACTTGTGAATTTCATATTTATATTATAATCTGTTGGATGCGGTTTCCTCCACGGATTTCCCTCTCTTTACGTGCGAAATATAGTCATAGTTGGCTAATATTAAGTGTATCATATTCCAATTGTCATTTATGATAATACACAACTAGATGGCAAGGTGAGTATAGAAAATGGACACAGACATTGGTATGACATTCATTGGAAAAAAAAGAAATAGATACAGTCGCTGTTTTCGAATTCGTCATCTGATTGCAATATTTTCCTGGCATCGTCAAGGTATTCGCAACGCTTCTTCACATGAGACTTTAAGTTTTTTTGTAGCTGTAGAAGCATAATATTTGTTAACAGCCTTAATCAAGAAATGAAAGAAATAATTTCCCGAAGGTTCCGTGGCAATATGTTAATAAATGTTTCAATACTAATCTTGGTTCAAAACATTCCAAGAGAATTTCGAACGATCTCAGAGCGTTACTAAGTCCCATTCGCGATTGCACCAGTTCTACGTCTCATCTAGCTCCCAAGGCCGAGATCATTTATTCTGATATAAGAATTATAGTTTTACTTTATGAATCTACTTCTTTGATATTTATTGTAATTAAAATATTTTTGTCGCGAGAGGACTCATTTTCCTCGACATCCAGTAGGAACCTCGCTTTCTTGCTCGATGCCGATTTAATCGTTGAATTCTATACTGAACATTCCCTAGGAAATTTTCCATTACTGTTCAGTTTGCAATTAGGGACAGTAACTTCCCTTAGATCTGTCAGAAGTCTCTGCGATTATTGACACAAGACATCTCGAGGTGCTTGGAGTTTTGAGGCTCTGCGACGTCCGTTCCCTCATTTGAAGAGAGGTACACGCAGCTGCCACATCCTGATCCATACATTCATCACGTCTCATATAACCGAGTTTTTCATCCGTCCATATAATTTATTTTGAACCATCACTTCCGTAGATTCAAGAGGCTTTTTGGGGGAAGCTTTCTTTCTCAATCATTGTCATCACGGTCCTGATCATTCGCCAGCTCATAGAATTCATACCTCTTGGGCTCAGCTGTCTTTTCGTTCATGGTAACGAGATTACGGGAAAATGCATCTGCATTGCTGTTTTTCGCACCTAGCTGGTACACGATCTTACAGTCATAGCCGCGTAGTAATGCTTTGAATCGATTAAACCGAAGGTCGGGTTTCTTGCTCAAGTCGAAATGATTCAAGGGCTCGTGATTAGTTATTACTGTGAATTTGCGTCCATAGATAGTGTTAAAACTGATCTCTCGCGAATACCAAAGTAAACAGTTCCTTGCCGTATGTCGGGTGACCTAGCTCATTTTGCTTTCAAGCATCGAGATTTGTAAACACACAGACAGTCCTTACCCAATGGGCCTTGGCTCATTCTTCTAAATTTAGATATATTAATACGGATTCCTTGCACTTTTTCCCTGAATGTATCAAATGCTCTCTGTGGTTCATCAGTCCATTCGAATTTATTTTTGACTAATGTTAAGACAATTAATTGTCTCGGTATTTTCGCATTATTTTCGATAAACCTGCCGTAGTATCTAGTGAATCCTAAGAATTGTTTGAGCTTTTTCGCGTAGGTGGAGACAGGATAATCCCTTACGCACTCAGTTTATCCAGATTCATTCTAATTTTCCGCTACCTACAATGTAAGCTAGATGTTTGGCTTCATGCTTGAAGAACTATCATTTTTAGGTTTTATTGTTAAATTAGCACAGGAAAACTTATCTAATACTCTGCCGAGTCGAACCTTGCGCTCTTCCAGAGTTTCTGAAAATACCATGATATCGTCTAAGTAGACATCCATCTCGTTTCAGGACATGCTCGCAAGGGCCAGTTATATTACTCGCCTGGTGTTCGACTATTATTTCAGTCTCATTGCCATTGTTTTATATTGAAAATTATTCGGTCCAGATGAGCTTATATACATGCGAACGCGGGGTTCATTTCTATTTAATAAAATCCCATCTTGAGGTCTATTATAGTAATATAATTCAACGCACCCAGTTTATCTATTAAATCGCTGATAAAAGGCAGAAGCTGACAACTTCCTAGGGTTATTTCATTCAATTGTCGAGTTGAGTTTGTCGATTTCTTCCTATAAGGCGTCCCTTAGTACCTGAGGATAGCGATATTTTTTGCGCTAGATGATTTTATCATTTATAAGAACTGTTTTATGCTTAATTAACGGGGTTACAAAGAGGTCCTCGCCCAATAACCGGAATCCCCCAGAGTATTTCTCTATTAGTCCCTTTACTATCTCGCATTGTTTCTCTGTAGTGCCTTCTAAATCGATTAATTTCATTATTTTATCGACCCTTTGAGCCCTTAATTTAGGATCACGTATTAGTCGATTATTGAAGTCTAAGACCTCTACGTAAAACGGTAGTTTCTCCTCGTAGGAGTCATCGAATGGTCTTTATCATATAATCGTTTAAAATACCTCAGATTTAAATTCGCTCGATCCTCGTCGGTTTAATAATTATTATCGTTATAGGACCTTACATCATTGCATGGCTCGAGGGTGTAGATTGAGGATTATTTTGTCCTCGTCATTAATATTCATGTAGTTGGCGTATAAGAACCCGTTCTGATTAGTTCCAAGGAAATTTCCAAATATTATTCCGAGGCCTAAGCCCTGCAAAAAAGTGCAGCCTACGGGAATATCGATCATGCATGGAACCACTATTAATTTACGGGTCCTTTGGTGCAGGCTAACATAATTTGCATTTGATTAATCAGCGTACTCTGTAGTTCCGGTTTGGTTATTTCTCTCGGCACTAATATGATCGGTATTAACTTGAGTTGCATCCTCGAGTTCCGTTGCTTCGCCTTCACTCAAGAATGGGAATTTTCTTCCGTTAAATTCGGCAAATCCTTTTCGCGCGTATACTTTATCATGGTATCTACTTATCATGTCCTAGACGATTATTTCGTCTTCGGTTATTTCTAAGCTGTCAGTGATGATATACAATTTGACTCTAGGCTCTCTCTGAACAGTTTTACTTGCCCTCCTGTAATGAATTCATCATGAGCAACTTCCATCATTATCACCTGATTGTCATAATCTATGTGCCTGCGATCTTAAATTTTCGGATTTTATTAATGATACATCTGCTCTTCTGTCTCAATAAAATATGGTCTTTCCCCCTTTAAAATATTCTCCTGTTAATACCATAATAATTTCTTGTTGTCACACCACAAGGTATTAATCTTAACAACATAACGAAGGTCTCTACCGATTCGAACCTCCGTCGCTTCGGCCATTTAGGTTAACGTCGAGCGGGTTTCTCGTTTAAATCATTTCTAACGGTTTGTTTAACAGCGGCCTGGCTGGTTTACTGCACCGAGGCGTCTTTGTTTTCTTGCGTGTCTCTGTCGCGAGATCTCGACTGTCTATGTGGAGATCTATTATTTTTGTCGCTCGAGGATCGTCGGTAATCTCTGTTACGCGAAGATCGTCTATAGTCAGATGGGAGTCTCTTGCATTCATGCTTGATGCTCTCTATCTTACGATATACCGTCGACAGATAACCCTTCGGCCCGAAATAAATACATTCGTTCTTTTCTTTTTTGAAGTTTTGTGTAGCCGTTCCCTTCCCAGTCGTTTTCTCGGCAGTCGTTTTCATAGGGGTTGTTTCTTTAGACGTTGGTTAACTCTCTCAACCGTATAACAGCGACTCAAATTTATTACCTTCGTGTATTACCGCATTAAGGATGGTCGGTGATTTATTTATCATTTTGTTACCTATTCTCTCGAGCAGTGCCACAATGAACTAATTACGAGATGCATCCTTGACTTCCCTCACACTAGGACCTCTCTCAGAATGATTAAAGTCGTGGGAGCACTCAAATGTAATTATCAATCAGTTGGCTAACTTCTGGACCTACCGACCGAAATCAGTCATGGATTCCTCTATACCCTGACACCTTATTTAACTGACTCCACAACTTTATGGCAGAGATGGAATTACCGTCCTGCTCGATCAGCTCTCAGAGCAATCCCTCAATTGATCCTAATTCGATGGTCGGCCCCTTAATTCGTCAACTTATTGGCTGGTGATATTAGGATATATGGTTTGTGGTATTTCTCAAACATCGCCACGACTTTCCTTTCTGTACGGCAGAAACCCCTTAATCGCTCCAGACTCCCATCAAACGATGGGATCTGGGCAACCATTTGGACTACTGTGGGTATTGTCGGCAAAAATACTATCGCAGCTCAACCAACAGAAGTGAACTCCCCGTAATCGAGCCCGCTCGCACTCATGCGAGTGGTGTATATTTCTTATCGACCGTTACAAAGGGATGGATTTCCTAAAATTAGCTCGTTCAATCTCACAAGAATGATTTTTCTTCTTAAACGACTGACACGTATCCTGATTGGGAAATGATCTATAACTTCTAGATCGATTGTTTGCACTGTCATCATCAAGAAAACTGGGAAACCGAGATTCCCTCGACCGATGAACTTTAGTT
The DNA here is from genome assembly GCA_018907245.1 of Eupristina koningsbergeri. NCBI lineage: Eukaryota > Metazoa > Arthropoda > Insecta > Hymenoptera > Agaonidae > Eupristina > Eupristina koningsbergeri. The sequence continues at coordinate 145,966 of JACCHV010000033.1, read as the reverse complement.
GCACGCTCCCGAGAATGGTCTCTACGTCAACTCGATCGCCGCGTGACTCGGTTAGAGGATAATCTAAAATATTTAGATTGAACATCACTACTGTTCTCCGAGAAAACAGGGGACCGAGGATTACACCATCGCTGTTTTAGCTCGACGCATTTGCTCTCCCCAAATCTGATAAATGAACATCTGATGGGACTTTGCCCCGCACTTGTGCCCGTAGCGGGCGTACGAGTAATGAGTATTTCTCTTGACTCTAAGTATCTGCGGATTCAACCCACTCGTGGCTTTGCTAAGTGTTGTTAGCCTTTGATATTTTCTCCTGAGATAAGCCTTCGAGGTCTCCCTTCATTATTCATTCGAACGTATATGCGACTTCAGGGCACATGCTAACAAAGGACTCACAAAGCCAGTAGGCTTCCGTCTCTTGGAGCTATACAGATTTAATCGGTCACCCACTGCTATCTTCTCGACAAAATTATTCAGCCCACTGAGAAATGCCGAACTTTGCTCTTTCAATTCATTTTGGAAAAACAGTTTCGCCATATTCATGATCAGTTTTTCCGACGTCACGTCGACCGATAATTTTCTAGGCCCCTTGCGATGCTACCTCCGATACGATGAATTTAGGTGTTCTTTTTCCGAATATGATTACTAGCGATTTTCTTGCAGATAATTGTACTAATTGAATCGTGCACCTATTCCTCGAGCTAAGGGTTACAAAAGATCGAGCCAATTTAAGGATCCATGCGATACGCCTGTTTCGGAACCCGATGGTTGCTTCTCTATCTTTTCTCATTCGCTGTATTCACTCGTGGCTTCACTGGCACTTTTTCGTAAATATTTGCTGGTAACTATAGATATTAGTTTGGCTATTAATTTTTTATAGCCCGCACCACTTATTTAATTTTGAAGTTATGGGAGTTTCATTACCAACGTATGCTCATTAGCATGGATGATGCACTGATTATTTCGGAATATACTAACACGCAATTATAGCAATTAATTGGTACGAATTCTGGCAGTCATATCACCTTAACTAAATCATTTAATTATTCTTTTTTCATTTTTATTTCAGTAAAGTGTTATTATCTTATTTTACTTTATTCCATCACTTACAAAACTAATAAAACAATTAATTTATTTATTCAATTAATTAAATAATTAATTAAAATAATTACTAATGACAATTAATTTTTTCTTATATTTTATATCAGAATCTGATTATATTATTTATTATTGTTGATGATATACAAATTTAAATCATTTTCAAGATTTATTAATTCAGTTACAAGGAATATTTTAATTTATCGTATAAATTATTTAATAATTATTTAATATTTATTAATTCACATAACATTTATTAATTTTATTAATTAATTATGAAGAATATTTTTGTAAATTATTTAAAAAATCATTTGCAACTTATTTAGTTTTTTATTTATAATTGCAATAGTTTACTGCATAAATTAATATAATTTTTAAAGAGAGCATTACTGCTCTTGGGTAAAAGTATTTTCCAAATACTTTATTTAGTTAATTCACTATAATTCATATATATCACCCGTGTATTTAATTTATAAGTATATTGATAAAAAATGAAATCATTGTTTCTATTAATGACGACCTTATGTATAGATCAAATATTAACTTCGATGACAAATTCAGTAACTCCTTATTACCGATCACTGATATTAATTACTCGCTCATTTTATTATGATATCTCAACAGCTGTCATGTATAATAATTTATTATTAATAATGGTTATGATAGTTGTAAGTGATACATGGAGGATCCCAATTTATTAAGTTGTTAGACAAATAAATTAAATTCACTTACCTTGTCCTTGCGACGCATACACGTAAATCTCTCGTCACATTTTTCAGGAAAGCCAGATAACTAATCGATGCTGAGATAATGTCTTTCTGACGCTCTCCTGCTGCTTCTGCATTGACCTTGCATCCGGTTTAATTTCCGGCTCACCTCACTTCTGGTATAGCTTCCACTCTCCTCGCTTTCTATACAGCTTTTTAACCGATGCACCAATTTAAATTACTTATATATTACGAACATATGAGTAAAAAGTTTAATAAAAAAAAACCAAGTCACAAACAGCTGATGGAGATGTCGCTAACTCCATAGCAAAAGTAATGAAAGTGTATGGAAATAATAACGTTTTCGTATTTAGCTATCCAGTAACTGTTACTTAACGTAACGAAAGGGAAAATGTGACGGTGAGTCTGGTCGGTTATTATGACTACCCGGAATAACAAACGTTCCTAGCTAGGGCGTGAATTTAACTAAGTTCAAATTCTCGCTGTTGTGCGATATGCGGGTCCGACATGAATGAATTTAAAATCATTCCACGAGAACCGCGGAGACAAACTCGATAAACTTAGACTCCGCGAGAGTCTTCACAGCAGTCCGTTTCAACGGTCCGACTGCTGAGTCCGTGGATTCCACAGAACGGTCGCCGTCGGCGTCTGGTGCCAAGGGCCATGTTGAATCCGGGGGCATGGAATTTTGCGTATTCAGCTGGGCAGTAACAGACGCCTAGAACTTCACATAAATTATATTTCCGCATGTTCACAATATCAGCATTTAATGTCACTGCATTGCTGGTCTGTGCTTGGCCAAAAATGCTTGTATAACGTTACAACAGATACTGTTGCGTGGCGTATACAACAATATTATTAAAATTAATTTTTTACTTTTTGTTAATTAATTACACAATTACATTATGTTGTTCATATTTAAGATAAGATATATTTAAGTTAAGATATATTAATGAAATAGACATAATAATTATGAAATACAAAAATATATGAAAGTGATATTCAGAATTAATTTCCAAATTAAATATTACCTCAAAATATCTACATCGTATCTTCCCCCATCCGTGGCTACTTTTATTTCTGGATTAATCTCATTTGAATTATAAATTTGTTCAAGGCTTAGATTATCATGCACAGAGAAAGGAAACCATATTGTTTTATCTTCCACATCACGGGAATAAAACCAATGATATTGTACATTATGATACTTCATTTGTTTTTTTGAGAAACTTGATGTCTAAAAAAATGATTTGTTGAACTATCGTTTAAACGTTTATATTATTAATTTTCATTATTAATTATTACTAAAAATGTAATTTTTAGTAATAATTACTTTTACAAAATTATTTGAATATAATTTGTTTAAATATTATTAGACCATATATTTGAATAAATATTTTTTGTAATATTTTAAAATCTACACTTGTAAATCTAATTATTTAAAAATTAATTAATTAAATTTTATTTATATTAATATGATTAACTCAATTATTCTTTATAATATATTTTTAAAATTATCTAAAATTTACGCGAAAAATAAAGTAACATTGAAGCAGTTTATCAATAGTGCTAAATGAAATACTAATCATACATTAACAAACTAAAAGTTCGTGATATAACTACAACAAAAAATTCAAAGAAATAAATGAGCTGAGAATTTGCCTAAATGGTGCGGCTGCCGTTTAGACCGACCGAATTTATATTTTTTGTTACAAATTTACAGCCAAATGCCTTTATGTTTTTAAAGTACAGTTTTATTAATTAATTTCGTCGTTTTAACTTTCGAATTAACATTCTCGCTTGCTTATAAATTTTCAGATCAAGATATAATACACTCTCATCATTAAGAATTCATGAATAAAATAATTTCAAAGATATTGAAAATTGATCATCTATGAATCGTGCTTCTATGTTATACTAATCATTTAGTATTCTATTGTGCTAACAGTTGTATAGAATCATTTAGTCTAATTAGTACGGTTGAAAGTAAGAGAAAAATGGTTCCCTTAGCTGCTTTTGAAGATATACTTTCACTCACTATAATAATGTAATACCTAATAAATTAATACTATGTGCATAGCTAAATATATATTTCTTTTTAAAAATACACTGTCTTTGACAAATCAATTTCTTCATTTACTTTCTTAGGCAATTTACCTAATTGTTATGATTCGTCTATTTTAAATCCTTGTAGAATGAAAATAGATGATAAAAAAAAAAAAAAATTGGCGAGATACAAGAGAAATTCGGATTCAAGAAAAATTTAATAGATTATAATTTAAATAAAAGTTAGCAAAATGCAGAAGACGTTGGAATCCAGTAGAGGATTATTGGTTCATTCCCTGACACACATCCACATAACTTCTAATCACAACTGATAATTGATCTAAACAGAGATTTTCGCAGCATATCATGTATAATTATAATGATTAATTAAAAATCTGGTGAAGGCACGGAAGCAACTAGCCAAACTGCTGCCGATACAAAAATAACCAACTGATGTTGTTTTCTTTTACAAACAAGAGCAACCACATAATGTCTTAAATATTTACTTATTGTTTATATAGAAACATTATTACATGTATGTATGAATATTGATCTATAATAACATGTCCGGACAGTCTACTTTCGTATACTTTCATTTTCAGTCTATCCTTTTTCTCTTTTTCATTATTCTAAGATTGAATCTAATCTTTCTCGCGTCAAGGTCAAAATATGTTACGTCACGGATTTCAGCTAATTTTCAATTTATAACTACGTAGTTTGTGAATGTTGTGACAGTCAAGCACAGAAAAATTTTAATTTGTCAATATTGTTAACGCTTAAATCCGATCAGGTATTTAAATGGGTACCATTATAACATGTGAATATGTAAATGCATGTGATGATCGGAAATAATATGCTCAAAATAAATATAAACAATAATATAAATCAAAAAAATGATAACTGCTAAAAACAATAAGGACTTATATATAACTCAATAAAATTTAAATATAGAGTGCGTATTAAAAGATTTATTATGAAATAAAAATGAACACAAATAAATGTTAATTTAGATAATTTTAAGATACAAGGCTTTTTCCTTACAAAAACAAAATTTTTTTGTCAGGTAAATTATTTGAAAATTGCGAGCGCTTATTAATTTATCGAAAGTTTGATATAACAACATAAATGGAATTACGCAATATTCATATCTATGGAGAGAATTTGAAACAACTAGGATAAAAGCGATAAGAAAGAGAATCCATAAAAATGTCGGAGAAACAACATTTCAAAATTTTGTTTGATTCGATTTATTAAAAATGGATATTCGATATTCTTTGTATATAAATTATTTATAAGTAAGTTTTATGTAATTCAATTTTAATTTCGCTTATCTACACTATTTTATGATTCAACTGTATTTTTAATTTAAATTTCAGTTAAAAATATGTTACGTAAAGTTAAAATTTTTTTATTTTGACGTAAATGATCCCATTTCTTTTCATCAAAGAATTCAAAACTAAAAAGAAAAAGGAAATTATCATTGAACGATTATGATCTTCCCCAGTTCATCCTCTCCCCAACTCTGCTCCAGCAAGTGACATACGAAAGAGGATTATTTCTCTACAATGGTTTTTATTTTTCCAAATTATTTGACTAAGTATCATAGTTTATAAATTCTTTTATGTATCAATAAATGTTTCCTAGTGCGAATTCAATCACGAAAATAATGGAAGAGATTAATTGTTATATTAATAATAAAGTGAAGTTTACATTACTTCTAATTGATTTTGGATGGTGAACGATACTGTCTACAAATCAAACTAAATTTGTAAGTATATTGTGCATATAACAGATTTATAATATAAAAAATAATAATAAAAATATAATAAACACTTTTAAAATACAATGATTCCTCGTGACCAATATATCAGGACAAATTAGTCACTTATATCTCTGATAATATCTCTGAATACAACAATATTAACTTAGGCATTCAAAAGATGTCCATTCATAAACATTTATAAAGAATCTATTGCTGATGCTAAACAAAGTTCAGGGATTTATAATATCATGTATTATAATTTTAAGAAAATTGCCTCATTAGGTTTCCCCATATTCAGTAAAGGACATGAAATCATTATACAGGCTGTTCGTTTAATTTAAAAACTACAATTAAATTTTCGCTATATTCTCTTTATCAGATGATCAAAGGGAATGTAAACTGGAAAAAATATCGATGATAACTTCTTATTACGTTTTACAAAACAACAATATATTATTAATAAAAATACAAACAATAATTGAAACAATTAAGGTGAATAACAATTAATATCGCGCGCTACGGTTACGATAAAGTGGGCCGATAATATACTTGTTTCGCGAATGACGTGTGTGAACCTTCTGACGATCGAAGCTTTTTCGGAAAAAAACGCTCACTCTGGAATACTCAAAAAATAAGAAATGGGGAGAGGACATACACACACCTTTAAAATTTCATTGTTACTGTTAGTCACTCGCGGGCGCGAGTCAAAGTCGCAAGAATAAACAAACATGTTGTGTCCTCCCCCCTTTAAGTCGAATATTCAAGAAGGCTTGTGAAAATATGTATATTTTCACTGAACAAAGACAAAGAGTTCAAAATAACACATTTTAAACTATATCATCTACTCATTGAAAGAAAATTTGCCTCCATGTTTTAATTCGAATTCATGGCCATCACGAGTACAAATGTTAAATAAAAATTAGAGATGTGACATCATTATTATTAGAAGCGACCATATGGTGAAGCTGTTTGTTCTAAATAGCACCCTTATAAGGTCTAGAAATATTCTTGACTTCAGAGAGAAACTGACTTTACCAGCTAAAGCTAACATATTACACATAAAAGTAAAAACAAATAATGTAATAAAATAAAAATATATTAAAAATAATAAAATAATAATGTAACTTTATTAAATCAAATATAAGTTAAATTATCAATACAAAAAAAAAATAACGACAATTTAAAACATATCTTGGAATCATTGTTTGAAACATATATAAGAAGAAAAAATTAACTGAACATTTTATTTGCACATTTAAAGATCAGAGAAAAAATAGTAAACAGAAATATAATAAAATGATGAAAATAAAGTAAGGAAGCAAATTGATCTAAAAAATAATATAAAGTATTATTAAGTATTTATTTCATACCATACAACTAATATATTCTTGAAACAAAGTGTATAAATATAACCTAGAAAATTAGATGAATTTGCATGGGTGGAATCTAATAGATTCATACATAATGTAAATTTTCAAAAATGACAATGCACACAATATGATAAAAAGACTTACTCGAAAAGATTTAAACGGAAATAGAAAAGCAGTTAGATGGCATATATGAACTCAATCAAACTATTGAATAATTAAAAGAAACATAAAATATATTAGTTTTAAAAGCATTCAGACCTTTGATTCAGTTTTACTTGTCCTTTCAAAATGGAACTGCTTATATGATTATTAAAGTTAATATTTTTTTAAATGCATATAAGTGTTTAATGACTACTATCAGAATTATTATAAAAAAATCAAAAAATTTTATATATATAATTAATATATAATTTAGTGTAATTATAATTATAGTATTTATTAATTATATTACTAAAAACTATAAAATTAATTCTTTTTTTCGCTATAATAATAGAGGTTATAATAATAAATATAATATTATTATTACAATTATAACAAATAACTTTTCTTATTTATACATATGATATGAAATTAAAAGCTATCATTAAAAATTATTATATATTAATTAGATATTTGATGTTTTCTATAATTAAACTCTTCGTTTGATATCTCAAAGAAAAAACTAATGGAATTTAATCGAATATAGCATAATAATGAATAATTCTTGATATATAGAATATATATAATGAATATACGGAAATAAAAAGAAAACAAAAATAAAATTCAAGAAGTGAACATTTATTAGAATTATTATTTTGAACAATGATAAATTTATAATAATAATAATATCTAAATTTTTTATTGATACTTTTTTTAATTATTATTAACTATTATTTTTAGTTTGTTATATTATCTTCATTATAAATGTTTCATTGTTTTAATTAACATTTATGTAATTGATTATTAAACAGATATATTCACAATAATAAAATAAGTAAATTTATTAATTTATTTTATAAATTTATATGTATATAATTTGTATTATAAAATTATTAAAAAAAAAATTAAAACTTTTAATAGTAATGTTAAAATTTAAAAAATTTGGTAAAATACATAAATACATACAATTTATTTACAAAATTATTATTATTATTTTTTATTTATAAAAGTAATACTATATAATTAATTTACTTCTGTTCAACATTTAACATCGAATTAAAATAAGAATATTTTAAAAAATTATTAGAATAATTTTGTGAATCAAAGTGATAAAATAATTGATAATAGTATATTATTGAAATTTTTCATTTTATATACTAATCATATAAATAATACGTATATAATGAATATATATATAATTGCAATATATTATAGCCGACTTATAAAACTATCATTCAGTTTTTTTTTTTGATAGAACCCAATGTTTAATATAATCGTTAAACACATTTTTTTACGTAAATATTTTATATAGCAAGTTAATTTTATAAAAACATAAATTAATTTATATAAAATAAAATTTTAATGCATTAATATATGGTTAATAATTATACTATCTAAAAATAATTGCAATAAAAAAATATAAGTATTTTTAAGAAGCTATGTTTTTAATATAAAAATGATACGAAATGCAAATATTGAATAGCACACTAAAAATAAAAATTGGAAGATTAAATTTTCTACGGAAAAAAATAAGTCGAAGATCAAGGATTTTGTATTAGATTGACGTACGTAAATAATTAATATCAATATTTACGATAGCCTTAAGAACAATAAAAATTTTGTATAGATAAATTTGTAACACATATATATGGATTATTTTTATAATTTTTTAATTATAAATATCAAAAGTTTTCATTATTGTTGAAATCTGTAATAAAATTCTTTCAATACATTATTAAATTTTTTAAAGTATTTCTTTGTCACGCGTAATTTTATTTATAAATTTCATGCATAAAAAATTTTCTTTTCAATATTTATTTAAATGAATAAAAAAGATTTAAGTAGAAAACAAACTATTTAATGTAGAATTATTTATAATTGATTTTTATTAATATTTATACTAAAAAAATATTCATCTAGAACAGATGTAAAATTTAATAAAACATGAACTTATTAAATACATTTAGAATTTTTTATGAAATTTATATTATATTACTTTTATTTTTTTATTTGTAATTTATACATTAAAAACCTACGTATAATATCTAATATAAATAATAGTAATATCATTTTGAAGTTTTATTTCATATTTTGATATTTATTCTATTAAAAATAAATGATGTAAATCAAAAATATCTAAACTAATATTGTATAAAACAATTCAATTATATAAATTTTAGTTTATTTTAATGAAAATCGATATTTTATCATTGTATTAAATGAAATTTCATATTAAAATTTCTTCATACCGTTACAAATACTTAATCGATACATGCAATAATTAAATTATTATTGTATGATTATATTAAAAAAATAATATTCTAATAAATATATTAAAAATAATTATTCCTAGTGTATACTTAAAAAAGCGACTTTATAAATCCATTAATATATATATATATATTATTGATATACTATTAATCTATATAAAAATTTACCTACTGCGTTGATTTTTTCTTACTTTTTAAATAAAATTCTACTGAATCGTTTTTCAGAATAGAGCAAAGAACAACTAATGACTGATAAATTGTTGAGTCACCGTCGATAGTATCAGTTTCATTATGAAACAATACACACAAGAAATAGATACTCGACCAATCTGCATGATCTTTATATTATATGCATGTTTACTAAAGCATGAATATATCTGCATTTTGCTATGAAAATTAATGAATAATTATAAGAACATAAAAACTTACTAAATAAAAATAGATCAATTAAATTATTATATATATTTAACGTGGAGTTATAGATTTATAAATCGAGGATTTTATAAAAATACTTATAGGACGACAGTTTTAATTTAAAAGTCATTTTTTTCTAATAACAATAATTTTTTTTTTTTTATTAAATAAGTAAAATAAATTTATTCATTAAACATTAAATTTATATTTCTTGAATAATTAAAAATATTTTTTAACACTATTAATACAACATAATACAGTATTACAGTAATAGTAGATTTAATATGTTAAATGCGTATTTTAAACAGAATTCAAAAAATTAGCTTGTTATGTTGAAATACAAAGAAATCTTCACATAGAAAAAAATTACTTCTATGCGTCGTTAAACCAAGATAACTTATTCGGATATCACAAATGTCTTCACTTTTCTTTTTTTTTCTTTTTTTTTATATATAGTTTATTAATATTTATTGGTTTACGAAAACAAACACGAATAGAATAATCGTGAATATGCATTGGAACGATTCCATCATTGATAATCATTAACAAAACACAGGTGAATTAATATCAAAATTAATCATTAAAAAATCCTCCCATTTCCATTAGTATATATATTTTCATATACACTTATGTTCACTATCTTATTTTTTAATTATAACAAAATGTTACCATCTTGTACTTTACAGATTATATTTTAGGAGTACACTTTACATAACCACAATTTATTTTTTACACATATATTAGGAACAGCAATTTTATTTATATAATCCACATGATTATACAAAAGCACATGCACATAATATTACACAATGCGTTTTAAGCATCTTAAAAACAACATAATTAATCAAGTAAATTCCATAATTAGATTGTTTTTCATACAATATTAGTGAATATATACGTATATATCTGTGTTTTTTTTTAGATACTTCTGTAGTGAATAAATATCGTAATTAATTATAAATCGCTAAATTTATAATAAATAAAAAATGTGTATATATATAACAATTATATAAAGATATTATATACATTTACGGATATGCATTTTTTAAAAAATTTAAATAAAGTTAATATTTACAAAAATATATATTATAGTTGTATTTAAAATTTGTATTTATTAAGAAATTCATTTATTTAATATACCATTTAAAAAATTAATAATATAGATAATCGAAAAATCAAGTATGAAATATGTAATCAAATTTATAGCATACGTCTGCAACATTATAGGTTAAGCAACAGAGCACTTTTTACATGGTTTACGAAATACAATAAACTGAACGAATAAAAAAATGTAAAAAATCCATAATTTTTTTTTTTTAAATGTTATTCGAAATACTTTCTTACTAATTTTTTATAGACAATTTTAACAAAAAATACAATTTTCTCGGTTTCTATTATAAAATAAAAAGTTATAATACAAACACTATAATATTAATAAAGGAATTGTGGCTAATAAAATTACAAATGAAATTCATTTTTATAGAAACCACTTAAAATATTAGAAATGAAAAAATTTCAAAAAATTTGATATTAATTAAAAAATTTATAACTCATATTATGTATACAGTAATAGAAGTAATCTAAATGCTATTTAAAAATTCCTACAATGATTATCTAAAGAATTATTACACCTATTACAATGTTTTTTATTTATATTTATATATTTTAAAATATTACTATATACAAACTTCTATCACCTTGGTTCTTGTTTTTTCTCCTTACTACTTATCTATTTGTGTGCACTTGGCTATTTTTATATTCTTTACCTTCATTTTTTTAAAAAATCTAAAAGATTTTTACAAATCTAAGATACAGGTTCTTTTATAGAAAATTATATTTGTTAAAACTATTAAAAAAACTAAAATCGGATAACATATCGAGCAAGATATAACTTATTAATAACCTTAGAAAATTTTCGCATAATTCAATTAAAAATTGAATGATACTAAAAATAATAATTCTATATAACTCAAATTATGAAACCAATAAGTGCATTTTCTAAAATTAAAGTTAATATATTCAGTCTTCTATATTTCCTTAATGACCTAAACACTGTTCTATTATTTAGTCTATCCAATTTATGTTAAAATTTTAGTATCAAGTATTTTTTATAATATATATATGTGTATAACTTTTATATTTACATGATAATTTTAATATTGCCATTAAGTACAAAAATTAGTGATGAAATTAGAAATTTGTTAATTTGTTTATTGATTTAAAAAGTACGTACTATTACATGTGATTTATATAATGTTTATTATACAATGCATTAGTATAACAAATTAATAAATTTCAATGTATAAATTTTATGTTCAAGGTATAATTAGTTTTTTTACACAATTTTTAAAATTTTTAATAAAAAATCAATAGTTTTATTATTAATTTAATCGTTTTGAAAGTTTGTTTCTTAAATTTTATTAATGTTTTAAAATATTTTTTAAAATTCAATAATAATTAAATAATTTCATGTTTCTATATATTATTTGTTATTTTATATATGTGGTCGAAGTATATTTAATTTTTCATATATGTTTAGTTCATCGATAGATTTTGTTTAAAGTATTTTTTATTTTTGATAAAAATAAAAATAATTAACATTGGTTATATTTAGACATATATTTAATGTAAATATTACAAGTGTATCAATTAAGGTAAGGTGCAAATACAGAGGAACGAAAAATACAATGTGTTCACTTTATTGTAAATCGTTTTTAATTAAAATGTCTTTTTCACTTGCAGTTCAAAATCAAATCTTTGTACACACAGTGTAGAAAAATCCATACAAGATCTAATGGATAAAACAGCAGTAAAATTTAACTAAAATTTCCCGACTCATTAAGAAAGATATATATAAAACTAGACGGATTTTTTCCATAATTCTATCATACAATGCCGAAAGTATTCATATTACCATAAAAGTATACTTGCGGTGTATTATTCTAAATACTCTGACTTAATATTAATTTTTTTTAGCGGCTTTAACGAATTTCTATTTCATAGTATAATGCTCTTTGATATGCTTGTCGTAGTTTTAGCATTACAACTTTTTCATTTGCAGGGCATATTTTATCATCGACTTCTTCGTACAAAGGATACATTTGATCGACGACTTTGTTCATTTATTTCATAGTCTTTTAGGTTAAAAACAAGCACAAAAGTTTTCTCCGATTCCTTCTATTTTTTGTTTGAGTATCATTCACGCATAATATCGCGCTCATTGAAATCAATCTTACTGCTAATAAAAATTTTTCTCGCAGATAAATCTCACAGTCTATACTTTATCAATTCATCTTCATATTCCATTAAAAACATTTTTTTTTTCTTTTGCTTTTGTTTCAAATTTCTACCACATTTTCTTAAGCATATTGAGATAGATAGTCGCATCGATACATATAAATGTTTTAAAATTAACTACAACCAAGCGTCTTTCAAGTAGCGTAAACTGTTCTCCACGTGCCAATATTATGCAATTTAATCATAATACGCACAGTTAATCGCTTCAATCCATAACAAAATATTTAGTTCACTTCTGAGAAGCATTATTCTTTTTAGGATTGTACAAATATCACACTCAACTCGAATATTCTGTTCGTGTACATATAGAGAATACTCGTGCATAATGTCGTTGTTTTTTATATTTTTACGAAATTTCTCCGACGTGTAATGGCGCTCATTATCTGAGCGAAGTACGTTAATATTATTTTCCGTTTGAGTTTTTACAAAAATCTCGAAAGTCTTTGAATAGTTCAAAAACTTCGGATTTATGTAACTTCCCTGATGCCAGTACTGTCATCCTTAAATAAAAAGAAATATCTCAATCCTGATAGAAATTCAATATTGATGGGTCCACAGACATCGGTATAAATCATTTGTCTTAGTTTCTAACTAATGCTGTCACGCTTGACGGAGGGGTATGACTTTCTCGTTTGCTTACTAATTAAACAATTCTTACACTGTATATTGCTTATATTGCTTATATATATATGAAAAATTACAAAAATACAAAATATTATTAATATTATGCACTACTTTATAATTTATATATTCAAATCGCGTATGCCAGAGTTTTATCGTATTTTCACCTTCATTAGTTTCATAGTAACATTCCACATTGTAGGCATTTTAACACTAAACTGCATCCCAAATAAGTTATTGTAACGCATTCCACAAGATGTAACATTTCCTTCGCTGTTGTTAATTTTGCAAGTGTTTTTAGCAGAAGCAGCCCCAAAAGAGAAAGTATAGCATCTGTAGGCTTGATGACTGCCGGTCAACCCCGACGGGCCGGGAAGGATGTGTCTCACCGCGGGGGATTACTAGTTTTACTTCACGAAAAGACGTACGGACCTGCATAAAGTACAGGGCGCTATTTTTCGTGACATAAGTACTACAGGGATTATGGCGGCGTTTTTCCAACCTTCCCATTTAGAATTACATTCGTGAGTTAAATTATCTAAAGAACCCAAAAATAGTGCGAAGGTGCATTCTAGCTTAAGCGTTAAATTTTATTGCTTTGAATGATTACACAGCACCAATATTGATAAACAACCTACAAACAATTAAAATAAATATAACGAGATTTCAAAAATTATTTCACTTAGCATGTATTATTAATTTTGATAATATTACCGTCATAATACGCGGAACAGATACATAAGAAAAGTTTGTTATATTTTTTGGTATGATTAAACCTAGAAATATCTTAAATTTTTCATAATATACATTTCTTTCGTTACAATAAGGGTAAATTTTAATAATTTATTTCCATCATAATATGGAATAAATAAATTGTAACTTCTTTGTATAGATTGCTATCAAGGCAGGAGACGAATATGACAAAAGTCTCGTTAAGAGCTAAAGAGGGTGAGAATAAATTCTTTTTGGAATTGGGTTCAATTCTTGAATCAAAATAATTTTTTTGTCTGCGTTATTTGCCAAAAAGAATCAACATTCTCTAAGAAACGCGTAAATAAATACGCCGCAGTTGCATTCGCGGCGATTATGAGAGCAGGGTAATGCAATAATACACGCAAGAATTAATATAATAATGCAAGCAAAAGCATTTATTTTATAATTCCTCAGTACACAAGTGGCGATGCCAACGACAAGAGATTAACGAAATCGTCTTTTCGTGAACTAAAACTAGTAATCCAGTACATGTGTTTACATTATCATTTCTCAAAATCATAGATTTAAAAAGAGTGTATAATTAATGCGAGCACTTAAAAAATTGTATGATAATTAAAGTGCTTCAATCTTTAAAAATTTAGATAAACTAAATATGAAAACATTTTTTGATACATAGTGCAAAATTAATCAATGAACGAAATTCTAACAAAATTATATCAGCTGTTCAAACATGTTATATACTTACACGATATTTTTATAACTGAATATGTTTATTAAGTTATACAAAATAAAAAAAATTTTTAATGGTTTTACAAAATTAAAAATTTGATATTTTCTTTTAAAAATTTATAATTTATTTATATATAAAAATTATTTAGTAATGCAATATATATTTAGATATGTCTATTCTTTTAATACATTAAAAATAAATGTTTAAGAAAATTTATTAGAAAATATATATTGATAATTATAATTGTTTAATATTAATTAGAATTAATTTTGTATATTTTGGAATAAATAATTGATTAATAATAATATTATGATATAAATAAATACACAAATGCATTCATTTCATTAAATTATAAATTTTATTATAATAATAAAATATTTTTTGCACACTATAATGATACATATAACTTCAAAAAACAAGTAATAATTATACATTATTAATAATGTGACGAGACGGCTCCGTTTGCCCTTCACGGGTGAAGGGTAAGTCGAGCTCTCGTCTAAGGAAGAATCAGCGGGGATAAGCGACAGCCGGTCTGCCAGGGATTTGGAACGGTGTCAGGAGGGAATAGTCAATAATAACAAAATAATTTGGAAAAAATAAATCTCCACAGCAGTGGCCTTTAATGTTGATTGACCTTTAACATACAAATAATACAATTGTTATTATTTATGATGTCAAATTCTCGACTCGATGTAAGGCGCAAGGTTACAACACAAGACTATGCAATATGTAACATAGAGTCTTTTAACATATTAGTCTATCTTTTACCTCTATTTCATATTTATATGTGTGTATATATATATATATGTATAATTTTTTTTCAATGGATTTTAAAGCATGCCAAAAAAAATTTTTTTATAGTTCACATGCACTCGTCAGAGGCGCTAGTGGCAATGTGTAAGTGCGAGAGAGAAAGAAGACTTTTTTGGCCGCCATGTTTGTCTCCCCTATTTAACATGGGGCTTACACTTCTTTTACTGATGTTCTGTGGTCTGTTCTGTGATGTTCGCTATCGAGGTCACTAATATCGTTTACGACATACAATAGAGAAAGAAGATATTTTATCTACCATGTTTCTTTCTTCTTGTAACATGGAACCTGATATTCTCTTAATCTTTGTTCTGTGGTTTTATATTACAAAGTTTTTATTTGCATTCTCGTTCGCGCTCATATTATTAAATGGCGTTTACTTTTTGATTTCAGTTTTACTGGGCCCATTTCCAAATGTATATAATCGGCAATTGTATATTTTAAAAGTTTTTATTACGATTAATGAAACATTTCGAAATGCACAAATCACAAAATTTTGCGTCAATCCGTGGAAGCAATTGTTTTCGCGAGGCATATTTAAGTGGATTTTGTTTTATTTGATTTTATCTGTGTTCGGTGGTTAATTTTTTTAAATCTAACACCTCCCTCCCAAAAACATGCTATAAAATCATACAGTTTTAATTGTACTTATAAAAAAAATTTTATATTAGAAAATTTGAGAGTAATAGAAATTAATTCATAATTATTCAGCCATCAAAAATACCTAATAGTAATATTATAAATAATTCTTTATTATTAATGTTTAAAGAACAAACTAATATTTACACTACATATATTATATATTCATTTCCATAACTATTTCAAATACAAAATAATTATTTTATGTAAACAATAAATTACTTCACACAAAATTTTGTGAATACACTCAAAATAAACAAATATCAATTTATAATTAATAATCGATACATAAAATTTAAATTTTCAATCTATATATTAGAAGCTTCAAATGCATCTGTTGTCAATTGCACATGAGTAAACTATAAAAAATATATATAGTATATATATATGCTGTCACATGCATATAAGTATTAAAAACAATTTTTAAATGCGAAACAGAGATGAAAAGGGAGATTGAGCCTTACGTGTTAAAAATGTGTACACGAGGCGATCGCTGCAAACCTGGTTGATTTAAAATGTACTAACGGAAATGTCCGTAAGAAATGAATGAAACCATGGGCATAATCCCCACCACAACTTTATATTAAGAATAGGGGAAGAAGGCAGTTTCTATATACATTTCTTTATGTACGTCTTTCATAATCAAATCTGCCCACGAATATACATAAATGATTTTTTACAATGTACATTGTATTGATTATTTTCATTTTATTGAATATAAATAATTAAATCAAAAACATTAAGTTTAAGTTTTATTAAGTGCCTAAATAATTATTATAAAATTATAAATATTATGACTGAAATTAATTTCAGAAATGTGTGACAGTTATATATTTGTGACATTTATATATTAAGTTTTGTGGTGTGATTATGTTTAAAATCTTTTATGAACAATATTTTTTGTTTAATATGTTGTTTTTTACAAAAGTTTTGAAAATATTATAACACTATATATTCTGTAAGCGATGGTTATAAGAAATAAAATAATTTATTTAATAGCAAAAGTGACGTGATTATAGTTCTAACTTATTTTACTGATACATTCATACAATACTAATTAATATTTGTATACAAACAATTTTACTACTCTATTTATCACAATTTCATTTAACATATATGTACAATAGATTTTCTTATTACATTTATTATAAAACATATTAATAATGTACATATAATCACTATCAAATTATACATGAGATATTAAAAAAATTACAATTGTGAAAATTAAAAACTAATATTACAATTATACAGTATTAAATAAATACAATTATTTACAAACTTAAAACATTACAATAATATTATAAAGAGAATATCATTTTTATTTTACGTAATATTTAAAAAATAAAATAATTTACATTTATACATTATTAATCTTATATTTGACATCCGCTTAAAAAAAAACATGTACATAAATTGTGATTACATAGTTACATTGATAAATTATTTTAGAAATTATAAAAAGTATTACATAAAAAATTAAACATGGATTTACATTTATAATTTACATCATTCTAAAATTTGACAAAAATTTTTTTGTTTTATTTACACATGATTTACATACATTTTATAATTTAGTGATATCTATAATTTTTTTTAATTAAAAAATACTTTACATTTTTTTTAATACAATAATAATAAATATAATAATATAATGCAATTGTTAATGATTTTAAAAGTAAGTACAAAAACAACAAAATTATATATGTAAAATATTTTTTAATTTTCTATTATGTGATAAATTATTTCTTGAAGCTGTCCTACTATTATTATGATCTCGTGCTGTGGCATGAATTTTTACAAGCAGCAAAAAATACAAAACATATAATCTATGTACATAACAATTATTTTCTTTATTAAACCATTGTGGATATTTTTTATTTACTATTTCTTCTATTAAATTTTGTAATATATTTAATAAATTTCTTTTTTGCCAAACGCTTTCATGATATAGTGTGAAAGCTTCAAGTTGACTATTTACAATTTCAACATATTCATTTGATGGTCGAGTTAAATATGACGAATGAGAAATTTCATCAATCGAATGCGAATATTCTCTAAAGGATATATATTTTTCATTAATATTTAAAACATCACTTGCATTTTTTGTTAATGAAAATCGACATTCGTCACATTTATGTTTTTGAATACATTTTTTCGCTGCGGCAAAAAATACTATCGCATTTTTTTCGAATAAGTTTTTTTCACCTATCTTAACTATATACGTCCATTCGTATATAATTCCATACTATACGTCCATTTCATCAAATAAATTCATTAATTCAAGCGCTTGATTTATTTCAAAAGTTTCATTTAATTCTATATTATCTAATTCGAAAGTTACATCAACTACTTTATTATTAATAATATTAATATTATTTATTTCATTATCTTCATGTTCTATAAAAGTATTACAATGGTTACTTAAAGAAATTAAATTTGTTGATAAAAAATGCCTAAAGGCCAATCTATACATGCGGCAGGTTGGATTTGGATTAAAGCCACCCCTTGCCCGCAATTTTGAATGAGCATGTTCTACAGAATCTTGATTGCAAATAACTGTTGCTAATTCAAAATTGGGGTAAATGAATTTAATGTCTTCAAATACCGATAAAATAGCATTTATTGTTTGTTTAACTCCCGGAGAAACAAGGTGGCTTCTTACATTTAGAATTAATGTTAATTGTCCATAGTTCGGACCAATCAACAGATTCATTTAATGTCGCTTAAATGTCAGGGTTATTTTTTGAAAGTGGACGTTTCTGCTTATTAACTGTTCGCAAAGAATACGAATTACATGCATCAATTACACGATCCATTTTTTCGACAAAATCGGCCGAAACTCTTAAAGTATCGGAATTTGCCGAAACATATGAATCCTCAGCAGCTAATTTAATCGCACAAGCCATTTTTCGGCTTAATAATTGAAAAGAATATTTCACTTTCATAGAGTCAAAAGATTTCGGAAAAAATGTACATTTGTTATATGATTTAATAAATTAGATGTTGTTTGGGATTTATCGTGTTCCCATGTTAAAATTAAATCACTAAAAGAAACTATAATCGAATTATTTATATATATATTTTTATACGCTCTTAAATGCGACACTAATACTTTAATTAAGTGCGGCCAATCAAAAATCGCGTAATATTTTTTACTGTTAAAATAAAAAAAAGTTTTATCCGCGGTAACATCAAAAGTTTTGAATAATTGTTGATTTACGACGTGTTGATCACACGTAATGGTCCGCACATCAGCACCGCATTCCCGTAATTCATTAAGAATGTTGGGAATAATTTCTATTAATTGCTCGCACGAAATCCCGTTTTCCGTAAAATAAAAAGCCACAAATTGACTCCATCGATTTTGTGCATTTAAACCATCAACAATAAATAATAGAGCATGCTTTGCCACCGAACGGCTTCTACAATCTAATCCTAAATCAACAAGACCTTCGATCAAATCTTGCTTTTTACTGTACTCTTCGAATTGCTTAATCGACATTTCGTCAATTTTCATATCCGCTCCTCGCTATTTAATTTATTTAAAAAATCATTTAATTTTAGGAAAATAATTTTATTTATACCCGGATAAACTTCTAATTTTGAAACCCATCCCCGAACAGTCGCTTCATGCGGTAAATTTAATCCGGCTGAGTGTAATTTTGAATAACATGAAGCCGAATAAAAATACATTTGTTTCCCCAAATCTTTTTCATCACTCGCATATCTCTGATTGTCATGCAATTGTAATTTTATCATAGTTTTTGCAACCGGTTTTAATTCTTTACTATCAATAAATTTTTCTAAATTAAAAGTATCATTTCTTTTAAAAAATTTTTTTTTTAATCTGTGATTTTTTCTAATCTCTAAAATTAATGTTTTAATTCTTTAACTTTATTTTCTAAATGTAAATTCGTAGTTTTTAATTTAAAAAGAAATGATTTACAGTTTCCTGTACATGTTTTTTTTGTAAAGGTGATAAATACACCTTGAGAGGTTTCTTATAATTTTTTAAAACGCATTTATCTAAATTTTTACTTACTTTTTCGGTTTCTTGATTTCGATCAGCTGTGATCTCGAGTAACAATCCACGATTCTCTTCGTCACGTTGCTGAACTGGTAGTTATTGTTGGGCTTCCATTGTAGATAGTTTGGCAGAAGTTGAGACAATTGCTTGTTCATCCACCTTTTATTAATAAAATAAAATAAAATGATAAATACAACATTATCTAAATTTTAAAATAATTTTATATACATTATTATATATTTCTGTAATTATATAATTATATATATAATTATATTGTTATTACAACATATAAAATTTATATAAAATATAATAATTATATATACCTGTTTTTGTAATATATTTTGAGTTGAAGTCCAATGAATAGGATTTGAATTCAATTCTAAACACATGTTTTTCCCGTTAAATAAATCTTCATTCTTAAAATGCTTGATACAAAGGCCAGCATGTCTTACCGATGTCCGTGTCCATCTTTTAAGTTTTTGATTACCTAAATGAAAAATTTATTTTTATAGAAATGAATGATATATACACGTTTATATTATACAACAATGTATACACACACACAGTCTCTCTCTGTCTCAAGCTCACTCATTCTCGTGTACACACACACACACTCTCTCTCTCTCTCTCTCTCTCTCAAGCTCACTCATTCTCGTGTACACACACACACTCTCTCTCTCTCTCTCTCTCTCTCTCTCTCTCTCTCTCTCTCTCTCATGTACTGATAGTCCCCTATTGACTGTATAGTATTTTATAAAATATTTGAAAATTAAAATTAATTACCTGAGTTTTCTATCCATATTTGTTGACGCTCAACTGTTGCCGGAAATCTAAATAGTTTAACATTGTCTCTTGTGTTAAAACAATTTAAATATTGGCACTTATCATAAACACTGTTACGTATCTAAGAGGTCACGACTATGTTTATTCTTTAATAATTAAATCGCGATAATATTTTCTCTCCAGGTTTCGTTCTGCCCTAGGCAGATCGGTCAAAGCGTTCTGGCCTTTGTGAGGTTCGGAAATCGTAATTTAATAAAACGCGAGATAATTAATATAATATCTTTTTTATTATATTTCTCTTAATAAACGAGAGAGATAAGTATCGCAGTGTGTAATACCACTTTACTTTGTGTCTCAAAACTAAGTCCCGATTGTGTAAAACGTATAAGTATTAAAGAACCCGAACCGAAGTACGACCGAATCTAATAGTCCCAATTTGAAGTCCAATTCAGAAGTGCCCCTACGTGTTTTTCGATTTGACTTATTACCTCCGTTGTATGGAGAAATTGCAAAATCCGCGGTTTCTCCCACTGGGTGCCTCTGCTTTGATAATCGTTCTGTCAGCTTTCTCCTTTAACGTCTTTCAATTGACCTTTGTACATTTATTGTCACCTCTGATCTTGACTTTCCGTAATTTGTCGAGTTTGGAGGTTCGTATTACTCGCGGGTTTTGTGTTACTCGCGACTCCGGTCGATTGTCTTGATGTCAATTTCCCGATGTTTCGTCTTTGCTTTCGCTGATATATATAAATAAGTCGTCGCGTATGGATATGCAATTTTACATACGTGACAACACTAAGCTTCTTCATTTTTTAAATGTTTAAAAAAATATATAATAAAATGAAAAAAATAATAAAATTATATGAATAATTAAGAATTAGCGAACTTTATAAAACTTTCAATTTAAAAATTTAAAGCTTCCACCACTCATCGAAGCACAATTGAAAATGACGGGTTTGTTGTTGTTTAAATCACGGAAAACTATGAGCTAAACGTTTATGTTTATATAAAATTTAAAGGTCCTCGGAATTAACCGTCACTACTCTTTACAATGTAAAATTTAGATTCATAGAAAACAATAAAAAATCGAAATATCCAACGTAAGATAGTATTGGCTGTCTTAAATATCATTAGAGTAGCCGCGATCTTGAAAACAAAAACATAACGCTATATATATGTATATAAAACATACACAAATTACATATACTAATTGAAAAAAATTTAAAGGGACAGTTATTTCATATTTCCAAACGCGAAGCAATAGTTGAAAGTTATTTAAAACGACAATTATGTACGATGAATAAAAAACAAAAATATTTATGTGAAAAAAATGTATAACAATATTTATTTCAAAACATACATGAATTGTACCTGATGATTATTTATTAGCGGTCAACTATTTAGTAAGGATAAAACCAAATTAATAGTAATGTGGATGAAATCTAAATGATATATAAAATATTATATACTTAAAATAGTCATCATATTCATATACATATTATAAAAAGTGTCAGAATCCACGTCTGATATAATTTATTATTAAAATAATCGCGGAGGGCTCCCATACCTTTATACATATCTGCATTTTTTGAAACTGCGCTTAACAAATTAAAGGATATTATATCTGAAAATTTGTAATCGTTTTTTAGATTTTAATAACATTTTTAAATCATGATATAAGAAATAAAAAGATGCAGAAATCATGTACAGCGTTGTTTTTTTAAACAATATCGGTTGGGTTTGTGATTCTCACATACTTGTAAATACACGAATTTTTTTAATTTGTATTTAAAAATTCAAATGTTTCAATTGCTGAAAAATTGCTAAAACTTTTTCTAAAACATACTAGATATAAAAATATTTGTCAACTTACCAATTGCATTTTTAAAATAGTATTTTTAGCCATATATCATTGTATAAGAAGTAAAAAATTTAAATTATAACGCCTTGTGTATCCTGAGCATGAGAGAGAGAGAGAAAGATAGATAGAGATAGAGAGAGAGAGATAGAGTATGAAGCTGCAAGAATGGGTTAATACAGGTAAGAGCTTTTAAGAATGAGAGAGAAAAACTTGATGCGTGAATATGAGAGAGAGAGAGATAGAGTAGGAGAGAGAGAGTGAGAGAGAGAGAGAAAGAAATCGTACGAGATGAATGAGTGGATTCGGGAATGAGAGCGAGAGAGATTGATATGCTATATATTGAGATTGACGAAGACAGAGAGGGCGCAGGCACGAGAATGAGAGACCATGAGAATGAGAGAGACAGACACAATATAGCTTGACAGATTGAGAGTGAAAAAGAAGGCGAGAGCTTGTAAGAGTGAGAAAGATAGAAATGTCATTAAAATATGGTTCGAATATTAATTGTAAATAAAGTACTACAAAAATTTGTTATTAAATGAATATGTAAATAGTGAAGTAAATGGATGCTAATACATACATATGCATGTGTATTTATATTGCAAAAAACAATTTATCAAATAATAACTTTTTAAATTTAATTTATTATTTGAAAAATAATAAAATATAATTTTTAATAAAGTATTTTAAAAAATTACTCATAAATTTAAATAAATAAATTTTACTTTTAAAAAAATAAGTGTTAAAGATAATTGTATTAGTTTTTAATAAGATTGGATGAGAAAAGAATAAAAGCGGTATATATAAATCAATTTTATTTATAATTATTCTCAATATTATACAAATGAATTATAATGTTAGAAGTTGGTCGTAGAGAACCTAGCATAGCTATAAGCATTCATTGTATTAGTAAATACATGTACATAACGTTGCATAACGTTGCGTATGTGTTTGATTTGAAAAAGCTGCTTCTGCTCGGCCGATCGTCTTTCATTTTTACAAATTCGTATTTAATTTTCATCTCTGGTCATACGACGAACCCCGCTATGCCTTTTCTTATCCCCACCATGCTTCCAATGGGCATATCCATGGGCATCCGTAAGAGGCAGCACCTTCTTGCCACCGAATTTTGTGGACACCCTTCCCTATGCTACCGCGCAATCTCCCAATTCATCTCTGTGCAAAAATAGTTCTTATAATTATCTTACATTAGAGTAATTTATTTTTATCTAAATTCTCATCTAGCTATATTTACAAATTACATTTTCTTCTTTTTTAAGGTTAATGGTGTATTAATATTCAGTATTGATATATTATATACTAAATTAGATTTATAAAGTTGATTTATGTAAAAAATTTAAAACAAAAAAAGATAATTATTTGTATCTTCGAATATTAAGAAAATTTGAATCAATAATTATCCAATATTTACATTAAAATTAGAAGCAGACTTTATAAATTGATTTTAAAATAAATTAATAGCATAAAAAATTATTAATTTATATATCTAATTCAGATTAGTATTATCAATTTCACTTTCTAAAATAAATGTGGATTGAATTGATTCAGCCCATAGTCAGAACAATACAAATAATGCATTTATAAAATATAAAAACTAATAAAAACAGAAGCATTTAATGTATGTAGAAAAGAAAGTAAAATAATCCAATTTATTTTATATCAAAAATTTTAATGTTTGCAATTTTAATTCATAATCACTTCAACAAAAAGATCAGCTAAACATGTATACATTAGAATACTTTATAAACATTGTGTTTTTATTAAATAAAATTTATGCTATATATATATAAATTATAAAAAAATTTTATAATGAAATTGTATACATAAACTATAATATAAAATATATTATAAATTATTTATAATAAATTTTAACATGTTTGTATAGTATACACAAGAAATAAAATTTGTTAAAGTTCATTTATACATGACAATACATTTCCATATGTTATTAACTTCTAAGTAGATTGAAATAATAATCTTCTTACACATTCATTGGTAATGATATAGTTTTAATTTCTTGTATTATCATTACTTATATGGAAAAAATTAATTATACTTTTATTTAATTCATTGAAATTTACTAGTTAATAAACATATTTTTATCTAAAATAATGCTTTCTTTAAATAATTTTGATTATTTAGAAAAATTATTTTCAAACACACATAAGAAATAAATATTTTTCTAATATGTATCTAACATATATTTAAAAAATTATTTTAAATTTCATGTTCATGCAATTTTTAGATTAAATATAATTAACAAAAAATTAAAAAAGGGACATTAAATTGTTACAGCTTACCATTCTAGAGTAAATTAAAAGTTCTATATGATATAGGCATTGGTAACGTAAAGAGATAATTAAAAATAGAATTCTTAATGGCAACTGATAACAAAAATTCCTCAATTTATTTCTTATTGCATAACTATCTTTAAAGTTGTATAGTTGTATCACAGTTATGCTAAATGTTTAGTTCCATAAATAATTAAATTATCAAGTACGATAAACCTTTAAGTTTCTTTATAAAATAAGATTACTAGAATTAAAATTTTATTATTATAAGAAAAAAAGAAAAAAATTAAAAAATGTATTGTTTTTTAAAGACTAGAGCAATTATTATAAAATTAATAAGCTGAATATATATGTGCAAATCTGAAATCGTGCAATATATAAATTGTTTAAAATTTAATTATTAATAAAGATAGTTTCAGAGTCATAAATTTTATTTAATTTTTATTTGCATTAAATATGTGCAATGTTTTTCCATTTTTTTGCAACAATATAATACAGAACATACGTTAACAGAAACTCAAGCCCCATATGAAGCAGAAGAAATAAACATGGAGGATGAAAATAATATCTTCCTTCCCTTTTGCACTTAATAATTACTCCCAGCGCTCCTAGTGGATTCGTGGTCATATTAAACAATTTTTAAGGAACTTATCACAGCAGATATTAATGAAGGTCAATTTCGATGTTAAATCAGAGATCATAAAACAAATCGCTGATAATAAATGGGGCGTTTCAACAAGATTTCGAATAGCCGTATATAGTTGCCTCTAGCGATTGAACAAAACGTTCCTTGCCTAGTAAATCAGGGGAACAAAAATATCCAGAATGGGGCTGAGTAAACTCATCAAGGCAAATTGTACGTAATGGGGCTGAACATACTCATGAGGCGAAATTGTACAAACTGAATGAATAATGTCAAATTCGCTTTACCCACACAATTTATCAAAAGATAATCGAAGGAAAAAATTATACAAATAAAACCGGCAGTATTAGATAGAGTTGCGGATTAAAGTTATAGTAAATGACGATCGAAAGACAAGGATCACTGTAAAGGAATAAGCAAAAACGGCTATCCGAACTTTACTTACCAAAATACAAATACTTCGTTAATAAATCGTTCTCCTAATACCCTAATACAGCCATAAGAACAAATTATTGAATTTAAATAAAATAATGTACTATTTTTATAAAAATTATGAAATGTAATTCTTTCTCGTTCTTTCTATATTCCTCACTCTTGCTATTTCATTTCCTCTACCTTACTGCAACCGAACTAACTTACACACTCTCTCTGTTTCTCATTCACATAAGCTAATAATGGCCTCTCTCTCTCTCTCTGTTTGTGTTAAGTTAAAAATTAAAACAATTAAAAATAAAAAGGAGTACATGAGAGAGAGACTACTGGTTTACATATAAAACACCTGATTTTGCGGAAGACTAAACAGAATAAACAATGTATTTATTGGGCGCGACATAAAAACTCCCTGCTAATCAGAAGGAAAAGCTCTCTCCCAGCTTGTGGATACCGCAACGAAGGCGTCAGGGGATGCAGAGACTCAGCTGCACAGTCAGGTATCCGTCGACACCCACTCTGGAGTCGATCGCCGGGGCCTACTTGAAACAAGCATGGTACCGATTGGTTCCGACACTCTGGATCCACCAGAGAAGTTATCATACAAAGATATTCTAACTCACATAAAATGCACGCACGCAATCGCAATTACAAAATCAAGTACAAAATAATAAGCGAAATATCGAGATTTTATGCGAACAGTCGCATGAGAAAATCCGAAGATGAGTGAGGAAACTTCCCCACATCGGATCCTACGGAAGTCAGTTTTCTTCCGGGTCCTCCTCACCCCTACTTTAAACGCAGTTTTCGCCCGCTTTCAATTTTCCTACTGCGGAAAATGAAAATGTACCGAACACTCTCTCATAAGCATACTCAGCCGAGCTAAAAAAATAATTCAATACATAAACAATAAATAAAACACAATGCACATTAATTTATAATGTTGTAACGAGACGGCTCCGTTCACCCTTCTCGAGTGAAGGACAGAGTCGAGTGCTCGTCGAAAACTTATAACAAAAAATTATTTTAACGCCAGGATAAAACGGGAGCCGGTCAGTCAGGGATTTGGTTCGATGGCAGGCGGGTGCAGTCAATAATAATATCAAAATTTTAAATAAACAATATCACTCTTGAAGGTAAATTCCTTTAATGATATAGTTTCTAAACAAACAAAACAAGAAAAGTTTCAATTAAATTAAATTACAATAACTGAAAACTTAGTAAATGATTTGAAATATTACATTTACAAAATTTGGTAGATATAATAATTCGCAGTGAGCGCAAGTCCTCGAATTTATTTATGTTTACAAATGTCTGCTCGCATTGCGATCGCTACTGGAGTTTCTGACAATAACGTCAAGCTAATCGTAAACACGCGCGCGATGACTATTTGAAATTTAGAGTTATTATTTGAATAATTACTTTACAATTTTTCGCAAAAACGGAATTTTAAATAATCGTCCTTCCAAAATTTATCGATAAATGAAATACAAGAAAATTTATGGAAATTTGAGATTCTTTTCCGATTTCTTTAAGAGTAAAATTTTCCCGAACAACGGTCCAAATAGCTGACGCATGAATACTAATAGTGACTGTGATAAACGGCGTTAATGAAAACACGCGGATTAACGATTTTAGGAAATGAAATGAATAAGGAAGGGAATGAATAAAAGGGGAAAATGTTAAATAGCGAGACAATGGACGATGCATCAAGGGCGGCTAGATAAAACGCCATTGACGCGCAAGGAGACTCGAGCCGAGTCAAGGTGTGGATGAGGTCCTTTCTTGCAACTGCAGCGGACGCAGTTTCAAGAAGGTGCCGACTCCCGAACGCAATTTAGAGGAAGATGAAGCCGCAGGTGACTTCATCTTTTTAAGGACTTAAGCACGGAATCGTGACAATTTGGGAGTGTTGTGTTGCCACAAAATCATAAACAACGGATGAGGTGGACCGGAAGGTTTAGATAAGGACCGAAGCCAGAGCGAGTCTACTTCTAGGCTAGCACGTGCGGGGTGCTAAATACCCTCAGTTCCGCGAAGCTATATCGGCGCGAACGTAAATGCGGCCGCTAGATTGACCGTTCGAAATCGCGAGGGGTACACGAGTTAGCACGGAACCGAACTCAGGAGCTACGGGCGGGAAGGGGACCACTCTAAACCGCTTAATAACGAGCGAGACGCGTTGCAATATAAAATATATATTATTTTAATATGAATTATCAATTAATCTTAACTTATTAACAATTAAATAATTTTAATTAAATCAAACTTATTTTTTTTAATTCAATTCTTTTAAATGATATTAATAATTAAATTATTAATATCACATATATTAGTTTATTTATTTAATTTCATTAATTTATTACACATTCATATTGTTTTAATCAACCTACTTGTTCGAGACTCTTTTCGGATTTACAGAAAAAGAAAATCCGTACAAAGTCCCTCACAAGTTTATTCTCAGCAATAAGTGAGAGTTTCTAGCGAAGCATGTACTTCGTTAGAAACGAGATGGAATCCAGCATTATTCGCCAACACATACGAATCTAAAAGATCTGGCTGTACAAGCCTCCCAAGTTCGGCTGAAACTGCCCTCATTAATGATGACTGCGCCAACATCCTCTCCAACTCATGTTTTGAGTGCAGCACTAGGAAGGAACGAGCAATAATGAGGTTGTCCGCCATGTTCGTGAGGCGGAGCAAGCATTCTCCCCCTATTTTTGGGAAAAGGAAGACGAGCTCCACGCTCGCTAGCTAGCAACGTCGTCCAATCCTTGGTTGTTTCAGCATCCGTTAACGAGCGCTTCAACACATGTGACCCCCTGAGACAGAAATTTAGTTGCGGCAAAATAAAAGTCGCTAACTTCTGCCAGGGGCACAGTAGAAACTGATCTACAGCTCAGTCCACTACGAACTCCTCAATGGTCTAATAGGAAGTCTGCTTCAATCCCGTGAGTCTTCCAAGGTGTTTATATAGCTCAATTGTATGCAGAGCTCTTATTTCCGAACTCTGTACGTCGAACATTGTAGGTCGAACCCATGATCCACCTTGTTCCAATGATCACTTGAATGATTGGCTCGAGGGCAAAATAAAAATCTATCGAGGTTAACGAGCATCTTTATCCGATTCTTGAGTGGATGGGGACCAATTTAAACTCGTGTTTTTCTGATATGATAACCGTGAGTAACCCATCATATGTTGAAGCGATCATGGCACAGATAACTTCGGAGATACAATGTCAATTGAAGCCCTCATTGATGATTATGAGGGGAATAAATTCGAACACATTGAACAATTCTAGCCACTCTCTTTTTCCTTTCTGATGCGTCCCAAATGATCTCCTGCAAACAAAAGTTATGCTCAAGACAAGCTTAGTATGTCAAAAATCCCTTGTTGAACGGGCTAAGACGTCCTTTCACCACAAGGTATTTATTGAACCGGTCAATAACGAGGGCCACAAAGAGTTTTACCATCGTGTCGCCAATGGCAATGAAGCTTTAATTTCCTACGCGATCCTTTTCTTCTTCTTGATGCAGTATTACGATGCATAAAGTTTCCAATGTCGTGGTATGCTCGCATCTTTAGACTATATAGGTGCAAGTAAACAAATGTCAGGATCTGCCTTTTTCAGCTCCGAGTAGGTGAGACTGTCAGGCCATGGGAATGAATTTTTCATTCGTTCTAGCCAACATGATATCATCTCTGTATTAAAAGGTCTTACAAAACTCTCGCAGCTCACAAGGTTGTTGCATATGTTCCCAGATGAAGAACTCGTTCACGTCGCTTACGCACCGGTTCATGAAATTCTGCCGTATCTCTTCCACACTAAGGTCAGAGTGTTCATTTTGGCCGAACAATACCTTCCAAATAACACCCCTGCGGTTAGCTCGATAGTCTTTGGATGTAGACTGCCACCTCTGTCCACCAGTTCCTCTCCTGGGATTATGTTAATTATGCCTCCCACCCCATTAACACGTGACTAATCTTCACGAGAGAATTCTCTCACCAATCTGGCCACTTAGGACTACGGTAAGTCACGGAATCTTTGATACGGCCATCTCAAACTTCTCGAGTGTGGTAACTTCGTAGATCAATGCAATGAACTCCGCTTGGATCATTGTGTACAAGGTCCTAGCATCTCCCTCCACCGCTACTAGACCCATCTAGTTTCCCGTTGTTCGATTCACTTCAATATGGTTCGAATTTCGGTACGACCCTCATGGTTCTCACGGCACACAATGGTCTCGGACATATTCATAAAGAACGTATATTCACCCGGTTCGCCTCTGTTGATATTTGTGCTGGCTTCTACAACTATTATTGCTGCGGTCGCTGATGTTATTGCAGCTTCAAATGTCTTCGTAATCTCTGAAGTAGAGGTATTAACAGCAGGTTACTCGTAAAATTTTTTTTTATATATTTACACTTTATTTGCCATTACAACTCCTTTTAAATGACCTTCTTACTCTAGAAGATGCATTTTTTCAATTAATGCTTGTTCAATGAAAATATGCATATTTTTACTGTTTTTCATTACCCCCATGGAATGTTTGAATTAAAGAGGGAGATCACATCAGCTTTGGTAGTATTTGTTTTCGTACGCGACTGTCGCTGACGCCCACGAATGATTTTCTTATAAAACTAGTACTTCAAAGATGCGTGTACTCTCTCCTCCTAAATTCCTTCTCAAACATTTCAAAATTAGTCTTTATTTCAAAAAAAACTTTTAACAACAGAAGCTTTCCATTTTTTGTTCGTGAACCACTAATATAATAGATTCCCTTTATTGTAAGCGCAGAGCTTAATTTTAAAAGTTTTCTTCTCGCTTCTCATTATAAAATTCTTTTACATCATTATTATAAGTATGTATATTTGTTATTGTTTAATTTAAAAGTGGTGAGTATTTATTTTATTCTATATAGCCTTTATACCATATGATAAGGAAAACATTTCACGATAATTAAATTAATGTTTTTTAATTAAATAAACAATGCTTTTTTCGATCTATCTGAGATTCCTTTGAAAGATGTCTGCGTTTATTTCCTGCCAGCTGTAAACCTGCTATATCGTATTTGTCGATATAATCTACATTAACAAATTAATAGTACCATTTTTTAGAGAGTATGCATAACAGACTACATACGATTTATTTAATAAACTCTTCCAATTTATTGAACAAGATTCTATGAAATTAATACCACACTGACATGTTATACTTATTTTAATTGCTAAACTCACTAAGCTTGATTCAATTATACTAAATTTAACATTGCTGTATTGCTGTATGTAGAAGTTGAACTATCATCATCGTGTTGCGAATAAACGTTACTAAAAAATGAAGAATAAGAAAACGTAAATAATTAAATTATTTTATGTATTAGTATCCAAATACAAAGTATGACTTCATTTTTCATTTATATTGTATCTGGTGGAAAGGAGTGCCTAACTTGTCTTTATTCTCCCCTTAATTTGTCTACATAAATGATTTTAGTTTATAAAATATCCACCAGATTTGTGAAAACAAAAAAATAACATTAATCTTCGTCTACATGTGCAGTAATATGAATAAACGATATTTTAAGTTTATACAGCGAAATAGGTTATTTAATTTTAAACTTATAGTAAATTATTGAAAATATAAAAATTAAATTTCTATTATTATTCAATTCAATAAATTATTATTTTATTGTCTAAATAATTTCTATATAATCTTCTAAGTTGCTTATATTTGTTATAAACAAAATAAGTATGAGTGGTTTTATTTCATTCTTAAATTAGTTTACATTTGAATGTGTCATTAAGATTTTTAAAACTTTGTTTTACAGGAATTAGTTGAATTATTTATAAGTATAATAATAATAATACATGAATAATGATTTTACTTAAATACGTTTATTAAAAATACATTTTTGTTATTTATAGAAAGAAATATGGAATTGAAATGTAGTGAAAATGATTCGACTAAAATTGTAACTACAAAATATACTGAATCCTTTGTAGTAACATCGTCTAACTGGAAAATTGACAATAATAAATGTTTAAATGATTGTATATCAACTGCATTGTTATCACAGGCTTCAAATAGGTATTTACTTTTTAATATTGATTAAAATACGTATATCAGTTATTTCATTTTTTTCATGGTATAAAAGCTTTTCTAGTATATTGTATTGATTCTTTTATGCATTATAATTTTATATATTGAATTAAATTTTAATTTTTATTCTCTTACTCACCATTCAATGACTATAAATGCATTTAATCAATATTTAGAACAAATCTTGAAGACGTAGTATCATTAAATTCTTGTGTGTCTTTAAAATCAAACTCATCTGAAGAATTATGCAAATTGGAATTCAAACTAATTAACAAACAAAAAATAGCCAGAATAGCTTTAGTTTCTGAAGCATCAGTTTTAGAATTTTTCAAACAGTCTGGCGAGTATGCAACAACAATTTTTGCAGAATTTGTCGATGACTTTCAAGATCATTCTGTATATTTTGCTGAAACTATAATTCAACCACCATCCACTGAAGCTACCATCAAAGTAAATCATATTGTTTGAAATTTTTTATACAGGTATTTAAATATATTGTCTGAGTGTATAGTTATCAAAAATTAAAATATTGAATTTTATTAAAAAAAAACTTGGACTTCTTCACTCAGATATTTAAAAAAATAAAGTCTAATTATGAATATATTTTAATTAATTAGATTATTATTTCAGTTTACACGCATAAAAAATAAAGGGATAGGTATGTGGATATATGGAATAAAACTTATTCTTACTGAAACAACATTAGAAATTTCAAAAAGTATATTTGATTTAGATGTAATTAATAATTTTTTAATTAATACTAAACAACTTAATCATAAAAAAATTGATATAGCAAGAGAAATTTTAAGATCTTATAATACAAATGAAAATAATTATATTGAAGATAATATGAATAATTTTTTAGAAAAGCTACCAATTAATTGTAATTCTCCATGGCTTCAAGTAATCAATAAAAGTAATGTGATTAGTCAAGAAAATGATAAACATAAAATTGGATGTACAGAATATAACAGCTCATCATTTAAAGATAATTTTGATTTAAAAACATATATAGACAATAAATTAACTAATTTGGAAAGAAAACTAATAGATAGAATAGAGCTCATAGATACAAAAGTCAGTCAAAAACTTGATTCAATTTTAAAATGTGTAGAATTAAATATTAGAAAACAGTAAAAAAATATTAATTAATTTTTTTATAGTATTGATTTAGGGAGACTATATAAAAGAGTCTGTTTCTGTGATTTTTTAAAAAATGTAACTTTTATATCTATAAAAATAAGTAATATAATTATTGTTGTTTTTACTATATTTTCTGTTTTATAATTTATATGAAAATAATTTATTAAATATAAAATTATAAGAATATTTATGCTTATATTAATTTAAAGAAAAATTTTTCCATTTTATTATATAATAGCTTATTCTTTTACTTCTTTTGGATCCCAGAAATGAAGCTGTTTTCGCCATAATTTGACCATACCATCCCAACCACGTCTACTGTACTTTGTGTACATTGGAGGTGTTCTAGGGTGGTCTTTAGTACGTTTATCTCTTAAAAAGAAACAGTATGTCCATGATTAAAAGTATTCATTTATTATATATGAAAACAAAATCATAGTACTTAAATATAAAATTTTTAAAAAAATTGATAATTAATATTTAACAGAATATTAAAATACAATTTTTATTTGTTTAAATACAAATTATAATTGTTTATTGAAGAAATCATTATTTTAACTTATATATATATATTATAAAGTAACACTTCTAGAATAAAATAGGATTATTAACTAATTGTATATCAACCAAATTTATTATGACTTTCAGTAGTTCAATTTAATATAACATACATTGAAAAGAAAAGCTTAACAATATATATGTATAAAATTCAGGAAAAAAATTATATTGTTAAAATTTATTTGATACCTACTTTGGGATTTCTTGAGTATATCTGTCATAACCTATAGTATTTTTTCCATAATCAATATCTTTCTGTCTACGAGCTAATGTAATAGGATCATTCTCATGTTCTATACTACTTTTACTATTATTTGACATTGTACTAGAACTTGAAGTACTATTTCGTCTGTTTCTAGAGATTTTTAATTCAACATCATTGTCTTTTTCTTCTCTTATTCTCTTACGTACAGGTGAAATATTTTCTGTATTATTTAAATTAATTCTATGTTCTATTTCTTTTGTAATGATACTACATGGTATTTGTTTTATTTCATTATTTTCTGCAAAATGTGAATTTACGTAATTTTTTAATGATTTTTCCTTTTCAAGTTTTACATCAGATACATCAATTTTTTCACTTGGATTAGACATATTGATTTTTACATTTGATACAGATAAATCATAAACATCTGAATCTATATCACACCATATAGTGTTTAACTTTTTTTTTTTATTTTTAAGATTTATACTGTCCATCAATGTACTATTTGCATCATTTTTAATTCCTAAATTATTGCTACAGCAAATAGCCTCATTTAAGAGTGCATCTTCTTCATCATTTAAATCTGTATAAGTACTTTTTTCTTCATTAACTGCAACAGCCATTTTTAATAATCTATGTAAGGAATTTGAATAAAAAATGTTTTATTTACCATATTATATGTGCTCATATTTCTAATAAAAAAAAAATATATACACTTACGTTCGTCTATTAAATTATATATATGAAACAAATTTTAATGAATTGAAATAAATTTACTAGTGTAAATATAATTTTACATTCATTGTTATAAATTTCATCAAATGTAAAATCGTACACTGCAAGATGTATTACTACTTGTATCAATTTTATATACATTCAATGTAGTTGTGTATTATTTATGAAAACTTACTGTATTAAATCTATGATGCAAAATTAAAAAAAAAGTATAACAAGAAATTATTTATTTCATTACTCATTTAATGACTTAAATAATCTTTAGAATCGTAATATTCCAATATAAAAACTTCAATAACAAAATAACGTATACTGGAAGAGACGGATAAGAAAATCGTAATAGAATGTTAGAATCACATAACAGAGATTAGGAGATCAGGCCTTAAATTAAATAAAAGATACGCACATGAAATACCTTGTTTGTCTTTCGCACTTATATGTGACATTTGTAAACCTGGTGGTTACAGGGAATATTTAAACAAAATTTTTCATGCTATAAAACCTTTTTTAAAAAAAATGATATATATATATGAACTATGCATAAAAGAAAAATACATATTTTAATACTTGTATAACTAATTATCATATAAATTGCTATATTTAGAAATAATATTACAGAATAAATTTTCAATACCAAGTGAGTATTCTAAAACATTCCTATTGGAGTATATTAAAAATAATATTGACAGATTGGTAGTATTTTGTAAATATTTTATACAAATGTACTTACATAATCTAACTATATTATGAAATCCAATAATAAAAAAATTAAGCTCAAGTAAAATATATTTGTTGAACATAATTTATTTTATATAGAATTTAGTAAAAATCAGAAATCGTTAATAATTAATATTTTAATATTCACATGTTATAAAAAATTTAAATGGATGAAGTTTTCAAAATTGGTATATAATAAAATCAGTCACAGAAGATGTCTGAATTCATTTAACACACACACACACACACACATATATGTACATGTTTAAATAGATTATTTACTTTTTAATAAAATACTATTAATTTTGTATTACGAAATATACATGAAATTATATTTTCATAATAACTGTTTACACTGCAATATGCCTTTAAGAAACTATGATTGTTATTTGATTTATATGTATTGTGATTATGGAAATCTTAAATAAATATAATCATATATTATTTAATCTATACATCATCGCAAAATAAAATAATAATATAATATAATTATATTTATTATATTGTTTTATATATTTAAAATGAGACGTTTTTCCACCCATGATATGGAATTGTACTCGTTTTCTATAAATTCATTTACTAGGCTGAGTACAAGCCATTTTATCAAGGCGTTTCGGAAAGGTTGCTTAAGTTTTTTTTTGAAATAATAAAAAAATAAATTATAAAAATAATTACATTTATTTGTATTTTGTTGGCACATTTAAAAGAAAACTACAAAATTATTAATTTTGAAGAATCGGCTGTAAACGAGTTGATATTAAATAAATATTAATCGGTGCATACAATAATTAAGAAATTGTTTTACAAATATAATAAAATGTGCGATAAATTATTATAATATTTATTCGGAAATTCTAAATATCAAAATAAAACAGGATTTGTAAATCAATTTAGGTGGAAATGGAGACAGGCTGATGGTAAAGCACATTCAGCAGAGATTCATTAGAAGATAGGATGGAGCGTGAGGAGCAAAGGCGTCGCGTATAGCGGTTGTACAGGACTTTATTAACTTCATGACCCGAAAAATTTTTCTGCGAATTACGACACACAGGTCGCTTTATAGCGGGACATTTTGGAATTGATCAAGGTACGATTGATCAAAGTAATGTTTGCGTAAATAATTTGCAGTATCCAGTACTGCTACGTAATAATGTGATTGGTGAGAGATTTAGATCTCTTGGAGGCTAGTAATACCATCTCCCATGGTGCCGACTACCGGATAAACGACGGATCATGGTGCGAGGTTACCGTGACACCGAAATTGCTGTAGGAGGCAACGCATGCTCGTACTAACAACAATATTTCGACATCACGTTGAATATGTTGTATATTTATCTCTTATTATGTGTTTATTATATTTATATACCATTATATATATATATATATATATATATATATTATTTAACAAACAAAGTATAAGTATGTACATACATGTCATATTGTAAAAATAATTTAAACCAAATAAAATCTTTTATAGATGTGGTTCCATTCACATATTAAGCTTCCGCAATGAATAGAGATAAACATTGCTATCATCTCCTCTGCCATGAAATAGCTCCAGTTGCATATTTATAAACAATACCTTTAGTCGACTTACACGTTTTCATGTCTCTCAGATAATCTGCGTTACTGTAAACTTTAAACACATCTGTTCTATTATAAGTAAGCCTAAATTATATATACCACGATAGCGTAAACTACGCTGTATAACTGACCACTAAGCGTTAGTTGGTTTCTCAATTACGATATTCACGGCAGAACTAATATTATGATGGCTAAAACTTTGTAAAAACATAAGACTGATTACTGCTTCGCGATAGGGCACATTAAAATTATTTTTCGCATCCTTACCAATATCCTATCAAATTTCAATAGGAATAGAAATACTATTAGTTTTATTTAACTTAAATCTATCCATCATTTGCAATATATATTGACTCTAATTTATAAAAACAGAATCATTTTTCAGTCGCATTATTTTCATTCCAAAGAAATTTTTTACATTTTTAATTATAGTAGTTTGAAATTCTTTATTTAATTTAATTACAAATTAATCTATAAGTAACTTATGTATCACTGTCAAAAGTCCGTCATCTACATAAATCGCTAAGGATATTTTGTTATCATCAAACTTATAGATATAAAAATAAAGATCGAATTTAGTTTTGAAATAAGCATAGATTAATTCAAAACTAAATTCCTAAAGAAAATTTGAGAAATGTTCAGGCCAACATCTAAGCGCTTGTTTTAAACTATATTAACATTTTTTAACTTTAAGTTCCGTCATCAGAACTTTCAGACTGCGTTATGTAAATTTCATCATTAAAACTGCCGTCAAAAAGACAGTTTTTATATCAAATTGTACTATTTATTATATATTTATTTAATTTACATCCCGACTTTCAGTCCAGGGACGGCTTCTGTTATTTTACAGCTTTTATTTCTTAATATATTACATTTTTTAAATATTTACATATTTTATTTACATTGACATTTCCTTATATCATTATCACATTTCAGTTAGTCTTTGTTTATTTATCTTTGCACTTTATATCATTTGTTTTTTCCTTTCGTTTTTCTCCATCTTTCCTTCTTCTCGTCCATTTCTTTATTTCTTAGCCCTCCTTGATTTTTTCCATCGTCCTCTAAACTTCTTTTATTCCTATGAATATCTCTCCATTTTTATTTTTAAGGTTACTGTTTAATTCCCACATCAATTCCCTCTGTTTTTAACCAGTACTTATTTTTGGTGATTATGTTACCACATCTAAATCTGACTATTGTTTTCATTGTCTTGGGATTTATCCGATTTGTTAGGTATCTTGGGAGTCCCTTTTCCTGTATTTCGACATATACTTGGTTATACTTTGACTCTGTTATCCTATCTCTTCTGTATTGTCCTTGTATGTCTCTGTTTCTTTGTTTTATTTCCGTATATATGTCTCTTTCTTCCCATTGCCAGTGTTTGATCTACATTCTACTTAATCCTATCCTATTCATCTCTTTTTCTTCTTCCCCTTTTCTGCTTGTATATTGTTCTTCCTTCTGATCTTCGTATGCTTTCCTCACTCATCTACTTTCTTCCATCTGTTTAATTTTTTCCTCATATCTCAATGTTCTGATACCCCACTCATCACACATTTTGTTCTCATCTGCTTCCTCATTTACCAGGTATCAAAGGTTGCAGAAGTCCAGCTTCAGGGTCCGTCTTATGTAATATGTTTTA
The DNA here is from genome assembly GCA_018907245.1 of Eupristina koningsbergeri. Lineage (NCBI taxonomy): Eukaryota > Metazoa > Arthropoda > Insecta > Hymenoptera > Agaonidae > Eupristina > Eupristina koningsbergeri. The sequence continues at coordinate 106,589 of JACCHV010000033.1, read as the reverse complement.
ATTTTTCCATTTCTTCTCTTTCATTTGTTCCCCATATCTCAACACCGTATTCCAGCACCCATTTCACGAGACAATTGAAAAGCATTTTTCCTTGTTTTGAAATCTCCGGTACATCTCCTTTTCGACAATCCCCATATTTTTTTGCCGCTACTCTGCCTTTGTGAATTCTTTCCTTAATGTGTTCATGGTGTTTACCATTCCTTTTGAGTATATATCGTAGACAGTTGAATTTTTCAACTATTTCTATTTGCTTTCCTCTCCATTTGTATACCTCATTTTTGTATTTTCTTCGTTTCTAGACTATCATCAACTTGGTTTTCTCCGTATTCAGCTCGATTTCTCTGTGTTCTAAAAATTTCCTCAGAGTTCTCATCATTCCTTGTATTGCATCCCTGCTTTCGTCCACTAAAGCTAAGTCATTGACGTACTACAATGTCCATATTTTTTTCTCCTTTATTTTAATTCCTCCAACTTTATTCTGTTCTATTTCTCTCTCAATTCCTGCTGTATATACGTCAAACAACAATGGGCTGAGGCAACAGCCTTGTCTCAGTCCCTTTTTTGTCCAGAACTCTTCGGATAATCTCTGTGCCGTTCTCACTCTGCATCCTGTCTCCTCGTAGATTTTCTTTATATTGTTTATCAGTTCTATGTCGTACCCTTTTTTCTCCATGATTTTCCATAGCTTTTCCCTATAAACTGTATCGAAGGCAGCTCTGAGATCGACAAATAATATGTATAGTTCTTTCTTTTTCTTTATGGTTCTCCTTATCAAATGATTCATTATATACACATTATCCGTCGTAGCTCTTCCTCTCCTAAATCCTGGGAGCATGTTTCCTTCTTCTATTGTTTTTTCGAGTCTTTTTTTCAGCACTCCGGTATAGATTTTGTATGTCGAAGTTAGCATGGATAGCCCTCTGTAGCTTGCGGGGCTATTCGGGTCTCCTTCTTTGTATATCGGCACTATTAGCGCCGTCTTTCATTCCGATGGTATGTTCCCCGTTTGCGCTATTCTTTTTATTATTTCTATCATTCTTAGCGTGACTTCCTCCCTTCAGTGTATCCATGCCTCGTTCGGTATCTCATCTATACCCTTTGCTTACTTCCCTTTTAGTTTCTTATATACTTCCCCTATTTCCCTGCTTTCGATCTTCACTATATTCTGACTCTATCTCTGTGTTTCTACTGTCCTAACTGTTCGTTCGTCTTTTCCCGTCCCATCAAATAGTTTTTTAAAACGAGTTTCCTATTCTTTCATTTCTATCTTTTCTCCTCCCTTGTTACTCTTCTTTCTTCTCTTGTTAATATATTCTCGTATCTGTCCTTCGTTTTTTAATCTCTTAAGTTTTTCTTCTTCTTTTTCTCTCCATTCCCTCATTTTGCTGTTACATAGGGCTTTTCAGCTTTTGCTTTTTTCCAGGTATGTATCTTTCCCCATCTTCCCATTTTTTCAGTTGTTTAACGCTTTCTTCACTTTTTTCTTTCCTCTTTTACATTCTCTATCATACCATTTCTTTTTTCCCATTTTCTATACCTTGACCTTTATTTCTTTCTTTTCTATATTTTTCTTTACCACTTCTTTAATTTTCTCCTACAATTTTTCTATGTCTGTGTCCTCATCTTGTTCTCTTGTATTTTCTATTCATCTTTTCTTTGTATTTCCTTATCTTATCTTTCCCCCATACCATTATAGTGTTTTTTCTTTGTTCTTATTTTGTCTCTTTCTTCTCGGTTTCTGTTCTTCGTTTGTATCGTAATAATTAGTAATAGGTGGTCCGAGTCAATTCTTCTATCTACTCTGAATCTTTCCATCCTGTCCCTTGTGTCTCCATCTGCTATTATGAGGTCTATAACTGTACTGCCTCTCGCGCCTATAAAAGTGTATTCTCCTTCCTCATCTCCCTCTGTTGTTCCATTTAATATGTTTAAGCCCCTACTTTGTATGGTGTCTATCAGTTTTTTCCCTTCCCTTTCTACTTTTTTGTCCTTGCTTTTCCTTTTTTTTATTGGGTTTTCTTCTCAGGGTCCAATAATCTTGCCTTCCTCTCCTGTCCTTATATTGAAGTCGTCCTTGATAAGGGTTTCCACTTGTCCGCTGTATCTCTCCTCTTCTATGTTTTTCCATTTTTTGTCGATGTCTCTGTTGTTATTGTATATACTCTAAATGTCTAGTCTCTTTTTCCCTTTGTCTAATCTTATCGTGGTTTTTGTTATTCCTTCTTCAATATCCTTTCCAATTTCTTCTACTTGTATCTTTCCTTTTGTATTTATGCCTATTATAAATTCTCCCTTTGCTCTCCCTTCCCTTCTTTCCTTCTTGGTCCCTATTATCTTCAATTTCATGCTTTTAGGGAGTTTTTCCTCGCATTTTTCTGCGTCTTTCTCTTCCATCCATGTCTCAGCCATATATACATAGTCCATAGTTTCTATGTAGTTCCAAAAATCTTCGTCCTTATTCCATATCCCTGCTACATTCCAGAACAAGATGTCTATCCTGCCCTTTTCCTTCTTCTCTCCTTCTTTACTGCCTATCTCTTTTCTGTTCTTTTTTTCTTTTTCTAGTTATTTACTGTTCTTTCATTCTTTTTCGTTTTGTTTCTGTCGTCCGTTTGGTCTTTTTCATTCTTGTTGTCTGTTTTTTTGTTGTCTTTTGTATTGTCTATTTTTTCCTTTCTCTTGTCTCTTTTCCCGTGTCTTCGTCTATTTTTTGGTCTTTTATCCGTCTCCTCATTACGCTAAATTTCTTGTTTTTGTGCTCTTCTTCTCCGTTTCTTTGTTTTCCCCTATCGTTTCTCCCTTATTATTTCCTTTTTCTTCACTTTTTTGCTGTGTTTTTCCTTTCTCGTCCTCTTCTCTTTTTCGTTCTCCTTCCTTCTTTTTGTTCTCATTTCACCCTTGGATCTGTTTGCTTCTAATTCGTCTTTCTGTTTCAGCTTTTCATTTATCTGTGTCTATCTCCTTTTCCTCCTGTCTACACTTGTCCATCTCTCCCACATCCCTTGTACGAAAACTCCTTAGTCCTACTTTAGCGAATATCCCGATTATTCTTGCTCTCCCATTCTCTTATCTCATTCTGCATGCTCCTCTCTTCGAAGGTCAGGCCAAAGTCCATGAAGATCTGCGTCCCTATCAATTTTTTTCTTGCTTCCCATACTCTGTTCCTCGTGTCCTTGTCCTTCATTTGTATTATTATTAAGTTGTTAGTCCATCATGCACTTCTCATTTCCTCTTGGAGCCCCAGTCTTTCCTCCACGAAATGTGCAACCCATTTTTTAGCTCCCATCTTTTGTGCCTTTTCCCTATCCATTTCCTTTATCACCACGTTCTCTTCTCTGACCTTCCTTTCTCTTTTCCACATAAATTTTCTGATCCTCATTGAATCTTTGTTGGATATCCTCGAGCTCGTAGAGTTACTTCCTGATCCACTGTTACTCCATCTTGCATTTCTCGATTTTCCACTTTCCTGGCTGCTGGATCTAAAAGACTTACTTCTTTCTTCTTCCATTTCTACCACCTCGCCTATGTCTTTTCTCTCATATTCCTGTCTATCTTCTCTTGTCACTCTTTTTGTCTTTCCACTGTCATTGTATTTGTTGCTTTCCTCCCCGCATATTTCTTGGATTTCTATCATTTTTTCTTCTATTTCCATCATCCTCTCCTTCATCTTTCTTGTCCAGGATCTTATCGCCTCTTCATTTTCCTTCGCCTGCTCATTCACTTTTTCGTATAATTTTTCCATCTTTTTCATTCTTTCTTTTGTTTCTTTCCTATCCTTTTCTATTATTTTTTCTATTTTCTCCATTCTTTCTGAAATTTCCTTCTTATATTCAGTTTCTCTTCTATCAACCTCCCTGTTCTTTTTTCCTCCATCCTAATCTTCCTTGCCTCTTCCATAAGGTCCTCTTTTTTAACGAGTCCTTTTTTTAGGTTATCCAGTGTCACCTGAGTGCCCTCTCTCTTGCTCGCTTTTCCTCTGTTGATCATTGTTTTATCTAGTTTCTGGCTCATTTTTGCTGTTTTTCCTTTTTTTTATTTATTTTTAATTTGGTTTTGCTTTTAGTTTGTATTTATTTTGAATTTCTGTTTGTTGTACTATTGTTGTTTACTTTTAATCTTATTTATTATTAATTTTAGATTTGTATATTTGCTTTTATTATTTTATTATTATTATGTTTAGTTTTTACTGTTATAATTATTTAGATTTTTATTTTTTGTTATTTACTATTGACAATTTTGCTGTATTTCTATTATTAATTTATCAATTTTAAACCGAGCAAAATTTGGGTGTCTTTTTACCTCCCCTTAATCGCTGATTGCTCGTAGTTAAAGCTTTTGTCACTAGCAGTGGTCTCTCGGTGCGGTCCGCGCTTTTTCGGTATTCTGACGTCTACTAATGGTCATAATTCTCATCACATCTCCTGTCCTGTACCTCGCGCTCCCGTTTTGCTTCCTAACCTCTGCTTGCAACCAACTTCTTTTTCAATGCATTTTCACTTTTCACCTCCTTCGCACTCCCCTATTCAACTTTTATCTTGTTTATAACTCTTTTATCTGTCACTCTATCAATTTTTTTCTCAACTCTATGGTTATGCAATTTGTAATTTTCGAAATTTTAGCTGAGCCTTGTGTGCGTGTTGCATACAACACGACAGTAACTAACGGAATCCCTGTAAAATTGTACTAATTTTAAATTATCTTTCCTCCATAATACTTAGTAACGCGCTTGCCATGTCAAAACGCACTACTTGAGTCAACGTTTCTTCAAAATTAATGCTTTTAATCTGCGCATACCCTTTTAGTACTAATTGAGCTTTATAATGTTTAGAATCGTAAATTTATTCTAAATTTATTTTTATATATGTAACCAGCGACTATTAATAATTTTTTATTTTCAGGCTTGCCAACCATTATCTATCATTTGTTTTTTTTTTAAAGAATTAATTTCTTCCTATTAACATTTTTAAACATTTATGGTACAAATTGAGCTAAAAAATTAACTGGACTACAATAATAATTTATAGGCTTTTTGCTTTTTTGCTTTGCTTGTCCCTTAATTGCCGAATATTTATTTTAAAATTATTTGTAAATTGAGAGCTTTCCCAATATTCAACAAGAACATAAATCCATTAACAGAATATTTTATATTTAACTTATTTCACGCACTTTCAAATGAATTATCCAGGATAGTTTCGTTAATATTTTCTATTTCTACGTTAATTTTAATAGTTACAGTCATTTAATATGCAACAACATTTTTCCCTCTTAAAAATAACGTCTAAACTTAATACAATATCCCGTTTTCCATGTATAAAATTTCGAAAACCTTTACAATCTTTAACATATCTAACCAATTATTCCTTTTGAGATTTCTTTTCTAATTTATCTCATTTTTCTAACTGTACAAAAAATTATTAAATTATTGATATTAACTCGTGTGCCATACCATAACTCGTAAGGAGTTTTTCTAAGTATTTTAGTAGAAATTTTCCTTTTCAAAACATCTATCCCGTATTTAGCACTTCTATCTGTAAAAACAAACGTCAAAATAAAGGTTAAAGTTGAAGTATAGTATACTGCATGCGGCCTCGAATATCGTGCGATTTTTGCTTTCTGCAATACTATTCTGCTAGGAGGGCTTCTTCCATGCTCGTTGCCTATCTCTCATTTTGTATTCTTATCATTTTATAACCATTTGAGGGTAGATCTTAAAGTATCCACAACTCTTCGCATTTATTGGTAGTATATTTTCCACCTATTCTCTTTTGCTTGTGCAATGACCTTCTTGTACATCGTCCTGACCTTGTTGAAGTTAACTTGTCCTCCTTCCTTTTGATACGATAGGGTCTGTTGCATAACATCCTAATATTTTTTCGCCGTTGTTCAAGTTCAGAGTTCCACGACGCAGCTTTTTTAGATTTCTTCTTCGAGCTCAGTTTGCAATACTGTTCATAGATCTCTGTTATGGTCTTGTTTAGAGACTCTAGCTTGTATTCAAATTTGAAATATGAATTTGTAATCAAGTGGAAACTAAAAGTTTGTATGTTTAGTTTGCAAGTCTACTTAATAATTTGTTCACTCAGTTCACCTAAGAGTTCTTGTTGGTTTTTTACTTTGTGCTTTGCCTCTATGTCTGAACATGATGCAGTTGTGATCATTTATAGAGTCCTCATCATAGACTTTTCAGTTCACGCACAACTTTTCCAATCCATTCGTATCCAGAATCACATTAATGATCTTCTTTATGATTAAATTCTGGAAGGTTGGTATATTTAGTACATTCATGTTTGTACCAACCAAAAATTCAATAAACTTAACGATCTTATAATTTGTGTCGAATCTACCCCATACGGTGTGGCCGGTATTCGCATCACAGCCAATGATCAGGTCTAATCTTTTGGAGTTGCAGTCCCCGATAAAGGTAGTATCCTCTCTTATTGGACAATCAGGATTGTTGTAAGAAAATTAAATTAGGCTGCTGCTGCCATGAGTTTTCTTCAGAAATCATCTAAAAAGTGGATAATTGCAGCCGTTAAGTCTCGATTACAATGCTCCGGAACCTTATCAACTCTCAGACCTTATATGATCAGACTTTTTTTTTAATCATGCATTCCTGGAAAATAAAATTTCACAGGTCTTTATGTTAACTATCCCACCCTTATAAATCTTAGATCATGAGTATCCCTGTATGCATCAAGTCAACCTTTGGATAAAAATACTAGAACTGCCTTTACTGTAATGAAAAAATTAATCTGTAGGAACTATAACTCCCCAACAGATATAGTACCAATAGATTTAATTAGGTCTTTATTTCTTCCAGATTTACTGGCTACTGTGGTGGTGGCATTCACCAATATTGGATGTGTGCTTTCTATCCCTCCGTTCGCCTGCGCTACTTGTCCTTTATTTCAATTATGATGCAATGCGCCCTACCCAAATTAAAGAAAGAACCGAGGTCGAATTTCGTGAGAACTTCGATAATAAGCCTATCCATCCGAATCGTTCACCCAATCTCTTTCCCTTTTCTATCACCCTTCTCAACAGGTACAACTATCCTGTTGATGCATACCAGACTTCTAAATGTTGATTTTCATTCTGGCGAGCCAGTCGTGTGAGCTAATGTCCAAGACACTGGGTAAGTATAACAAAACCATTCCATAATTCACAAAATCTACCATATGTACAACCAATAGTTGAACTCCTATATTTCCAGATAGAAGATTAATACCCTGCTTCACCCAGTTTATACCCCTCTGCTTAAAACAATCAAGTATGAAGGCTCTACCTTGAATCCAGGTGTCACAGAACCTCGGTACAAATTTTCCAACGAGTATACTGGTTATTATGACATACTGCCAACCTTTTGAAACTGTTCCGCATTGAGAATATTCTCCGGATAATCAGCAGGGACAATTTCTACTTTGAATTCGATTACCATTACCAGTGCGAGAGGAAAAAAAATTTTTGATCATCATATTTGTTTCTCATATTTAACATGAGAATTACACTTCAAGATATTTTGTGCTTCACACTTACCTTAAACCGACTTCAATAATGATTTTATTTGCAAAATATCTAATAGGGTTTTTGAATACAAAAGATTATCATTGTATCAGTTATCTGTATTAATTTTTCGATGTTATTCACCTGACTCTGGTTTACTATGTCTATATTATTCATCTCTTGCATTAAACAAAATGCACTGCTTTTTATTTTATTTATTTATTATTTATTATTTATTGCATATCAAAATACAAAATTGTAATGATACGTCATGGTAAAAGTGAATGGAATCAATTAAATTTATTTATTTATTTATTTATTGGTACAATGCTAATTTATCCGAAAAAGGTTGAAACTTCTTAATATTATTAAGTTGATAACATAATAATATTGTATATTTACTGCAATATTTATATTTCTATTTTCTTAATTATTAAAAAAAACATGCATTTTAAGTGTTATATCATATTTCTAAATTTGTATACATTTTGGTTAAATATAATTTATTCAGTTTATTAGTGGTCATGAATACTTTATGCGTTATAAAACGAAATTATAATTGTGTATGATGAATTATAAATAAAATTTTTAATTAAATAAATAAAAATTAATGCCAAAATTTAAAAAAAAATTTAATTATTTTAATAATATCAAAACGTAATACATAAATTTATAAAATCAATTTTCTTTTTGTATAGGTAAAATTAAATCTACAGTATCCGGCAAAGCTTTAAAGAATTTATATAATAATTTTGACTTCACACATACTTCAATGTTAATAAGAGCTCAAAAAACTCGTCAAACTATATTAAGGCAATCGTCTCCAAGGGTCTAAAAATTTAAATAAGAGCAAACATGTTCGACTTGTATGTAGACCACAGAACATTACAGAATGTTAAATAGAAGAAACAATCATCGCGGATGAAATATTTTCTTTCCATCTTGCATACATTTGGTGACACTAGTACCTCTGATGAGTGCCAGGTCCAATTAAACAAATTTTTTTAGTTCTATAAAACCTATTTTTAAAAAATGCTATGTATAAAAATATATGGATTACGAATAAATTAAGTCATATTAAAATACTTAGAAGTTGTACTTAATTTAGTATACTAAAAATATTTTTAATTTTCATATTAATATAATTTATATTTATATAAAAATAGATAATAATAAAAACCATTATAATATAATGTTTAATATTTTTTTAATTACATATTTCTGAATAAATATAAAATTATAATCACATGAAAAATAAAATATTTTGTAACTAAATTAACTACAACTATCAAGCATATTCATATAGCTTTTCATTTACTCGTAGTCCATATATCTATATAAATTATTTTTTTAATACGTTTTATAGCACTAAAATTTGTTTTATATACTTTAAACCAACAAAAATACATAGAAACATAAAAATTATTTCATCCGATATGAACTTTTAAATTAATTAACATTCCTGGAATTGTTGTTTCATAAAACTTTAGCTTTTAATTTTTAGATGTGCACTAATCCATTTAATACATTCTTGGGGAAAGAAGTTTTTATACTATTATATGCGTCGGAAGACGATGACACAAACATATGTCCGGATTACCAGTATCGACTCATTAAAAAATACATAGAGGGAGATTTTTTTAATGCTACCTGTTATATTTATTTATATTTTCATAATTTTAAAGGAAAAATAAGGTATATGAACATTCTAAGTACCAAAAAAATCAAATTAATATTCACTTATCATTCGTATAGTTAATTTTCTTTTCAACTCGATTTTAAAGTATATAAAATGTTAACTAGGGCCACAGGTCGCTTTCGTGTACCTTTAAGTGCAAGAGAAAAAAAAGATATTTTCCCCCGCTATGTTTCTGCTAATGCTTAACCTGAAAATTGACCTGTTAATATTTGTTTACGTACGTATATATTTGCATACATGTTGTTAGTTTAATAAATGAAATTAAATATATCCACAATTAAAGAAAAGGAGTGAGAGATGATAAATGATTTGTCTTTAAATAATGTACAACAGAATTGAACCTTATAGAAAATCATTTATTCGGCTCTGCATTTATAGAAGGCATAAAAAATCTCTCTCGCTCAAAGGGTAAATTTAGAGCCCATCCTCGTTATGTCTTGTCTTTTCCGAACACATTTTATTTCAATTTTCATTGTTTTGTAAAAATTCAATTAAATATATATGTATATTATAACTAGTTTAATATTATGTACATATAAGTAATGGCATATGGTTCGGAGATATGGGGAAACGAGGATACAGGAGACCTAGACAGAGTCAAACTCAACTACTACAGATGGATACTGATTGGAGTACTGTACTCCCAGATATATCGTTTAAGAGGAGGCCAATGAATGGGAAATGAAATGCGAATGGAAAATCAGAGCAATGAAGTACAACAAAAAAATAGAGAACATGACAGAGGACAGATGGGTTAAAAAATGCAAGGACGAAAAAGATAGGACAAACGGATACGGAGAAAAAGAAACAACAGTGAGATGACTAAACAGCCTAGGATTTAGCCTGCAATAATTGGAGAAATGGGAAAAAGAGGGAAAGTGCATATACACGGAAATCAAGAGAAGAGATAGAAAGATACAAGGGCAGAAAAGAGACGCCAAGGTGGAAAAGGTTAAATATAATGTAGCATATAAGGAAATAATACAAACAGGGCTTCCAGCATATGCCAACAAGGAGAAGAAAATAGAAAAAATCAGAGTAATTGGGAGAATAAGATTTGGCAATATGATTAAGAACAATATATACTGGCTGGATGAAGCAGAAAGAAAATGTAGAACATGTGGAATAGAAGGAGATGAACCATAGAATTATGAACTGCACAGAGACAGAAATATGCTATAAAAAATACAGAGAACGAAGTAGTAAACATATAACAGATGTGGAAAGACAGTTAAAATTCAAAGAAGAACAAAAGGATACACGACTACTGAAACAAATAATGGAAGCAGAAAGGACTCCAGAAAAGAAAATAGCGATAGCGACAAACAATAAGCAGGGCAAAGTGGGATAAAAGGGGTTACGGCATGTGAAGTGAGATGTGGTAAAAAATAAGATAAAACATGGAGATAATAAGTCTGATAGATTAGAGTAAATTAAAAAATTAAATTAAATGTAAATTAAAATAAATTAGATTAAGATAAAATAAATAAAATGAACTAAATTATGAAATTAAATAAATAGTGATAATAAAGACTATAAATATCGAACAAAATAGTACATATAAAGTGAGAGAAGAGAGTGTAAATACAGGACAATAGTATTAATGAACTTATAAAGTGAATGTAAATAAATGCGAATTATTGTTAAACACTGTGATGGAAAAACAGATAAATGAATAGATAGAACAGATAATATGCTATCGCGCAATCTCCCAATTCATCTCTTGTATAATTATTAAAAAATTTTCAAATTATTATTGCATGGGTACGTTCTATTATGACACAAACCTTCTGTGGTCTATTTGCGGCGTTTGTTACCAATTTTTTCATATAGAGTTATTTCCCCCGTCTATGCACCAAGAGATTTTTTCGCCTCGTACATCCCTTTTCAAAAGCCTATCCTAATAATGGTGTTTAAGATATTTTTCGAAATAAAGTTTTTTTACGCTATTAAATTATTTTTTTTTATACTTGTGTACGTAAAAAGTTATAAAATTATGAATATTATAATGAAAGAAAGAGGATTCTATCCAAACGGAAGAAATAATTATACAATTTATTAAATTATATTTCTGATTTTTTAAATCATATTATTGACAATATTTTTGAATATAAAATTTGAGATGTGTAATTTTGTTTGTTTCATTTGTAGGTTATAAGGTATTTGATATTTTCAACCGTATACGTTTTATTTTGTACATTAACTGTCAGTTATTTACAAATGATTATAGGTAAATATAATAATATTTACTAATTATTGAATAAATCATTTTTTAAATTAGATTTAATAAGAAAATTTATTATATTTAGTCTTTCATTTTGTACTTTAAGGTAGTAGAAATTTACAAGTATAAGTATAAATAGATATTATAAATTTTTCGGCTTGCAAAATATTATTTAAAAGTAAAAAAAGGTTTCTACTACGTTATAGTTAGATAATTGGTATTATACTTTTACTAATTACATTAATACTTACGTAAATAAAAATATTATAATTAATAATAGATTTCAAATTTTACAATATTTTAAATTTTAAATTAATATGTAAAATATTTTTGTAATTATTTTTATTTATCAATTTTGTATTATATTTGATAAAAGAAAATAATGAAATAAAAATAAAAGGATTATTTGTCAAACAAAAAAGGGCTGATCTTCAATTTGTACTTTTATTGATGTTCTTTTTTCTGCGAGTTTTCCACAAAACTTAAGCAGGGCTGTTGACATTACTTTACCATATATATAAATTTTTCTGTATTTATTTAAAAGAATAGAAACTCTAGACAAATACATTATTAATACATTTTTTTTATTTACTATTGCATGTATTAAAAATATATTTATATGTATTAAAAATATATTTCAAAATTTATTTATTTAAACATTTATAAATTATATATAATAACATGGATGTCATTTTGTAACATATTTTTAATTTTATATATTTTAAAAATGATATATTTATTTAGAAATAAATGATGAATTGGAATATTTTGACTAAAGGTAATTGTTACACATGTATTATAATACAATTGTTTATAATAAACAGTTGCATAAAAAAATAGAAATTACATTATAATTTAAAGATAATGTTATTGAAACAATAAAACAGCATAATATTGTAACAATGTAACAGAAGAAATACATATAATAAAGTAAAAATATATTATATTTAGTAACATTTTTGTAGAAAAGTATATTATTCAAAAGAGAATGTTGAAAAATGTATTTATGAGCCAAATAACAAAAATAGTAGTTGATTTTAAAATACCAAACAAAAAATAAAAAAGAAATAGTAACAACAAAAATGAAATTCGAAAACAATTTTTTTTTTCTTGGGAAATGATCTTATTTCTATGCATTAAATAAATTGTTTAAGATTTTTAAAATAAAATTATATATATATTATAATAGAAAATTGTCACGATATTTAAGATTTTATTATGAATGGTTAGCTTTTAAATCTTAAGTCGATCGTCCTTCCAGGTAGGTCATTATTGCACCTCTAATACGGGGTTCGAATCATATCTGACACATTCTAGGCAGACACCGTGTTGCAAGGCACTTACACAATTTAATTTTAATGGAATTGGATTCTTCCTTGAGTTCATCTGTACTAGTAACTCAGGTCCTTATTCCTAAAACAAGAATGTACACGGAGGATGCAAAGTCCAAACCATCGGAAAATTTTCCGATGGCGAATTTAAAATAAATCTACGAAAATCACATGAGATGGTACGTTTTATTCATTTCCGTATATTTACAAAAAATTAAGCATACACTTGAGTTACACTCCGTGAAGCACGCCGATTTTGTTTGAAGACTTTTATTAATTTTTAAAATTGTAGTTAGTTTTAATGAAAACAAGCAATTTTTTGCTTTTCATTTTCTAGTCTACAAACCAAAAGTTGGGAAGTCTTCAGTGGAAAATCAGAAAGTATTCTTGAGTAACAGTAATTGATTATCTTCAACTCGGGAGAATACTTACGTGCTAATAAAGCTGAAGCTTTGCTACGAGCTTGCTAGGCAACTAGTGCGCTGAACAATGGAACTTCATTTTCTGATAAGTGTGTCATTAGCTTTTGATTCTATTCGTGGCATTATCGATACTACGAGCAGAGATGAATTGGGAAATTGCGCGGTAGCATAGGGAAGCATGTCCAAAAAATTCGGTGCAGCCTCTTACGGATGCCTATGGATATGCCCATTGAAATCATGGTGGGGATAAGAAAAGGCATAGCGGGGTTCTTTGTATGACCAGAGATAAAAATTAAATATGAATTTGTAGAACAAAAATGAAAGACGATCGGTCGAGCAGAAGCAGCTTTTTCAACTCAAACACACACGCAACGTTATGTGCATGTATTTACGAATACAATGAATGATTATAGCTATGCTAAGTTCACTACGACCAAATTCTAACATTATAATTCATTTGTATAATATGGAGAATAATTGTAAATTTACATAAATAAAAAAAAAATAATCGTAATTGTATCAATTATTAAATTAAAATTTATTTAAATTTACGAGTAATTTTTTGAAATACTTTATTAAAACTTATATTTTATTATTTTTCAAATAAATTAAATTTAAAAAGTTATTATTTGATAAATTGTTTTTTGCAATATAAATACACATGCATATATATATGTATTAGTATTATTTTACTTTATTATTTATATATTCATTTAATAACAATTTTTTGTAGTACTTTATTTACAATTAATATTCGAACCATATTTTAATGGCGTGTCTATCTTTCTCACTCTCATGCTGTCAAGCTATCTTGTGTCTATTTCTCTCATTCTCATGTCCTCATTCATTCTCGTATGATTTCTCTCTCTCTCTCTTTCATATTCACGCATAGAGTTTTTTCTCTCTATTATTAGTATTAGTAAATAATTATTGGTTAGTAAATAATTTTTATTGATTTAATAATATTTATAATTGTAGTATTAGTTTTTATTTTTCGCAATTGTAATTTTTTTTAGCATCTCATGTATAATTTGAAAATGATAATATAGACATTATTGATATGTTTTATACTAATATAATAATAAGATCTTGTTTGTCAAATTTTAGAATGATGCAAATTATAGCTATAAATACATGTTTAATTTTTTGTGTAATACTTTATATAATTTATAAAATATTTTATGAATGTAACTATGTATTTACAATTTATGTGCATGTTTTTTAAGCGGATGTCAAATATAAGAAATATAATGTATACAATGTAAATTATTTTATTTTTTAAATATAATCATCGTTTACAGATAAATATATATAATATATTAAACAAAAAATATTGTTCATAAAAGTTTTTTAACATAATCACACCACAATATTTAATATATAAGTTTCACAAATAATACAACATTTCTTAAATTAATTTTATTCATAATATTTATGATTTTATAAAAATTATTTAGGCACTTTAATGTTTTTACTTTAATTATTTATCTTGAATAAAATGAAAATAACCTATATAATGTACAGTGTAAAAAATCATTTATGTACATTCGTGGACACATTTGTTTATGAATGAAAAGGTTAGGGACGTACATAAAGAAATGTATATTGAAACTGCCTTCTTCCCCTATTCTTAATATAAAGTTGTGGTGGAGATTATGCCCATCATTTCATTCATTTATAGGCATTTTCTTTAGTACATTTGAAATTAACCACGTTTGCAGCGATCGTCTCGTGTACGCATTTTTAACACATAAGGCTCGATCTCCCTTTTTATCTCTGCTACGAGGTAAATACCATAGTGATAATATCGAATTTACCTCGCTTCCGGACGGTGAACAAAAAAGTTCTCGCCCTCCCCCCATTAATTCCGGGAACGTGCCAATCATGGTTTCTCTTAATTGAATAAGGCTTAGGTACTAACACAGAATATCAGTAAAAGAAATGTAAGCCCCACGTTAAATAGGGGAGACAAACATGGCGGCCAAAAATCTTCTTTCTCTCTCGCACTTACACATTGCCACTACCGCCTCTGGCGAATGCATGTGAACTATTAAAAAATTTTTTTTTGGCACGCTATAAAATCCATTGAAAAAAAATTATACATATATATATATACACACATATAAATATGAAATACAGGTAAAAGGTAGACTAATATGTTAAAAGACTTTATGCAATATTGGATTTTATAGCATGCCAAAAAAAATATAAAATTTTATGCTAAATTATGAATATAAATTTTAAAAAAATACATCAAAAACGTGTTTAATATATATTAAATTATAATTAAAAAAACATAATTTTTTTTAATAAAACAATAATTATAATTAAAAACTTGTACGCATAAAATTGACAACTATTTCAATATATATGTATATACATATATAATAATAATATAAATAATATTATGATTGAAATAGTTGTCAATTTTATGCGTACAAGTTTTTAATTATAATTTAATATATATTAAACACATTACAAGATGTAATTTTTTAAAAATAAAGTATATATAAAGAAAGCAAGCTACTTCTACAAAAAACAAAATATAAATAAAATGTATACATTTTTATATGTAAAGATAATTGCAAAATATATTTTAAGATTTTAAATACAAAATACATTATAGAACTGTTATCAAATTTAATAATTTAATGTGTAGATGAAGAGTATTTAAAAATCGTAGGAAAAGATCTTCAGCTTTCATTTTTATTGCTAACCTTTCTATGGATTTAACAAGTGAACCTTGTACCTGACCTTTGGAATGAATTTTCCTTAATTATGTTCACAAGACTATGTTGTATTTCCAAAATTACTATGCGGTTTCCTATATTATAATATACTTTGTTAATAAATATTTTAAACAAATATTACTAATTAAAATATTTGTAGAATATTATGATGTTTACTTACAATCAATTGACGATGACTGTTTACACTTGTTATATAAAAATTTTTTTAAAATACTTAACATAGTGTTTTCTCCTTTATATTTTATTGTTGAAGTTTTTTATAGCAGTTTTGGTTTCCATCTGAAAATATAATAATCATTATGCTATAAAATAAAAAATATATTGTAAAAATTTATAATTAAACATTAGTTTTAAAAATATTAATATTATATATTTTTATATGATTATTATGTTTATAAAATATATATATATTCCAACAAAAATTTTTACTTTTGTTGATTTTTTTATTACATAACAATTCTAGAATGTATTTTGTGTTTAAAATCTTTAAATATATTTTACAATTATTTTTACATATTAAAATTTATACATTTTATTTATATTTTGTTTTTTTGTAGAAGTAGCTTGCTTTCTTTATATATACTTTACTAAAAAAAAATACATTCTGTAATGTGTTTAATATATATAAAATTATAGTTAAAATCAAATTTTTTGAAAGTATAACAGTATAAAAAAGTAAAATATAATTAATAATACCTTGCTTTGAGAAATTTAAATCAAGATCCATTGGAAAATTTATTTGGCCCAATACGACAGCATGGTGTAATGAATATTAATAAATTTAGATAAAGTAATGTGCATTTTTTTTTTTAAATTACCATCAAATAAATACAAAAATATAAACAAAAATTGAAATACCTTATAACCTATAATTACAAATTATAATTATATTTTTAAAAAAAAAAAATTTATTTATAAATATTTAATTAAGTTAAAATGTTTATACGTACCTTAAGCATTTTGACAACCATTTATTTTGTTCTTATAAAATAGTCAGAAAAAATCTTTATTAAAAATATTCACAATTCATTTAAAAAAATCACGTCTTATATACGTAATTTCACAACAAATAACTTTTCTACGAACTATGAATAGAATAAAAAAAACATATGTACTAGTCATCAGAATCGGCTTATGAAAAGGGATATATGAGGGATACAATACTGTATAACAAAATAAGTGCAGGTTTCTTACATTGTATGAGTCGTACGCATGTAAATTTGTCACCACTTCTCCCATTTAAGGCTTCACCCCCCTGGGTAGTAACATACACACATATATATAAATAAAATTTAAATAAAAATTATGAAAAAAAAAATAATAAATTTAAAACTAAAAATTTCAATACCAGTAATAATTGATATAAAAATAAATATTTAATTGCATTTTGAAAATATTTTTATTATACATATAATAATTATATTTTCATTTGATTTAATAATAGAATATTTAATAAAAACATATTTATAAATAGATTTATATTCACAAAATAGTATCTTGTTAAAAAAAATTTAAATTTAAATAAATATAATTGTATACATTTTTTTCAAGCTACATAGAAAATAATAATACTAAAAATAAGAATGGTAATAAATTAAATATGTTATAATAAAATTTTAATACATATTAAAATGTGTAAAACAAATATACAATTCAATAAATGCGACAAAGAATGAATTGATATATTAAATAAAAAAATTTAATTTAATTTAATACAATGTTTAATTTTTTCAAAAAACACAATTTCTTTTTATAGAGAACATTATTCACATTATATATTTATTTATATAACTTTTGTAATTTCTTTTATACGCGTATATAGTTATATTTCATTGAAAAAATTTATCACAATAATTAATTAATAGGGAGAAATAAGATTACCTTTCTAAGAAAAAAATAATTTTTTAATTTCATTATTATTGCTATTTCATTTTTAATTTTTCTATATTTTCTTTAAAATAATTGAAAATATTAATATGAACAAATTAATAAATTTTTATTTAACTTTGCCTTGGGCAACAATAGATGCAATTGCTGCTTTTACAGTTTCCTCATCTCCAATAAATTTCATAGAAACAATTGGTTTAAAATTTGAATCTAATTCATATATAAATGGAATGCCAGTGGGAAGATTAATATTCATAATTTCACTATCACTCAATTCTGTAAAAAAAATAAATATTTAAACATTTATAAGAAAAAAACATGAACAAATTTACATTATTTTTAATTTTTTTAAAATTTAAAATATTTATTCATTATAAATAAAGTATGTTATTCAATATTTATATAAATATTTTAAGGATTAAATTAAAGATCAATAGATCCTTGTTTTATATAAATAAAAATTGTTATATAATTACGGTCAAGGTGCTTAATAATTCCTCTTAGACTGTTTCCATGTGCTGCAATAATAATTTTTTTTTCTTCTTTTAGTTGTGGAACAATAATTCCATTCCAATAAGGTAGAGTTCTATCAATGGTTAATTTTAAAGATTCAAATTTTGGAAATTCATCAGATTTAAGCTCAGCTAAATATCTTGGATCCTTTACTATAATATCATGATACTGATGATCAATATTCATTGGAGGTGGTGGAATATCAAATGATCGTCTCCAGATTTGTACTTGTTTTTCTCCATACTTTTCAGCAGTTTCAATTTTATTAAGCCCTGTTAATCCACCATAATGTCGTTCATTGAGACGCCACGTTTTATGAATTGGAATATTTTCCTGACCTAATTCCCTTAATATTGTTTGAAGAGTTTCTTGAGCTCTTGTTAACATTGAAGTATGTGCTAAGTCAAAATTATAACCAGCATTTTTTAGAGCTTTGCCAGCTGCTGTAGCTTCAGTTTTACCTATATAATTAAAATTGATTTTATAAATTTATGTATTAAATTTTGACATTATTAAAATAATTAAATTTTTTTTTTAAATTTTGGCATTAATTTTTATTTATTTAATTAAAAATTTTATTTATAATTCATCATACACAATTATAATTTCGTTTTATAACGCATAAAGTATTCATGACCACTAATAAACTGAATAAATTATATTTAACCAAAAAAGTATACAAATTTAGAAATATGATATAACACTTAAAATGCATGTTTTTTTTAATAATTAAGAAAATAGAAATATAAATATTGCAGTAAATATACAATATTATTATGTTATCAACTTAATAATATAAAGAAGTTTCAACCTTTTTCGGATAAATTAGCATTGTACCATCCACAAAATAAATTTAATTGATTCCATTCACTTTCACCATGACGTATCATCACTATTTTATATTTTGACATTTTTTATAAATTTATTTCAATTAAATATGAAAATATATGATAATATTTTGATATACAATAAAAGCAGTGACTTTTATCTAATTCAAGAGTTGAATATGATAATCGTAGGAAACCGGAGAGAGATGAGTAATATCGAAACATTAACAGGGAGATATCTGATGGCAACGATAATCTTTTGTATTAAAAAAACCCTAGCATAAGGATGAGCGACTTTGAGGGTGAGAAAGATAGATATATCATTAAAACAGGGGGGCGGGTCTTATTATTTTATCCTAACATCTTACAGGAATACTTCATTTTCCCAGAAAACATTTTGGTAACAAGTTTTATTAATGATTTCAACACTCAAAATATCTCAGATGTCTATTTCATTTGTCCGTAATTCATATATCTATATTTATCGTATTTTTCAATAGGTTTTGAAGTACTTATAAAAAAATTTATTTTAATGTTCGCCAGGGAGGGTCAACTCTAAATGGGAGAGCGGCGACAATCGTAGCAGACGGGCCACAGACTGATTGTGTCGTAAAAGAAAGTGCTTGCTCCAATATAATTTGAAAATTTTTTGATTTTTTAATAATAACATATACTTTTAGTTGAAATGATTATATTCAATTGAAAAATTAATTTTTCTTCCCTATTTTTAGTATTAGTAACAATTTCGACAAATTAAACAAAATAAAATCGCCCCATATGTCCCTTTCCGTGTGTCGGTACTGTTAACCCGGTACATGTGTTTACATTCTAATATTTCAAACGTTTGTAGTCGACAACAGATTTTAAGTTTTTAGTTCTTAAAAATTTCTTCATAGAAGAAGATTCAAAATTCATTTATTCGGGTGCAACGGATATAAATTAATTTCTAAGTAAATATTAATGTAAATAAATTATTATTAATTAGTGTTTGTTATAAAGTTAGTGTGAATTAATTTTAAGTGATTTTTATTTTATGAAATAAAAACAAGGAGTGATGTGGATGAGGTTCAATGAGGTCTTTCATAAATCAGTATTTATAACACAAATTTCATTGGTAAGTAATTATGTTTAATAGTAAATGTTTTTGTAAAAATAATATTATTTAAAATTCCCATGTATATACAAATAAATAAGAATTTCATATAAATAAGAAATATTGTAATATATTTAATATTTAAATTATATTTTAATCAAAAGTAATAGAAATTATTGTTTTAACTATTTTTAAAACAAAAATTATACATAATATTTTACAATATTTGATATTTAAATTTTATTTTAATCAAAAGTAAATAGTGGTATTTTCATGATGGAAGAAATATGATCTTTCTCTCTCGTACTTTTGACTTCTCTGCTGACTTTCAAAAGTCTGTGGCCCGAGTTAAATTTTCTTACAGGTGCTTTAAAATTTATTGGAAAAAGCGCTTCTGTACATACGTGAAGCACGAGGGAATATACTCGTGCTTCGTACATGTAGTGATAGCGTTTTTTTTTCCAATAGATTTTAAAGCACTTACAAAAAATTTTAGTTAGGGTCACGGACATTTCTGAGGTCGCTAGTGTTTCTATATGTGCGAGAGAGAGAGAGAGAAAGAGAGAGAGAGAGAGAGAAGGAGAGATAGAAGATATTTATGCCGCCATGTTTGTCGCCAAAATTTAACATGGAGCTTAGCGTTCTCTTAGTGTCTGTTCTGTGATTAAACTTAACTTTCTTCTTAATCTCTGTTCTGCGACTAGAACATAAACGAATTAATTTTTTTAAACACGTATTTGAAAATGTCAACTGGTAAATATAATAGTTTCAAAATTGATAACAATGAATTGTTACTCATATTTTATGCAGGAATTTATTTTATTTTATACAGTTTTTATATTTTATAATATTTTTTAAGTATTAATATATTTTTTAGTTGTGATTCTTATTGACTTATTTGTAACTTTTATCATTTAATAACATTGTTTATTTTATATTAAAAATAAATAAAATATTTGTTAAAGCAAATGATAAATTATTAAATTGTAAATTTTTAATTTCTATTAGATTTTTAATATTGTAAAAAAAAAATTTAATATACATTACAACTTTAAAAGTTTTTTTTTTATACTTTCATATAAAAATATACATATAAATTATAATATAACTCATAATATTTCACTATAGTATTATAATTTTTTTTATATTTAAAATATATATTTAAAATAGGTTGATGGTAAATGAAATTGACTTATATTTATATTTTTAATATAAATGATTTATAAGGTTATTATTTATTGATTAGTTTATTGTTACTTGTTATTGAAAGTTACTTAAAAATTATTAATAATCCATGATTTATAAATTACAGAAATTGCAAAAAGTCTACTTATTATTATTTTTGATATGAATCCAATGCAAAAATTTATCAAAAAAGTTTTAACTCAGTGTTTAGATTCAACTATTGTTTTTTCAAATGCACATTTAATGCAGACATCCAGCAATAAATTAGCAATGATGGCTTGCCATAGTCAGGGAGCCCAATTTTTGTATCCACAAGAAAAAATTTTGGAAGTCAAGCAATTTGATGGACAGTATGAAAAATTTACACAGCTTGAACGTACAATTCGTTATCAAGTGCATCAAATGGTTGGGGAAATGTCATTGGATAGAAAATATAATGAAGAAAGTTTAATATCAGGTGCTTTAGCAATGGGCTTATGTTATATTGCAAGACTGAAAAGAGAAAAATTTGCAGGTGAGAAATTATATTCAAGAATTCTAGTCATTACCGCCAGTCATGATTCAGCAACACAGTATATGAATTACATGAACTTATTTTTCACGGCTCAAAAAATGGTTTGTATGCAATTTATTATTATAAAATTAAAATCATGAATTGATCTAAATAAATAATAAATATAAGTTTAAGTGTAGAAAATTATAAAATAATAATTCAATCTATGATATTCAATTATCTTACTTATTTACATTTAATTTAATAATAAAATTAATTTTAATAAGTTTGTCTTTACTTTAGTTACTAATTAATGCACAGTAATATATTACTTTGAAAAGTGAGCCGTTAATATAAATTGTATAAATTATTTTTTGTTTGCTAATTATACAGGAAGTTATGTTAGATGTTTGCAGTTTAAATCATGAATTAACTCTTCTTCAGCAAGGTTGTGATTTAACCGGTGGTAACTATCTTAAAATACCGCAACAGAATGGGCAACCTCCTTTAGCAGGATTACTTCAATATTTACTGGTATGTTAATATCAATAAAATAATTGAGTTATTGGGTAATCATTATTATAAATAAATAAATTAATATATGTAATATCCAAAAAATAAGTGAAAATCGTATCATTGGTTACAGACATCTTGATATTGTAAAAGATTTTTCAATTTTTGTAAATAAATTAAATTATGTATGGTAGTGCATATGTGTGTATTAAAAAATATATTCTTAAAAATATATATAAAAAAAAATTGAATAAACTAGAATCCTATGAATATTTAATTTTTTTTTAAGTTTAGAAAAATTAAAAATTATATAGGGTTAGGATAATTAATATTTAAAAGTTTTAGATTATATAATTAATTATTTTACATTCTCAATTTTCTAGCAATAAAAAATCATTATACATGTAAGTAATATAATTTATATATTCATGAATAAATTAATATATATATATATATGTATGTTGTTAATTTTGAAAAATGGATTGATTGAGGGAATTGAAGGAAGATGGAAATAAAACTCTTCTTCTAGGCAAGCAGCAAAAATCACATCACTTTATTCGAGACAGAACACCATTACACAATTGCACAATCCCGAGGTGTCAGCGCAACTGACTTTACAATAATTTCTCGCGCGTAATTAGGTTGCCGAACTTGGCCCCGCCCCTCGAATTTCCGATCAAACATATTTTCCGACCCCGTGTCCGCATACATTTACACTTAGAACATTTCCCTAGTCATAAAAAACTCCCAGCTTGCCGGCGGGAGAAAAAGCCGAAACAATCTAAATGCACATCCTCATGAATTGACACAATATGCAATGTAAAAATGACGGTACGTCTTCGTCTCCAGAACTTATAGAAAGTTCAGCATCTCGCGTGCTTCGCCCTGTAACGCTTTTAATAATCGCGAAACATTCTCATCGTCGTATCCTCTCATTTTGGAGGATCGCTCGTACGCCCGCTTGAATTTTAGTCATTCGTCTGCTTCACCTGAAAATGTCGGTAGCTGTCCACGCGATTCGAAGATCTGGAGCTGCTAGAGGAAGAAATTTAGCGAATCGTATCGATCGTACGTCGATCGCCTTTATTTGCCCCGCATTGGCTTCGCTCATATTTATTGAATTTAACAATGCTTACCATTAACGCCATCGCATTAGCCGCTGTCTCTCTCTCACCCGTACTCGTGATGATCCCCGTCGAGGATCCGTTCGATAAAGCCTTCAATTCCTGCTGCGTTATCGCGCGTCAGTAAAGCTTTCAGCTGTGGTCGATCGCTGCTGAATGACGGCGACTGCTGCGGCTAGTGGTGGGAGCGACGTAGTCCAACAGGGCGGCGGCAGCTGTCTGGCTCCTTCGTGGAAGAACTGGCTTGGTGGTGGGGGTGACTGATGCGTCACCTACGGCGAAGTCGTGACGGACCTTAGCGCTGCGTCCTGGTGATACGGCAACGACATTATCGGGGGCGGGTATACCTTGTACTCGACGACTCCTTTGCGCTGACGATGCAGGGTTGCTCTGCTGATCCGAACTCCCCCCGGTCAGGTGGGTCGGCGACGTTCCACAGCGTCCTTCCTCGTCGTTGATGCCATTTCCCCACTCCGCGCAGCCTTTACCCGTGACCGCTTTGGTGCTGGTGCACCGCTTCCTCTTCCTGATGATATGGCAACCGACGACCTCGTTTTCATGGCGGCGGGTTACTTTATAATCTCTTCTGTTCTGCTCCACGAAGTACTCTCGAACAGCCGAAATCAATTTTTTTCAATTTTTTGAAAATATTTTTCAATTGTTAATATTTTTCATAATTGTTAATTATTAATTTTTAATCGTTTTCCGATCGCGCATGCAAATTAGGTAACGTCGCGAATAAAAAATTTCAGAAAAAAAGGTTTCTATTGAAATTTAAATTTTTACCGAACCGGGAATCGAACCCCGTCCGCGTGGATCGTGAGGCCCCCGCGCTGTCCACTACCCCACGGGGGACTTATTTTTTTTCTTTTACCCCTAGGATTTTATTCAGCCGTACTTAATATACGTCACTGTATTATCACTCGTAATTATTGTCGATCACACATTTATAATTTTTTTTTTTCAATTAATTGATCCTCGACACACGCGATTATGCATTATTACACAAATTTGCGATTACCGAAAATTATCAAAATTTTACACTAAAAATGTTAAATATCACAATTTGAACAAATTATTTATTTATAATAATTTAATATTTTTATCGGATTGTTCACCATGCGTAATCAAAATTTTACACAAAGAAAACGTCGGCGACCGAGAACACCAGTTCATTTTACACTAGATAATATAAATTAACGTTTAAACAATTAAATTTGTTTATAACTATTTCAGAATTTATTAACTTAGTTGCGACACGCGATCAAATTTTCACTACTACATTCCATCAAAAAATAAAATTTAACCGGATTCGACTCTAAATCGAACAAACAATTACTTATAACAAATTAAGGATTTCGCTTTGTTACACACCACACGCGATTAATTTTATCAATACGAATTTTTCTTTAAAAATGAAACTTAAACCGGTTTTACACCTAGAACCCAATGAACAATTTTTTAAACATTTAAATTAGTTAATAATAAATAAAGAATTTTCGCTCAATTACGTATCGATCGCGATCAATTTCGTCACAACGAAAATTTCTTTAACAAATTAAATTAAACCGATTCGCACCGAAATAGATGATCAAGAACTTTTATTATATTATTATCTATTGCCGATAAATATTTAAAATTTTACTTATCCGGCTAATGATACTTAGTGTAACACCTTGGGACGATACAACCTTTGTTACAACCCACGTGGTCTGAGCTGCAGCTTCCAATCTCAATCCTTACTTTTTCCAAAAAATTCTTTTTCCCGGCGATGTTTCCCGGATTTCGGCACTATGTTAATTTTGAAAAATGGATTGATTGAGGGAATTGGAGAAAGATGGATATAAAACTCCTCTTCTAGGCAAGCAGCAAAAATCACATCACTTTATTCGAGACAGAACACCATTACACAATTGCACAATCCCGAGGTGTCAGCGCAACTGACTTTACAATAATTTCTCGCGCGTAATTAGGTTGCCGAACTTGGCCCCGCCCCTCGCATTTCCGATCAAACATATTTTCCGACCCCGTGTCCGCATACATTTACACTTAGAACATTTCCCTAGTCATAAAAAACTCCCAGCTTGCCGGCGGGAGAAAAAGCCGAAACAATCTAAACGTACATCCTCATGAATTGATACAATATGCAATGTAAAAATGACGGTACGTTTTCGTCTCCAGAACCTATAAAAAGAGTGAGAAAAGGTAACGGGTTATGCAACGCGAATGAGAGAGAGAGAGAGAGAGAGAGAGAGAGAGAAATGAGAGCACTAGCAAGGGAGAGAGAGAGAGAGATAGTGGGATTGTAGGGCTAGGCCGAGTCATGCTCGGGAGGAAGAGAGAGAGAAGATGGAGACGTCCACGAGTACGTCTTTCCGAACACACACACATTCCTACGCATCTATACACATACTAAAACGCAACCCTTCCCATTTCACACAAACGGCGGAGATATACGTACGTCCAATGAGCCACTTCGCTCCAACACACACGCACGGCCAAACGCACAACACAATCAGCACGTTTTAATGGCTCTTTTTAATGCAGATTTCATTTCGCGGGCGTCCCCGCATCAAGGACGTACGTCTATTGGGATCAATGCCCAATTCCGTCCCTAACATATGTATAAATTAACAAGGTAACAATTTGAATATACAAATAGATTCATATAAACAGAATTGAAGAGATTGACTAAAAGTAAATTAAGGTTGGTAATCAAAGAGAATTAATCGACTAATAAAAAAAAAATGACACTATTGTTACATCTGTAAATTTTTTATTTCTTTTTTTTATTAATGAGCTTATGTTAAAGATTCACGTGTTTCAAAAAAATGTTAAGTTGCGTTTGCAAAGTTTTTTTTATATTTTTACATATGTGAATGATTTTTTTATTTAATTTCTCCTTTTGAGCTTTATTTTTTTATTTAAAGAAAAATACAGAAAAATTCTCGAAATAATTTATATGAGGATGAAAATTATTGCGATAATTGAATTCAATTAATATAAGGAGACAGCGAAACAAATGGTTAAATGGCAAAATAAAAGGAAAAAAGTTATATATCTATATAAAAATGTATTTCATTTGCTTACATGTTATTTTATGGTTGTACAATCCGAAATGTCTCAACACACAAACGTGAGAAAAACAGAGACTGTAAAGGTGGATCCTGTTGCAGTCAATAATTTCACTTGCGATGTACAAAAATGACATATTACTTAAAATAGATGATATGAAAAATGCTATCGTTTATTTTAATTTTTTAGAATATCTGGAAGGTTTTTAATATTCGAGTTTTACTTTTTTGTCTCTGTATCTTTTCGCATTTTGGAATTTATGCAATTCTTCTAGGAGATGCAGGTTTTTAGTTTTGCTTGCACAATTTTATTGTGGGAAAGTACAAGTTTTCATCTTCTAATTTTATATTAAATATATATGCAAATTATATATTATTCTAAATACATTATTTTATTGCGTTATTCATTTTGTAAAATAGTTCACAACGTGGGCCGTAATACTGTATTTTATTATTATTATATTATTATTATTATTAATTATTATATTATTTTATGTTATTAGCTTGATGATGAATTATTACAAAATCAGCATTGTTTGAAATAATTTATGAAATTTATTTATGTGAAGTATCATATCGAAGTAGATAAAAACACAATCATATTTATTGAAAAGTTTCGTAATAAATCGAGTTTCAGTAATTCTGTCCAATACGTGTAAAAATTCTTAGCGAAATATAACAATGAAAGAAAATTTCGCAGAACTTTTATTAAGATAAATGTTATAAAAATTAATCGAAAATAGTTTATTTTAAATTGTTATGAAACACGGAAGTAAGATGGCTAAAATAATAAATAAATTATTTATTCTTGTTGAATAAATTTTAAGCAATATTATTTATAATTTTAAATCAAAATTAATCTATATATACTGTGAAAGTTTTTGTTAATAAATAAATTAAAATACATAATAATATTTTGTTTCAAATTTATAAATACATAGAATAATGTTAAAATTGTAACAATCATCAAATGTATATTAAAATTTAATGAGAACAATGCTTTAATATTTAATTGATAGTTATCAAATTCAAATCTATGAATAATGAATTGTGTCAATATCTTCCCTCGCGTCGAGATTCGCTCACTGGCATACGAGTTCGACCGAGGGATTTGGGTAGGATGAGGGTATGCGAATTGATAAAGCTGCGTAGCAGGTGAGAGCGGGCCAGCGAAGATGGGGCTAGTGGGTCCAACCTCTACTGCGGCACACTTTCGAAGCGCCGGAAAGTCACAGAATTTAGATAATGATAATGAAATATTCAAGTAGAAATTATCAATTTTATTTTTAAATATTTAATTACACAATGTAATGATATAGTTAAGAAATAATAATTAAGAAGTGCTCTGTATATGATCAATTTATAATAAATTAAACATATATTTCAATAAAAAATATATAAAATATAAAAAAATATCTGTAAATTTGTCTTTAATTTATTTAAAATATAAATTTTTTTCCATATGATTATAAATTGTAATTTCTTTGTGTTTGTAGTGGGTGTTTTTACCAGATCCTATAGTACGATCAAAATTAGTGTTACCACCACATGTTAAAGTAGATTATCGTGCTGCTTGTTTTTGTCATCAAGAATTAGTAGATACTGGTTATGTTTGCTCTGTTTGTCTTTCAAGTAAGTTTTTTTTAATTCTACTGATTACATTTACCTGAAATAACAGCTTAAAGAAACTTTTAATTCAATAAAAAATCTTTTTTTTTATTCATTTCAGTTTTCTGTAAATTTAGTCCAATTT
The DNA here is from genome assembly GCA_018907245.1 of Eupristina koningsbergeri. NCBI lineage: Eukaryota > Metazoa > Arthropoda > Insecta > Hymenoptera > Agaonidae > Eupristina > Eupristina koningsbergeri. The sequence continues at coordinate 78,198 of JACCHV010000033.1, read as the reverse complement.
GTACAACTTGTCAGTAAGTATATTTTCACCTTGATTATTTTATACATATATTATTAACTTTACCTTATTCTTCACAGTATAAAGAAAATATTCATTTTTGTTGCAGTACTGTCTTTAAAAATCCAGCTCCAATTCCAATAAAGATAAAAAAAAAAAAAAAGAGTATGGATCTTGCCCATTAAATATTTTGTAGCTCATAATTTCAAACGTGGAAGAAATTTTTTTAATTTTTTAGTTTGCAGTTTTTTTTAATGGAAATTTAAACTATATTAATTTTGTATAAACATATATTTTTTTTTAATAAATCGTAAAATAAAAACGTAAAGAAATGTTTCCGAAGAACAATTTAAAATTATGACACAATTTTTTCAACATATAATTATACAAGTTTATGCCTATACACCATCACAAATGCAATTTTTTTCGAATTTAACTTTTATCCTCTTATATTTATCAACCGTTTTACAGTTTTTTTTAATGGAATAGTCAAATTCCTTATTTATCATATTTTTACATTTGCGATACGTAAATAAGATGGCAACTTGACCACTGAACTGATGACATTTATCGCAAACATTGTACTGCATAAATTTTCTCTTAAATGTTAAGATTAAAAATGTAATTGGCTTAAAATTATTTTCATTTGATCCTAATAATATAGTTTGAAAGTACGTTTCTTATATGACTCGATCAAATTCTTATACTTATATTGAATTCGATTGTTAACATATTTGTATGTGCGGTTACAATATTTACATTAACTTTCATATATTGCGTTTAAACTGAAATTTTATTTTAAAATTTGTAAACGTGTAAAAACATTAATTTTGTTATCATTCAATATCTGCAAAAAATCTGCAAAAGATTTTATGCCAATCAATATGAAATATGAAATAAATTCTTTTTTAAAGAGTTTGAGGGACTCAGCTTCTTTATTGTAACTAAAATATAGTCTCAAAGTATAAATTGGTTCATATGAATTTTGAAGATGAAAAGAATCTGCATAACGATAGAAATGGTTAAAGAAATAATTGTTTTTAAAATTATTAAGTTTGAAAGCAAATATAATGATAGGTATTTAAAAAATTGCTATATTTTGCATTTTAAGGTTTTGTTTTGAAATGAAAATGCTAGGTATGAGATGGATACTGAATTTGTATAAATGAAATTAATTTTTTTTTTTAAATATAGAATAATATACAAAACAGATACTTAGAGACCACCTCATGTCAGTCTATTAACTATCGAATTTAAAAAAAAAAAAAAAAAAAATACGGAAGGACAGATCATCGATTGTACCCTTCGAAAATACTCAATAAATGCTCTATTTCTATTCAATTTTTTTTTTTTTTTTTAATGATTACTGTTTTAAATTAACTGTATCTCTGTTAAAATTTGAAGAAACTAATTGTTTAAAATAAAAAACAAAAACTCTTAAACTATGAATTATAAAAAATGTGCAAACAATACTAAAAAGATAATAGGAACATTTGAATTTAAATGTATAAGATTATTTAAATTTAAAAATTATATTATGGAAATAATTGTTAAGGAATATAAATAAAAAAATAATATAATTAACATGTATTTTATTTCCTTTGCCAGCTTCCAATCGGACCCCATATCATCTATCAAGAGCCTAATGCTATTTGTATTCATTTTGAAGTCCACAAAAAGGACCCGTAATAAAGCTAGAAGAGTTACCATTAGTACAGTTGCCATTTTGAGATCAATGGCAACTAAATTTCATCTAGATTATTGCTGGAAATTTTTCTTTAACAAGTAATCTAAGGAACTCTACAATGTCAGCCAATTTTCAATTTGTTTCTTAACCTTAAAAATATATTATATATTTTCTTAATTTATTAATAATATTCTCATTTAAAATTTGAAAATATTTATTAATTTAGTATTTTTATAATTTTTGAAAAAATCGCTGTTTTTAACGCGTTAGAAAATATTGTAGCATTAAGATTTTTTCATTAATTTTTTTCTTCTAATATCAGTTTTAAAGTAAATATATAAAGTTATATAAGTAAGTAAGTAAAATAAATTAGAAAAAGGGGTTGTCACCCAGTTCGCTCAGGTTATGCCAATGGTGCACCGATATTATTATTTTCATACATTAGATACCCCCCCCCCCCCCCAGTGCAGTTTTCCCATGGTAGTATGTCTAATATTCAAACCGAAGTGGAGCAGCTTTCTCATCTGATACGAGGAACTTAAAGTTCTGTGTTCATTGTATCGACCATCTTCTGCATGTTTGGGTATGGCCGCACTTCAAGAGTCTAACGCGTATGCAAATGACTGATAAACCTAGTCCATTCGAAGCTCCTCATTCGCTGTTTGAAAACCTATTCTTTGCATGTATCCTTCGACTTATGAACATGCTTTTCTCTTAGTCTCTCTGACTATGGTTCCGAAGAAACACGGTCAAGCTTCATAAGCTCAAGATCCGCTTCATTTTACCGATATCACTCATATTCGGGGTACTTTAGTATGGCTAAGTCCACGATTTGCTTTGGGTTGTTTCCTATATTTTATTAAGTTTTCTTGCTTTTTTAAAAATCGTTTTCATATAATTGCTCATAAAATGGTGTCAATTTTCATCTTCGCGAGGTCGTTAAGTGCAAAGAAAGACACCCTCCCTATATATCTCGTCTTTTCGTAAAAATGGGGAAAATAACACAAGAGATACTCTGAGATATTGTGATTACAGTCACATATGTAGGTCTTATATAATTTACTGTTGGATTCCGTTATCGAACGTCGTCAGTGCCGCATCGCGAACACGAGACAGTACGATTTTGCATAGGCATTTTGTAAAGTACGGAGATAGCAGGAAAAAAATATACAGAGGAAAGTGCAGTGAATAGCGGAGAACAAAGTGAGATAAAAAGTGAACTACACCGAGTGGAGGGCACACCGATACAGGGGTGGGAAAAAAACTGTGAAAAAGTGTGGTTAGCCGGAAAGCGGGAAAAGGTGCAAAGCTCGCATCGTGAGACGAGCGCTCCCGACACAGAAATCGGATAGTAACAGCAGAGCGCAGCAGCGCCGCGGGACCGATCGGTACCACACCTTTAAACAGCAGCGAGTGAGGGGAGATAGACAACTATCATTTACACGTCGAATTAACCCAAACAACAGTAAGAGCACAATTGCAATAATAATAAAACCAAAACAAACACAAACTCAATTAATATAAATAAAAATACACTAGATATATAATAGAATATAATTAAACAAATTAAATCAATAAATTTAATAAAAGAAACTAATTGAGATAGAATATAAAAAAATAAATAAATAAACCAAACAAAATAGAAGCACAAATAATAGAACAGATAATTAATACCAACAAATAACAGACAACTAATAATAACCAAATAAGAAAAATAGAAACATACAAAACAACAGAAATAACAACAAGCAATAAACAACAAACAACAGACAATAATTAGAAAGTGATAATAAATATACAATAGAAAACAACAACAAATAACAACAATAGTAAAATTCGATAAAAATGAGTGGCAAAACAGAGAAGGTTAGATCTACCAGGGGAAGAGGAGGCAGCGGAAAGAAAGACGGGGGACAACTAACACTCGACGGTAGTAAAATGGAGACCAGCATAGGGAAGAAAAGAGTAACATTCGAGGAGGAAGACATATGGGAGGAAACACAGAGGCTAAGAAACGAGGAGAAGAAAAATAGGGAAGATGAAAAAAGGGAGAGAGAAAAATTCAAGGAAGAGATAAGAGATAGATTAATAAAAATAGAGGAAAGCCTGGAGAGAGAGAGAAAGGAGATGAGAGAAAAGATGGAAAGATTAGAAAAGAATTACACAAAGATGAAAGAAGAAATCAAGGAAAATGAAGTAAGTGTAAGAGAATGGGCGAGAAAAATAGAAGCGAAAACGAAAAAATTAGAAGAAAAGATCAATGAAATACAAGAGGAAAGGATTGCGAACAGCGAATGGAGAGCAGGAATAGAGAAATGGGCACAAAGCCAACATGGGATAGAACAGGGAACAGAAACACAGAGCAGCGGGGACGAAAAAGAAAGTACTGGAAGAAAATCCACACGTCCCAGTAGCAGAGCAACAGGAAGGACTGATCTCTCCAGATGGAATAGTGGGAGCATTGGAAGCGGAGGTACAGGGAAAAACATGACAGACAGAAATGGATGATCTGAGAAGAATGATGAAAGAAAAAGAGAGAAAAGACAGGGAGGAAAACTTGGTGGTGAAAGGAATGAACAGGGAAGAAGTAAGGAAAATGGGGGTGCAAGACTGGGCAAGAGGATTTATTGAAAAGAAGCTTGGCCTAACGGAAGAGATCAGGAGTGCTTGGTGGAGCGGACAGATGGTGGTCATAAAGACTGACTCCAAAACAAGAAGAGACAGAATATGGGGAGAGAGAAGGAAATGAATAGGTACCAGTATATATATGGATTTTGACCTAACTTTTAAGGAACGACGTATACAGGAGGAGATAAGAGAATGGACGAGAGAAGCAAGGAGAAAAGGAATAATAGCAAAAGTTGGTTTAAAGAAAGTATATATAAATGGAAGATGGTAAAGATGGCAAGGTACGGAAAGGATGAATAGAATCATACAGAGGACAGAAAACAGACAGGACACAGAGAAAGAGAGGGACAGATCAAAGGAAAGAAAGCAGGAGAGCACAATAAGCAGACAAAGGGAGGAAGCGGAGAAAGAGAATGCACAAGAAAAAAAAGAAAATGGAACAGAGGGAGATGATAGGAACACAGAGAAAAAGAATTTTGCATAGGTAGGGGACGGGAGAAGACCAAACAACATAGGAAGAGCAACGAGATAGTAGATGTGAGGAGACAAGTAAGAACAAGGGAACACGAAGAGGAAAGAATAACAGAGGAGAAGAATTGGAGAGAACAGGGAATGAGAAAAATACTTTTCTGGAATGTGGCAGGGATTTGGGAGAAGGACAGAGATTTCTGGGAATACGTAGGAAAGATGGACTATGTATGCATGGTCGAAACATGGGTAGAGGACAGGAACACAGAAAACCTTAAAACAAGACTACCCAAACACATGAAATGGATTACCATTGGAGCGAAAAGAGACAAGAAAAAAGGTAGAGCAAAAGGAGGAATGTTAGTCGGAATGAACAGAGAATGGAACACAGGAGAACACGAATTGGGCAAAGAAATGGTTGAGGGGATGGTTAAAACCAAGATAAAAATAGGTAAAGAAGATAGGTGGCTAGATATATGGGGTGTCTATAACAGACAGGAGGAAGATCTAGAAAAGAAGTGGAAAATAATAGAGGAAGAAAGCTACAGCGGAGAGATAGAAAAACTTATCATGGGAGATTTCAATGTTAGAACAGGGGAGAAAGGCGAATACATGGAGGACACAGAAGAAGGGAAAATGCGGAAACGAAAGAGCAAGGATCAGAGAGTAGATAAAGAAGGAAAAAAATTAGTGAACAGAGTAACAAGAGACGGATGTTCCATTTTAAACGGGACAATCAAAGGCGATGAAGAAGGGGATTATACCTACATAGGCTCCAGAGGGAATACAGTGATCGACTTAGCAATAGTGGACAGGGATGCAAGAGACAGAGTAGCTGACTTCAGGATAGAAAAAAGGGTTGAATCTGACCACCTACCCCTGGTGGTGACGATAACAACAGAAATGCAACAAGGTAAAAAAAGGAAGACACTGGAGAAGAAGGAGAGCAGAGACATAGCAATATGGGATGAAAACAGTATAGAAGAATATAGACAGAAAACAGAGGGGACAAATACAGAGAGAGGCAGAGACAGGGAGATAGAGGAAGATTGGAAAGAGTTGAAAGAAACAATTCACCGGTGCATGAAGAAAAGAGAGTTTAAACAGAAGACATGGAGGATAGGCGAAAAAAAGTGGTACGACAAGGAATGTAAAAGAGGAAAAAACAAAGCGAAGAAAGCATTAATGAATTGGAAAAAAGGGAAGGATACAAAAGAAAGATTTATAATAAGCAGAAGGGAATGGAAAACGATATCTGACAGGAAAAGGATAGAACAGAGAGAAAGAGAGCTAGAGGAGCTAAGAAAGATGAAAAATGAAGGACAAGTGTGGAGATATCTAAACAAAGGTAGGAAAATAAGACAGACTGGAGTGGACAACATAGGCAGGGTGAAATGGAGGAAACACTTCATGAAACTACTGGATGGAAGCGAACAGAGAAACATAAAGGAATGGCACATAGATATACAAGAAGAGCAGAGGAGAGAGATCGAAGATTGGGAAATATGGAAGGTATGGAGGAAACTTAAGAAGAAGAAGGCAACAGGGATTGACGAAATACCAAACGAGGCATGGGTGTACGCTGGAAACGCGATCAGACAGAGAATGGCAAATACGATAAAGAAGATATGGAGAAATGGAACAATCCCACAGGACTGTAACCTAGCAGTGATAGTGCCGATACATAAGAAAGGAGAGAAGGAAAATCCGGAGAACTACAGAGGCTTGGCAATGCTTACATCAGGGTATAAAATATATACGGGGATTATTAAAAACAGGTTGGAGAGAGAAATAGAGGAAAGAGGGACACTCCCTGAGGCACAAGCTAGTTTCAGAATAGGCAGAGGAACCACAGACAACATGTACATACTAGATCATGTGATAAAGAAAACTTTAAAGGAAAGGAAAAGTCTGTACATGATGTTCGTGGACTTAAAGGCCACCTTCGACACGGTAAACAGAGGAAAGCTATGGAAGATAATGAAGAAGAAAGGAATTAACGGAGAACTAATATATAACATAAGTAAGATATACAAAGAGACAGAATGCAGGGTCAGAACAGCGGAAGGGCTAACGGATGCTTTTTGGACAAGGAAAGGGCTGAGACAAGGATGTTGCCTCAGCCCCCTTTTGTTCAATATATACATCGCAGAGATAGAAGAAGAAATGAAGAAAAAGAACATAGGAGGAACGAAGATAAAGAATAAAAGGATATGGACATTAGCGTACGCTGATGATCTAGTCATAATAGGAGAAAATAGAGAGGCACTACAGGGAATGATGGCGACACTGAAGAACTTTTTGAGACAGAGGGATCTGAAACTGAACTCAGAAAAAACGAAAATCATGGTAGTGAACAGGAAGAAAAAGAGGAAGGCTGAAGATTGGAGTTGGAATGGAAAGAGAATAGAAGAAGTGAGCAGTTTCCGGTACCTTGGATTTGTATTCAGAAGTGACGGAAAGTACAAAGATCAGATAAAAGAAAGAATTAACAAAGGCAGGATAGCAGCGAAGAAAACATGGGGTCTAGCAGAGAGAAAGTGTCCAGGCGATTTCAGTTTAAGGAAAACTATGTTTCAATATCTGGTGAGAAGTGTAATGGAGTACGGAGTCGAGATATGGGGGACAGAGGAAGTAGAAGAAATGGAAAAAATCAAAGTAGATTACTACAGATGGACCCTAAAACTCGACTTCTGTACCCCGAGATACATCGTGCAAGAAGAGATAAATGAATACAGGATGAGCGGCGAATGAAAAATCAGGGTATTGAAGCATGAACAGAAGATAAAACACATGGAAGAACACAGATGGGTTAGGAAATGCTACGAAGAGAAAAACGAATGGGCTACGGAGAAAGATAACTCAGAGGACAGGACATGGCTAAACAAGCTAGGACTAAGCAGTACACAAATTGAACTTTGGGAAAACACAGGGAAGAATATATATGCAGAGATAAGGAGAAGAGACAGGGACAGGGAATTACAGGAAAGGAGATGTAAAATGGACAGTGAAAAATACAACAGAGTATACAAAGAATTAAACATCACAGGACTGCCAGAGTACCTCAGAAAGGAAACCAAAGTAAAGGAAATGAGAGCAATGGCTAGAGCAAGGTGCGGAAACATAACCGCGGGAAACAAATATTGGATGGAGACAGAGGAGAGAAAATGCCAATTATGCAAGAGAGATGAGGGCGATTGGAAACACTGGGTCAACGAATGCTCTGAAACTACTGACATGTTCAGAAAACTCAGAGAAGAAATGGGGCAAACAGACAGAGAGATAATGCACAAATTCAGAGGGAGAATAGAAGACAGAGATATTACAAAGGAAATCATAGAGATAGAAAAAAGGATTGAGAAAGCAACAGTGAAGTGAGAGAATAAAACAGACGAAATGTATTAATGTAAAAAAATGTAAAAAATGTAAACAATTATGTAGAAAATGAAGGAAATGTAAATAAGAAAAGAATGTAATAAATGTAATGTAAATAACGGAACCCGTCCCCAGGCCTGGAGCCGGGACGTAATTGTAAATAAATAAATAATAAATAAATAATATAATTTACTGTTTAGAAAATGTACATGATATTCGACTTGCCAATGTTCCGTAAGTCAGTCAATAATCCTTCTTATCTTCTGCCTTTTCAGCTTATTAAGTTTTAGCTGTTATACAAAGGGTAAGTAAGTGCCAATTAGTCTTGGACTATCTGAGTTCCTTATCAGTGTTCCATCTTATCTTTTTTTTTTATTCTGTACCCAAAAGAAAATGGTCTTTTTTAAATTCCTGTTTAAGTATATTCAATGTCCGTATGTCCATGACACTTGGCCACTATACCAGCCTTTTCATATATTACATAGCGTTGATAACCTATAATCCATATCGATGTTACATTGCCAATATATTAAAGTTCTTCCTGGGCTGTTGGACCTTTCTTGAGCAGACTTTGATATTATCTAGAGCAAGCAGAGTTGCCTGACTATCAGAGTAGATGGATACGACAGACTATTCGGTATTTCTATTATTATTGTTTTCACCTTTTCGGTTATAACTTTATTTTCGCTTAGAATTTGGAGGCATGATTATCGTGTCCCATGTACCTGGACCTGTTCTATGTTTATGCTTGGATTGTTATATGTACCAAGGTATGCTTATCTTTGGGAGAGCTTTGGTTTCGGGTTTTCAATCTTCCCTATTTTGGATGACAACTCTATATTACTAATCAAATTGGTATATCCTAAAGATTTTGTTGCAGTATGTGTTCTGCGCTATGGAAACCAGAGTGGATCTTTCTCCTGGAATAAGTTCCCCTTACATCATCTTTTATTCGTATGTATTTATAATAGTCATTGGAAATTATTATTCGGTCTTGTTTATCAGAATAATCATATAATTATTACTCCATAATCCTGAGTGTAATCCTGTGATCCTCAAAATATGGCTCCGTAAAGAAATCTAGTTTTGATAATTGCATTATATATTCATTTCAACTTATATGACTACCAAAAGTTCTCCTACACATCCTGTAGGTGTTCATGACCTTTTAATACTTCATCTTAAAATGAGTGTTCTATTTTAACTTTTAGTTATAAATTACTCCCAGGTACATTGCCTCATCAATAGTTTGGTTAAGTAGCCGTTCAGTCCATGTATTATTTTGATTTTGTATTTGGTCGTAAACAATAGCACATTTATCTTGTTTAGATTCATTGATAGGTCTACCGAATATAGGCACGCACAAGCTCTCCAGGATGCTATTTGAGACTCATCAGCATGCTGTAGTTATCTGTTATTATTATAATTAATACATTATTTGCTTATACCCACGCATAGAAACCATTATTTTCGATTATAGCAAGCAGTCTATCTATAACTAAAGATCAGAGTATAGGAGATAAAGCCCTGACTTGTTATTATCCTTTCTTTACGGATCCAGTATTGTGAGACGCATTATTTCGAACCCTGATCTACCTAATACCAAGCAGATTTCATAAAAAATTCTAAACCGTAGGTGGAAGCTATTACTACATCCTTAGCTATAGCTTCCTTTGTTGTGCGATCTAAAATTCCCTCCATGTCCAGCACTGCCGCTAGCAGCAGGCTTTTATTTACTATTCCTTTCTGTATGAATCTTGCTGCTTCAGAAAAAACAATATCATAAGATTTTTCCCTCTACTAGGTCTGCTGTCTTCTAGGCGGAGATGGTTCTTTAAGAACTTTACGCCTAATTTATCTATCTATAAGTCTCTCTATCTTTTAAATTATAAAAGGTGTGAGACAGATATATCTATAGTTTTTTGGGTAGTTGTGTTCTGCTTTTCCTACCTTTGATAGAAACACAACTTTTGCCTGCCTTCAGAATCATTGTATGTAGTCAGTTGCACAGCTGATTTTAAAAAGTCCTGACAAAATACAGGATACGAGTTTATCTTTTCTGTTTAGTAGCATTGATAAGATGTCATCTGGTCCAATCGCTTTAAAAGGCTTGATAATAATTCATAACTAAACTCGGAGAAGTGGGTGTTTATGAGTGTTCCGAGGACTTTCTCAGTACTCTCAGTCCTCTTTAATTCTGATTTGACTATTATCGTTTATCGGATTGTATTGGAGAACCCAACTGAACTTAAGATTACTCGCAGGTTCTCACAATGTGACCTGTATGCTTCCTTCTTAGCCTGTTTTATCCCCACTTTATATTCATTTTTTATCTTTTTGAAATTGTTTCGATTTACGATATTTTTTATTTGATATGATTGATTATATAATCTCTACATTCCGGTTTTATATTTCGAAATTGAGATTCCATCAAGGGGCTCCTGTCTTTCAAGGTCTATCATATGCAGTGCAATTCAACTCATATGTTTCTTTAATAATTTATGTTTCTTTAATAAGAATAGTAAGAGTATCTATTCTGTTTTCGAGCATGATCATATTACTGTATGAAGAGATGAAATAGTTTAGTTTTGCTTTAAGATCTTCCTACTATCTACCGCAATTGATACTTTTTAGATTTTTTATGATTACCTTTTCTTCCGCTTTTTATGAATGGCAATAAAATTATTGACAAATTTCATCCAAAACTTTTAAGTCTTAATATCGTTTGCGTACACACATTGATGCTAGAGTTAAATTATTAACCTTCTTTCTTAGGGAATTTTGAAAAATTAATTTATTGCCCATTTTCAATATCTGTAGTTTCGTGGTTAAAAAATATTCTATTAATGTTTCTTCTCTTAGGTTGGTGTTTGAGCTGATCCAGATCTCATGATAAAATTTGTTGTCCTAAGATATTTCACTTTTATCTTTAAAATTATAATTATAAGTTTCTATAAATTTTGAATAAAACTTAAAATAAAATAATTAAAAAAAAAAAAAAATTGCAAAGTGAATATCTTGAAATGAAACTAAAGATATTATAGACCCTTGCTGCAGTAACCTAACGTATTGGTATATTCAATTATTATCTTAAAAATACAAATAAATTATCATTAAAATTATTAAATAAAGAATCTAATGTTTTTTTACAACGTTACAATTTTAATACAAACCTTATTTTCATTTACAAAAGATATAAAATAATATACGATCGTTACGCAACAGGCACTTAATCAAATGTAAATAATTATTATGCACTGAAATTAAAAAAATAATATAAAATATTTTGTTAACATAGTTCATTTAAACTATATCATTACAACAATAACTTCTCTATATCAATTCTTTATTATATTTTTATAAGTATTATTTAATAAAATAAATCGTCAACATGTTATGTTATATCTATTTCTACATTCTGAAAAGTAACATAATATTTTAATTAAATATTTATTCCACTATTATTCTTAAAACAATATAATTAGCCTAATAATAATTTGTAAAGTATAATCATTTTAATTTTTTAAATATTTAAGAAATTTAAAAGTTTAAAAAATAAATGTAAATTTTATTTTTAATATTATATAATATAAGCAAAATATTTAGTAAATAAACAAATTTTTATTATGTTTCATAAATAAGTAAAAAAGGTAATAAAATGGATTATTTTGCTGTTCTACTATTGAAATTAAAACAGAAGTTTATAAAGTTATTATTAAAATTAGTATATTATTTACTTCCTTTAATAGCTTATGATTTATATTAGTTTCTAATCAAAATTTTTTAAAAACTGATTATTTCCGTTATAAATAAGTTATTTTTTAATATTTATTGATAGATTACAGAAATATTAACATTTTTTAAAATTATTATGTTAAAAACTATTTTGTTTATGTATAATATATATTAATATATATATATATATACTATATATATATTAATTATAACTCTATTTTGCTTAGTTTAAGCTACATGTTTTAGATTTTTTAAAAGCCAAAAAACGTATAAATATACTATAAATATAGTTGGTCCAAAATTTTGAATTATGTAAATGCTTTTTTTAACTACTGTATTTTTATTTATATCAATTTTATGAATTAAAATAATTATAATATCCATTTAATACTTATTTTCTTCTTTATTTGTAAATATATTGTTTTTTATTTAATATTTTATTTATCAAATAAAAATTGGTTTTACTAGAAAAAATATTAAATAATCATAAAAAATACATTATTAATGATAAATGACACGATTAGTATAAATTTCATTTACATAATTCATTGAGTTACTAATTAAATTTACATTAAATTAGTTAATACACAAGTATTACATTAAATTTCGATGTATTCTGAAAATTTTTCACGAGAAATTATTTTCTTTGTGAATATTATTTAATGCTTTACTGCAAAGATAATATCTTGAATAGGAACCATGTCCGTGAGTTTTCCTGTTTCAGTAAATTTAGAAGAATTTTTTTTTTTAAATTATCAATTATTTACTTATAAAATAAAAACAAAGATACCACGATTTTTATTTTTCAGATTTAAAAATACTGAAAATTTCTTTATTTATATATAGTCTTTATCATTATATATAACTTTTGTTATTTAGTTTTTTTTATAATTTATTAGCTTTATTTTTTCTAGTTTATTGAATTATGAATTCAAGGTTTTACTTCTTTTATGAAAATATTGTTTGAATAAATATAATACAAGGAAAAGCAATTAATTTAATTCATTATTGTTTTTATCTCTGAATTTACGTAATCATTATTACCTCTAGAAAATTACAAATATTTTTCTATTCAAAAAAATTACAGATCTCTTTGACATAAAATAATTTTTTCTTTTATATTCTCATTTTTATTATTTACACTTTGTATTCAATTGAAAAATTTTCCAATGATTATTCTTGAAATGTGCAAATTATTTTGTGAAATTGTGCATCTGGAAAAAAAAGGAAATCATCAAATTAAAATTAAGTAGTAAAATATTAAACCATAATTACAAAAATAATTTTTTAAACAGAATTTTTTAATTTATTTATTTTTAAAACAAATTAATATATTACTGGAAAGTAAAAAAAAAAATTAATTTTTCTATTATGGATTTTTCTTTTAATTTTATCTAATATGAATTACCGAACTTTTTAATAGAGTATCAGTATTAATGATAATACATATAAAAATAAATACATTTCTAATTAAATTCTGTAAAAGTATTTATTTAAATATTCTAATCATTTATTAGTTTATGTTTCGAAATATATAAATTGGTACAGAATTAAATAATTTTAATATATGATCTAGTACTTATAATAATTCATTATTTATTAGATTTTAATGTTTTTGTAGTATATTGAAGCATGCAACTATACGAGACTTAATTATATGTGTAAGGATTTAACTTAATATGTAAATAAAAATTAGAAACGAAAGTTAGAATCGGTAATATATAATAAATGTATTTTTCAATATTGGAATAAAACGTGTTCGTAATTCAACATTCCTAATTTCTCCAACATCAATACATCACAATTTTCATGAGAATTTTTTACAATAGAATATTTATAAAAAAATATAAGAATACTATGATTTTTTGATCGAAAAATTAGTAACAATAAAATAAGAAATTGATCATATATATGACTTGAATTTTTTATTGTTGAAATCATGTGTAAAAATACTCATAAAAACAGTATGTACATTTCAGAAATACAATAAAAAGAAATGAAGCATATTTTTGTGTTATATATATTATCTATTGAATGAAAAATAAAGAATGTTTGTCGTATCTTGATGTTGCTTTAGAAATACATATAAATAAAAAATTTTATAGCAAAGCCCCATAAAGAATAAAATCAGTACTCTATTTCATTATTTTTATTATTGAAACATAATATAAGTTTCTTTTTTATATTTTGAGACTCTTCTTGTCATTGCATAAAATTATTATTGTTAAATTATTATTTTCGGTACTTTATATGGCGGGTAAAAAATGAAATCAGAAAACTAATAAACTACTGACGCATTTATAAAATTTTACCAATACGCTTTCTTTCTTCTTGATTTTAAAAAATATAGGTAATCTATAACTTAAAGCAAGAGATTATTATTAAGTAATTCTTGTTTACTGGTTAAAGCAACATTGTTATGTAAACTGCGACATAAACAATTGACAAGCATGATAAATTTAATCGTCGTAATGATGGTATTGTGCCTTAAAAATATTAAAGGTGTGCATTTGCTACAAGATTTGTATTGTCCGTCGCGTCAACTTTGGTAGTTAATGAGAGACTGGTAAATACCTACGTCGCGTTAACGCACTTGTTAACACACGTGTTAATATTCTTGACTGTTAATAGCAGGTCAATTTCCTAATCTTTTAATTTTTTTTCGTACCTAGAATCGTATTTTATAATTGTAATCTTTTAATGTATGCTTACAGTGTACTTTTCATTAAATTGTTCAATGTCGGATTTTTGTTTAATATATAGTAACGATTCAAACCTTGGCTGGGATGAAACTCGTCAGCATCCACGCTCCACATAAGGATCAGGTGCAGAGTGAAGATTTTTCGGTATTATATGTCGAAGTCGTGTTTGAAAAATATGGCTTTTAAAAATAAAATCAGAGTTTAGCATAATATTTCAGGATTTATATCACGGTGATTATACACTTCAAAAAAATGGACAGCACGGTTACAGCATTTTTCACGAAAAGAGATATAACATCACATAACCAAACACCTAACGGCGCAGTAAGATGTACAATTATATTCGCTACAAAATAGGCGGCACGGTTGAATATATATACAGGATATTAACAAAAATATATGAGATGAAATACATGAAGTACATATAAAAATATTGAAAAATTTATTGAAAATAAGGAATTTTCAAGGATGGATAGTTTTCTTTTTTTTACGTTTCAGGTTTCTTTTTAGTGTCGTCAGGGGGCGAAACTAGCGTTACCGACTTCCGCGCAAGATAGTCAGTTAGTCGGTGACGGAAAGAAGGCCAATATTTTTTGTCATTCCAACGCACGGGACTAGCCTCATGCGGCCGGGACCTAGTGCGACACTGCAAAAGAAGTTTTAAGTGACGGTATAACCATCATAATGTTTAGAATCATTTCAAATTTGTATTTGATTGGTATACTACTTATCAGAAATCGGCAAAAATTTGTAAACCAATAGAATTTCACGACATTTTTTTGATGTTTAACTGCATAAAGATATAAATAGCTGATCAAATTTTAAAAATATGTTTAAAACAAGTGTGTTGTTTTTTATTCAATCATTCAGATCAACATTAATTTGACGATCCGGAAGCCGTCTAAATTGACTTCAAAACATTTGTCATAATAAATAATACATTAGAATTATTATTCACTCATTCACATACCTATAAAGATTTTTTTTATTTAGTACTATTTAAAATTGATGGTGTTTTTCTAAATAATAATTTATTAAATGCAGTTTTTTTTAAATAAAATATGTTTATTTATAAGAGAATTAATAGATACGATGATATCTATAAAAATCAGATCTTAAGCATGGAAATAAAAAAAAATTTCAATGTATAAGGTTAACACTGGAAGCTAAATTTCTTTGATCTTGTTTATAAGTTGGAATTTATAAATGTAAAATAAATTCTTTTTTTAATTATATAATTTTTTTCTGCTTTTTAAATATAACGCCATATATTGAATGTAATACAAAAATAGTAATATTAAACATTAGCCTTATAATTCTAAATAAAATAGCCCTTCACGTGCTAAAGAAAATAAATAAAACTCCAATATCTTGATGTATGTGGATAAAGCTGATTACTGGATAAAAATTTTTTTTTTCAAATTTTATAAGAATAAGTTGAAATGGTACAGCATATAGTATGTACATTTGTACATATTTCATGAAATGATTTATATGTAACTAAAGCAATTATATAAAGAAGATTTGGTTATAAAAATTAGGTTTTATTTTAATACTGCTGAATAACTTCCACTAAAAAATGAAAATTTTATGTGCAACAAACAGCTGTTCAATTTCAATATATATAGGCAATTGAAGTATTTCTTAAAAATCACTATTCATTTCAAGAAATTAAAAAAAAAATAATTTAAATTTTTCTTTAATTGTTACATATCTAAGCAGTCGCTATTATATTTATTCTTCGATAATTGAATCGCGAAATTTTCTCCAGGATTCGTTCTGCCCTAGCCGTTTCAGCCAAAGCGTTTCGGCTTTTGTAAGGTTCGGAATTATCAATAAAGAAAACGCGAGTTAATTAATATTGTACTTTTTATTATATCTCTTAATGAACGAGAGAGAGAGAGAGAGAGAGAGAGAGAGCGTGAGATGTGTATTACAATAGTTCGTTTTAAAAAACTAAGTTTCGCTTGTATAAAACAAATAGTGATGAATGTAAAAAACCCGAACCGAAGTACGACTTAAGAAGGAATCGAACCGAATACCCATCCGTTCCTTTCGATTCAACTCATTACTTTCGCTGTATGGAGAATTGACAAATCCACAAATTCTCCCAGTGTTCCTGCTTGATTATCATTCAGTCAGCTGTCTGCGATATTGTCTTTCGATTGACTCCTGCGTATTCCTTGTCGCCTTCGATCTTGAATTTTCACAATTTGACGAATTCAGAAGTTCTTATTTCTCGCGAGTTTCACGTTACTCACAACTCAGTTCGATTCCCTCATTGACAATTTCCTAATGTTTTGTCTACATTTACTGACACGAGTACAACTTATTCGTCACGTATGCAATTGTAATATTACATACGTGACATTAATATATAATATTTAACGAATCTAATAAATTTATGTTATTGCTTAATCTCTTTTACATAATATATGTATTATTCATAAGCATCAATAATCTCTTATTACTAATATTTTATTATAAATATCACATACTTTAACGTACAAAATAAGTAATATAACACTATGTTTTATTTACTTTTTTTATATATACAAATTTTATATATTTAATAATTTTCGTCATAAAAAAAATGTTATCTCAGTTTGTGCAATAAATTTTTTTTGTATTACATTTTATACATATGTTATTATTTAAATTGTTATAATAAATACAAACAATAAAATAAAAGAATAAATAATATATCCAAACATTTAACGTCGATAAAACGCTATATAATTTGGAATTTTATACTGATAAATTATTTTATAAGTCGAATGTTTTCATCTTATAAGCATTAATTTAGTCAAAAGTATAGTGTATAAAAAACCTTATATGATATAACAATATATAAATCTCAAGTTAAGGAAAATTAAATGTTTGAAGCTTAACAATACCATTTACAATAATAAAACGTACATTGTTCATCCACGAAATATCGAGTTTTTTTTTCATTTTCCGACCATTGGTCGTAGAAATTTGGAAGGTCTTAAAATGTTGACAAACTCTTTACTCATTTGTCCTTTTTTTTTGTCTTTTCGATAATTAGATGCGGCAGGATTTTACTTCGCGCGAAGGGTGTTTTTCAATTTTTTGACACGGCGCGTTGAAGTGATTAGCAGAAAACCACTACGCGAGAATGTTTTGTTCAAAGATTAAAAAAAAAAAATTCTTATTTTTCTTTTTTGAAAAATGATTTATTGGTAGTTATCAACAGTGTGAAATAAAAATTTTAAATTCTTCAAAATAATTTCCTTCTGTATCAACACATTTTTAAAGGCGTGTTTCCCAAATTTCAAATGCATCTTCAAACTCTTTAGCTTTGTTGTTTTTCAAAAATTTTCACATTTATAAATTATTTTGCACTATATTGTATACTGAAGATCGCGTTAAATTCAGTTTTTCCTGAATTGCTTTATCTGTTAATCAACAGTTCAAATTTTAAATTTCTAACACGCGCCGGGTGTTCTTAGCCATTTGATAGCTTTTTGGGCGCTTAGCCGAGGCTCGTCGATGATTCTTTCCCGGCCCTCTTTAAAAGCTCTGTGCCATTTTCCACTTCACAATTTTGACATGCAATTATGTCCATATGCTTCTTGCTACATTTTATACGTTTCCACACTTTTTTTTTAATTGCAAACAAAACTTTATCGCGTAATGCTGCTCGAGTAGTCGCTCCATTGCGCCATGTCAAAAAACTGAAAAACACCCTTCGCGCGAAGTAAAATCCTGCCGCTTCAAATTATCGAAAAAACAAAACAAAAAAAAAGGACAAATGAGGAATAAGTTTGTCAACATTTTATGACCTCCCAAATTTCTACGACCAATAGTCGGAAAATGAAAAAAAAAACTCAATCCATCGTGGATGGATTATGTATGTACTTTTTCTGTTAGTTTTTTTTCTGATTTTAAACTACATTTGTGACTAAAATAACGATTGTTTTATATTTGATAATATAAAATAAGCATAACATACTAATTTTTAAACATCCATATTTTTAAGTTTCCTTTCGATGTTTCAAAAGTTTAATTAAGTACGGTATACACGATATGTTTTTAATGAACAACAAATTAATTTGAATGATAAAATTGGAAAAAAGTTACAAATTTATGCAAAAGCAATGTAATTTATAAAATTAATTACATTGATTGCCTCGTAATGTATTTTTTAAAACTATATATGGCTTAGTGACAAAATTAAATGAACAAAAACATATAAAAACAATTTGTTAATTTTTTCGGTAAATGTTTTACACTCAAAATGAAACCATTTGAGATCAGAAAGAAAATTGAAGAAAAAAATGATACCAGAATTATTCATCAAAAAATAACGAACAATATTCTCCATAATAAATACTAAATAATCAACAAGAAATAATATTTGCAACAGACAAGAAAACACTCAATATTTTTATAAAAAGCATTAAAATGTTTTAAATATTTTGTTTAAAAAATAGATGATTCTTAATAAAAGCACCTTACTTCCAATCAAATTAATGTTAAAAATTTTAAAAAAATTAATGTTAAAAATTAATGTTAAAAATTAATGTTAAAAATGAATGTTAAAAAATTAAATAAATAATCAAACTAATTCGTAAAAATTTTATTCAAACAAAATAATATTTTTAAAATTGTAATGTAGATAAAAATCGATATGTCCATGTATTATTATTAATTATTGAAACAAATTTAAATTTAATTAAAACTTTTTAATTTTATATTTACATGTTGTTAATATGCATTATTGTTTGTATATATGTAATTACTAAATATAACTTAATGATGTACGAAAATTATGCTCATTTTTTAATACATTTAATTATTCATAAATTTATAACTGATAAATTATTTTTTCTTGATTTTAAATACAATTTTCGTACATGTAATATATATTTTTTATAATATAGACCAAAGAGCACCCTTATGGTCGTTAAAGAAATACAGAAAACTAATTATATAAAAAAATCTGTAATTTATTATTTTCTAAAATACAACTCGAAATGTTTACGGGTTACTTTTTTATAAATAATTTTAATAAAAAAATGTTGTTAAACGTTTTCTGGTATAGAATAGAGTTATAATTTTAACATAAGAGTATCAATGAAAGAATTGTCGATAATAAAACTAAGAATAAAATTCTTTATAGATACTGAATGAAAGATTATAAATGAAGAAATCTTGAAAAAGCTAGAAAATTTTGACAGCAATTAAAATTAATTTGAAACTAGGATGTATATATAGAAATAGAAGTGAGCTACGGACTGTTTGGAGATTTTTACAACTAATATCTTGATTATTGACGCTATTGAAATGATTTTTTTTTAATTTTTGAAAAACTAAATATAGGAATTTTAATTACTGTATCTGATTTTAAGTTATTTTTAACTCCATAAATAATCTAAAAAATGTTTACAAAATGTGATATACAAGTTATGTTGTATACTTATTATATTTCTTAAAAGAATTTAAAAAATCGAAATCAGATGTTCGTTCGTGCTATTGTATTCAATTTATAACTTTTTATTTTATAATATATAACTTAAAAATGCATTTTTGAGTAAAATTATTTATAAAAAATTATCTGATAAATATTTCGAATAGCATTTTCAGAAATAGAGAAATCATTTTTTTTATGATTTTCAATATACTTTTTTATTGTATTGCGTTAATGACAAAAAAGGTATATTGTATGATCGAATATATAATAGTCTAAGCAATCAAATTTTAGGCCATGAAAAAAAGTAGCTAGTGATGCATATCAAAATTTGTAAAAAAATTGTAGATTTTTATTTTCTAAAATGCCACTTATGATATTCAGCCATTTTATGTTATATTTATTCTCATATTTTATGC
This sequence comes from Eupristina koningsbergeri, assembly GCA_018907245.1. Taxonomy (NCBI): domain Eukaryota; kingdom Metazoa; phylum Arthropoda; class Insecta; order Hymenoptera; family Agaonidae; genus Eupristina; species Eupristina koningsbergeri. Next base: position 57,753 of record JACCHV010000033.1, on the reverse strand, counting down.
AGTTCGAAATATTTAAACGAAATTAAAGATACAGGATTTATTGTACAACAATTATATTTTTTAAAACCGTTGAAAAAACTAAAATCGTCAGGTGCATTGAGCTGGAAATAACTTCGTAAATTTTTGCATAATTTAATTAATATTACTCGAATACTAATAATCCGATTTATCTTTAATTTTTTACAAATTAAGTGCATATCAATCAGTTTAATTTTCAAAACCTAGAGTTCTAAATATTAAAAAATAATAAATGTTACAAATTTTTTAATTAATTTAAAAATTTTCAGATTTTTCGTAAATTTTTCAACTTCTAATTTTCCGATCCATTTATGAAAAAATACATTTTATTCACATTTTATTAACTATAAATCGCCCATACTATAGTTTTAAAATTTAAGTAATTAGTGTTAAAATAAAGGCTTTTCATTTTATAACAACAAAAATGTAAAAATGCATTTTTTCCTTAAAATTGGTAATTAAAAAAAATAAGTTAATATTGTGAGTGGCATTTTAGAAAATAAGAATCTACTGATTTTTTTACGCATTTTGATATGCATGACTAGCTACTTTTTTGATGACCTAAAAAGTGCTCTATTGCTTGGACTAACAATGACAAATTCTTTTTTTTTAATTTTTATATTTTTATACTAATATTTAGAGTATTTTATTTAAAAAAATGTTACAAAGAAACTTTTAGTTTTCTTATAGAGTAATAAAAAATAAAATAAAATATAATTAAAAGGTTAATAAGATGATTTACATTAATTGAATTTTTTAGATTTTATTATTTAATTTAGAATTTTGTTCATTAATAGAAAGTGTATTTCCTTAAATATATACAAGTAGCTGTTATAAAAATTTTTTAAAATGATAATTAAAATACACTGTATTAATAATTTATAAAAATAATATTAATTTTAAATTGAACAATTCTTACCTCAAAGACGATTTGCTTTATTATTAAATTAAGTTAAAACTTAATGTTTTAATAACATTTATAACAGGATACCAATAATGTACCTCACTTAAATAATATTCTCCGAAAAGCTCTTCTAAAATCTTTGTTAAATACAGTATAAATAACTGGATTGAGAGCAGAGTTCATATAACCTAGCCAAAATACAATTGCAAAAGCTTGCTCGGGAATATTCACATTTGGAAATAATGGTTTTAATATATATAGAAAGAAAAAAGGTAACCAACAGGCGATAAAACTACCCATTATTAGTCCTAATATCAGTGTTGCCCTTTTTTCTTTTTTCCTTGCTAATCTCCGTTTTTCACGTTCTGGATCACGTGGTTTTTGAAATTTTGTTTCTATTACATCCTTATTGTTTTGATTTTCATAATGATAATGACGTTCATGTTTCATCTTTTCAATAGGTTTTCTTCCGAAAATTGGTTTACAGAAACGCAATGTTAACGGTTTAACAACTGCACAACGAGATATAACACCACTATCTGATGAGGAAGGATCCATTTCTGAGACTATGTCAATATCAATGCCAACATTTGGAGTACGGCATTGTACTGCAACTCCTTGACAAGATTGACCTTCTCCATTAACAGAAAGAGTAGCTTTAAGATTTGATGTCTGAAGAGCAATTGGTATATTAACCTGAAAAAAAATTATTTTATTTTATATGAACATTTTTATTTTAAATTCATTTAATTTTAATCATACTAATCGAAAAATATATTTTTTACAAGTAATTATAGTATAGTAGACTAATCTCCATCTTACGGCTTGGAGATGAATTCCGGTTTACGTTGTTTCTATATCTCATAAATCTTTACAGGTCTGTTATCGCATTATCTCTCTACCTTTTTGTCACTTCCTTTTCACTACATTTCTCTCCCTCTTCTCTCTGTTTCTTCACTTTTCAATCTCCTTACTTTTTCTTTCTTTTTCTTTAACTTTCTGTTCAATTTCCCTACTGCCTTCAAAAATTCGTGCTTTATTTTTATTTCCATTTACCCCTTTCCATAGTCTTTCTACTTTCCTTTTTTTTTTCTTTCCTCAATTCTCCCATTTTTTTCTCTCTTACTCCACGTATTTTCAATCGCATCCATGATCCTTACTTTTTCTTACATATTTTGCACTTCCTTTCTTTCTTTTTTAACGAATATTTGTCTTCCTTTGTAGTATTCCCGTATCTTATTTTGTCAATGTCTTTTATTTTTATGTTCTCTTTTTACCCTTTGAGGTAATTTATCGCCCCTTCTTTCATACGCTGTTTATATTTTACATTGTATCTTGCCTCTTTGTCTCTTGTTCTTTCCTTTTCAATTCTTCTATTATGTTTTTCTCTCCCCTCTCTCATCCTCTTAACTTTTTCCTCGCTCCAACCTAGGCTGTTCAGCCATTTTTCATACTCTCCTTTCACTCCTTTCTCTTTCTCTCTCTTTCTTTTTTCCTCCTAACATTTTTTTGCTAGCCTTCTTTTTTCCATATTCCTCAGTTATTTCTCAAACTCTCTTGCTCTTATTCCCCATGTTAAACTCATTCTTATGTTGTCCGTCTCTTTATAGACTATATATCAGGGTATATAGAAGTCTAGTCCACCTACCCAACTGTAATGGTCAGTTTTTTTTTTCTAGTATCTTTCATTCCTTCCAGCACAATATTTCTACCTCGTATTCCAACACACTTCTCACTAAGTATTCAGAAAGAATTTTTCTCCTCATGAAATTGTTTTTACATTTCCTTTCTCCTATTTCCACGCTTTTTACAGATAATTTTTTTCCAAGAAAACAGTTCCATAATTTTTATTTAAATAATTATAATACATAATATTTGCACTACAATGAAAACTTATAATAAAAAAAATAAATTTTTTTGACAGGGAATTTATAAATAATAGGAAAAAGTTATCACTTTCGATGGACAGCGTATTGAAGAAGACACCGAAACCCAAGAGAAACAGACAAGATAGAGGAAAAACAGAGAAGAAAACAAGGAAAAAGAGGAAAAACAGAGAAGAAAACAAGGAAAAAGAGGAAAAACAGAGAAGAAAACAAGGAAAAAGAGGAAATACAGAATGAAACAGAAAAGGAGAAAAGAAAAGAAATGAAGGAGGAGAAAGAAGAGGGGGTGGAAGAAGAACACGAGGGAAAAAAGAGAAATTTAGAGTTGACAAGGGACGGATAAAAAACAAACAAGAACAAGGGAGACGGGACAAGAAACTTATAACAGAAACAAAACGGAATATACTGAAAAAAGAGAGAAAGACACAGATGAAGAAAATGACGGTTAAGAAAAGAATAAAAAAGGTAGTAAGAAATAAGTGCGAAAGAAGTGATAACAAAAAGCGACGGACCAGGAAAAACAAAGACAGAAATAAGGAGGTGGCACTAATAGAAAAAAACAAGGAAAACAAAGTAAAAAGGGAAAAGCATGGAAGGAGAATGGATAATGAGAACAAGAATGACGGTAACAAAGGACAAGGAAAGCTAAACATTCTATTCTGGAACGTGGCAGAGATATGGGGAAAAGACGAAGAGTTTTGGAACTACATAGAGACTATGGACTATGCATGCATGGCAGAGACATGGATCGAAGATGCTGAAAAATGCAAGGAAGGACTCTCGAAAAAGATGGAATGGACGGTAGTAGGGGTCAAGAAGGAAAGAAAGAAAGGGAGAGCAAAAGGGGAATTTATAATAGGTATAAATAGAAATGGGAAAACACAAGTAATAGAACTTGGAAAGGACATTGGGGAAGGAATAACGAACACTACGTTAAGAATAGACAAAGGGAAAAAAAGATTGGATATATGAGGTATATACAATAACAACAGAGACATGAAGAACAAATGGAAACACATAGAAGAGGAGAGCTACAGTGTAGAGATGGAAACCCTAATTATAGGTGACTTTAATGTTAGGACAGGGGAGCAAGGTAGTGTTATGGGACTCAGAGAAGAAGAACAAATGAAAAAAAGGAGAAGCAAGGACAAAAAAGTGGAAAAGAAAGGGAAAAAACTGGTAGAAATTATACATAAGAGTGGATTCTGTATACTAAATGGCACAACAGAGGGAGATGAGGAAGGAGAATTTACCTTCATAGGTACGAGGGGGAGTACAGTCATAGACCTCGTAATTGCAGACGGAGATATAAGAGACAGGACTGAAAAATTCTGAGTAAATAGGAGAATTGACGTGGACCATCTATTATTAATTGTAACTATATAGACAGAGGACAGGAGTCAGGAGAAAGAGAACAAAACATGAGTAGAGAAAAAAACAGTAATGGTCTGGGAAGAAAAGGATATAAAGAAATACAATGAAAAGACGAACAGAAAATACAGAGAACAAGGTGAGGATATAGATATAGAAAAACTGTGAGAGAAAACAAAGGAGGTGGTAAAGAAAAATATCGAAAGAAAAGAAATAAAGATTGGGAAAGAGATATACCTGGAAAAGTGAAGAAGTAGGAAAGCCCTATGTGACAGCAAAATGATAGAATGGAGAGAAAAAGAGGAAACCGAACTAAAGAGACTAAAAAACGAAGGACAATTTATACACAAGGGAAGAATGAAGCATAACAAGGAAGGAGAAAAGATTGGAATGAAAGAATCGGAAACACATTTTAAAAATTTATTAAACGGGACAAGTAAAGACGGACGAACAGCAAGGATATTCGAAATTCAGAGACACAGCCAGATTATATTGAAGATTGAAAGCAGTGAAATAGGCGAAATATGTAAGAACTTAAAGAAAATGAAAGCAAAGGCTATAGATGAGATATCAAACGAGGCGTGGATACAATGAGGAGAAAAGGTAAGACTAAGAATGATAGAAATCATCAAAAGAGTAGCGCAAGCGGGGACCATACTATCGGAATTGAAGACGGCGATAATTGTGCCGATATAAAAAAAAGGAGATCCGAATAACACCGCAAGCTATAGAGGTCTATCCATGCTGACTTCGGCATATAAAATCTACACCGGAGTGCTTAAAAATAGGTTAGAAAAAGCGATAGAAGAAGAAACATGCTTCCAGAAGGACAGGCCGGCTTTAGGAGAGGAAGATCTATGACGGATAATATTTCTGTATTGAACCATTTGATAAAGAGGACAATCAGAGAAAAGAAAGAACTATACATATTATTCGTGGATCTCAAAACGGTCTTCGATATAGTCAACAGAGAAAAATTATGGAAAATCATGGAGGAAAAAGGGTGTGACATAGGACTAACAAATAATATAAAGAAGATCTACGAGGAGACAGGTTGCAGGGTTAAAATCGAAAGAGATATGGAACAAGATCAAATTGGGAGAATTAAGATAAAGGATAAAAGAATATGGACATTGGCATACGCCGATGACTTGGCTTTATTGGGGGAAAGGTGGGAGGCGATGCAAGGAACGATGAGAAATTAAATAAATTTTTAAATAAACTAAGGAAATTCTTAGGACACAGAGAAATGGAACTAAACACAGAGAAAATGAAATTAATGATAGTCAGAAAACGTAGAAAATATAAAAAGGAGACATGGAAATGGAGAGGAAAACAACTAGAAACGGAAAAATTTAACTATCTGGGATACGTATTCAGAACGAACGGTAAGCACCACGAACACACCAAAGAAAGGGTCCTCAAAGGTAGAATAACTGCAAAAAAACATGGGGACTGGTGGAAAGGCGATGTGCAAGAGATTTTAAAACGAGAATACTGTTCAACTATTTGGTTAAAGGGGTGCTAGAGTACGAGGTTGAGATTTGGAGAACACACGAAATAGAGGAAATGGAAAAGATCAAAACGGATTATTTAAGATAAACCCTGAAACTTGACTTCTGTACTTCTAGATACCTGGTATATAGGGAAGCGAACGAGAATAAAATGTGTATGGAGTGAGGTATCAGAACCCTGAAATACGAGGAAAAAGTTAAACAGGTGGAAGAAAATAAATCAGTGAGGAAAGCTTATAAAGAACAGAGAGAAAAACAATATAAAGGCAAAATTGAAGAAGTCGAAAAATGGCTGAATAAGATTGGATTAAGTAGAAACTATATTGAATATTGGCAGTGTGAAGGAAGAGATATACATAGGGAGATACGACAAAGAAATAGAGACATACAGGGACAATATAGAAGAGGCAGGATGACGGAGTCAAAACATAATCAAATATATGTGGAAATATAGGAATTTAGACTCCCAAGATACCTAACAAATCTGATAAATCCCAAGGCAATGAAAACAATGGTCAGATTTAGATGTGGTAACATAACCACCAAAAATAAGTACTGGTTAAATACAAAGGAGAAAAGGTCGATTTTGTGGACGAGGTGGTGGGGATTGGGGTCACCTAATCACGGATTGTGAAAAAAATGATAATATATTTGAAGAGATTAGAAAGAAGAAAAGAAGAATATGGACATACAGGGAGATAATGTGGGAAATTAAAATTAACATAAAAAATAGAGAGATATTCAAAGGAATAAGAGAAGTTAAGAGGAGGATGGGAAAGATTGATGAGGAGTAATAAATGGTGCAATGTGCGAGAGATAAAGAAGGGTGGATAAGTGTGATAAGAAACAGGTGATTAAGAGATAAAACGATAAGTGCTAAGAAGCAAAAAACAAAAACTGTGATTCTAATTTAATTAAATATAAATATAATATGTAAAATGTAATATATTAAAATAAAATATAAGCTAACGGAACCCGTCTCATCACCGAAGAGTCGGGATGTAAATAAATATAATAAATACATAAATAAATAGTAAAACGATTTTCTAGAAGTAATAACTATAAATTTTACCTATAGAATTACGATGATTATACTACTAAATTTGCTAGTTCCCACAGGACTATCAGATATAGAACGAACGTCTTTTTGGGCTTAGTTTATTAAGATTTTTAATATCTTTGACATAAGGTACAATTTTGTATATGGTGGTATTTGTCACATCAGATTGTTCCATTAATAGTAGTAAATTAATCGGAATAAAATCGTACTCATACTAATAAATGACCAAGAACCTCGTCGTTGTGATTTTCATGAAGACTTTTTCCCTCTTCAATTTTTATAGAATCGAAATATCGTTAATCCCATAAAATCAATAAAAAATCGATAGTTAATATCTTTTCTCTGTCAAGGATAACAAGTTAATTCTATAGATTATATAAAGATGTAATTATGTCTTTATATATTATTTTTTATATTCTTTCACCAATTACGTTCTGCATTACCATATTATGTTTTTGTTTTAGTAGATTTAAATTGCTATCTATAGTTTTAAATTATACTAGATGAATTAGCACCTTGATCCGTTTCATTTTAGGTTTAACTCCATCAATTATTTATTATAATCAGTAATGTTTATTATTTGAAAAATCTTGAAATCAAATATTATGAATAAGGATCAAGCGTCTATAAAATTTTAAACTTATTTTTATTAATTCTAAAAAATTTATTCATAATAAAACCTTATAAATTAATTTCCTTATTGATATTAAAGTTAGTTTTTTTATCAAAAATGTATACAGTTTCCTTAACAATTTTTGACAAATTAATTGACGACCCATCCGACATAGTAGTCGTAAAATTAATTTTTAATTATTATTATTCTTTATTTATGTACCATAATGTAATTGATTTATTCAGCAATAAATTTACATCCCTATTATCTACTAGGTTCATAGTTATTAAAAAATTTGTTTAACTTAATTTATACTATTCTTGCGTATGAATTTAAAGCTAGTTTATTTAAAAATTCCATTCTTTCTTGAAGTATAAAAATTAATTACCCCGTATAACCTTAATCTAATAACTGCGAGGATTTACAAGAGATATAAATGTTGAATAAACACATGTAGGTTAATTAATAATTGCTGAGTAGAGAGTGCCTAAATATATATTATTAAAATGTAAGTATCATAGTAAAATGAAGTTTTATGCAAGTAATAGTTTTATTCAAGTGAGTTCAGAGTCCGCCTCGTGTGATTTTTGGACTGCAAATTAGATGGGAGAATTAACTGCAGTAACGATTTTTTCGAGACAATGAGCTATGGTGGATAGGGTAAGAAGAAAAACTAGAAAATTGTGGATGAAATACTCTGGCAAAAAAGACCTACGCAGTGAATCGGTCTAGACAATGCGATGCAAGCTTTTTTTATTGGTTTTGTAAACATCGTTCGTATTATAATTACGTAATTAACAATTGTTTATAGTGTTAAATGCGTATTCATGCATAAACGATTTTTAAATGGACATATAATTTTTATAGTGCGTTTAAAGGCTTAGGTGTTGCAGCCAAAGGAGAGTCCCTTGATCGTGGCATACTTTCAGAAAACTCAGGGTGAGACGAAAAGATCACCATCAATAACGTCAAGATTCTCGATGCAATGTATAAGGACACGCATAAACTGAAAACGATCATCAGTTCATCTGTTTATTTGTAGAACAAAGATAAAAAGATTGTATGCTATTTGTAAAATTAAAAGTAAATGTATATAGGATGTATATAATAGGACCATATAATTTCATTTTATATTTAAAAAAAATTAATTTCATTATAAAATAGAAACATTTATAATAAAAGAATAATACAGTTTTCGTAACAATTTTATTAAATTATTGATCTACACATAATTATTATAACAAGTGAATACTGAATCTAAATAGAATAAGTGCGAATATGGTTACGTAAATATAAGTAATTCTGTAATAATACTTTTGAATGCAGAAATAAAAATGGATAATGTTACTTAAAATGTATAAGATGATAGTATAAAACTATAAAAGTTTATTGTAAATAAAATATCGATAAAAGCAATAACAATGTTGTATAAAAATAAATTTAATTTTAATTTTTAACTGTTACTAAAATGCAAAGATCGTGAATTTGGTTGTATAAGCATTCTAAAAAATTTTGAACTACTTTGACTAATAAGTTATTGAATATTGCAAGAAATCTTTCATGCATAAATTTATATAATTTTAAATAACTAATAAATATTTATGGATGGAAAAATACGTAAAAATTATAACAATTAAATGGAATGCTGCCACATGAATATATAATATAATATATTATTTATTTTATATAACAATAATTTAGTTTAATATATACATTATGTCCAAATAATATATATTAATTAAAGATATTAATTAATTTGTTATATATAATTGTTTGATAAATAAGGGTTATTTCAACTCTAATGAGGAATCTATTCAGTCGCGCAATTCAAACTCAGGTAATAGTACCGCACTCAATCACTAGGTGGCCAATTACTGAGTTTTGACTTTCTTCATACAAAACACTTTTAGGTGATGTATACAATTCTCTCATGACTCTTAAGATATAACTAACCTTTGGTTTTAGCTCTCTTGTTTAACTATATTCAATACATAAATACTGTCTGCATTTTTTTCAAGCTTTTAGTGAAGGGAATACGTTTATCTCTTTTAAAGAGTGAGGATGAGGAGAAAGAAAAGTTATGCATATTATCATAATTAAAACACCATAATTTATATTTCGTAATACCTTAGAATCTTCATTTCAAACTGTTCTGTTTTACCTAGGCATAAATACTCCCTTATAGGAGGTAAAACCCTCAACATTGGTTTCTCGTAGATATTTTAAGCATTATCCTCAGACCACGTCGGCGAGTAAACCATGTTCTTTTCTCGCCGGTGATGATTTTAGATGATGTGGACTGTCATCTTTAGTATATCCGCAGGTGGAGATGGACACTGTCGCATGAGACGTCTCTGACTCTATACGACAATGGTACATCCTTATAAAATAGTCTAGCTAGGAGCGAGTATTTACCTGTACAGGATTTCCGTCGAAAAACCTCACCATATTACAAGAAATCGGGTTAATTTACGTTTACAATTCGATATATTCGTAAATACAAAAATGAGAGACACGCGAAGTCGTTGCAGAATTCTAACCGTGGCGACACCGAAAATGCACTTAAAAAAATTTTGCATGAACTGACATCCGCTTTCCATACAAAGTCAACCCGAAATCCCGTTTTCTTTTTTCAACTCAAAATTTTCGATCTTCAGACCTTGTAAATCGTCTTCAACGGAGCGGTTACTCGAAAACTTTTCCGCTTATCCATATCCGCTATGAAACCGCCCTAATTACATTGTATAACATCCCTGCAAAAAACTCATCTCGAATTTATTTTTTGTACATTCGAGAATAGTCTTGAATACATTCTTTAGACATATATACAATTTAATTGTATAATAAATACAATAGATAATTCAATAAATTGTAAGTACCATACAATTGTATAATATATATCATTTATGTATATATTATATAATTTATTGAGTTCTCTAATTAAAAATTAATAAGAAAGCATTTTACGTAGTTAATGTGTTGAAGTATATCGCCGAGTTATTAATTTCAACAAGATTGAGTTTTGAGTCCCACTCATAATAATTGATTGGTATTTCATTGAATTACCTATACTTTATTATTTTTAGCACCACACACTCTATTTATAAATTATTTTACAATAATTATAATATAATATAAATATAGTGAAATTAAAATATTTTATAGAATTGAGTAAAGTTAAATAAATTAGAAATCATTAAATTACCTTAAGTGTATTTTTTTCGTCCATAGGTATATTAATGCCTCCTAAATCTGCTTCAGAAGTGCTCACATCACTAGCAAAATCACATGTAACTATAGGAATTTGAACGGATTGATTTTCAATCGTTGCAATATTCTCCATTGTTAAATCAGGAATTTTTCTTTGATCACAATGTCTCCATAATTCGGACTTTTCAATATTAGTTGTACATATAAAACTCGTCTGACAAATCTTGGTTGATTCAGTAGATGGTAAAATTGGTCGTAGTCGTTGAGGTTTACGAATACCACGGCGTGCTCGAGCCTTTGCAGCAAAATAGATACGTATATAAACAAATACCATGATGCAAGAAGGGATATAGAAGCTACCGAGTGCTGAATATATTACATAGCCAATGTCTTCCGATAACTATAAATAAACAATTTAATTCATTAGAATTTTTTATAAAACGTATAAAATGAAATAATGATGTATTTTATTAATTTTTTATATACACTTATTTAGTATTTACATTTATGTCCAATTATACTTATTATTTATATATTTACGTTAAATCAGCATTTTAAATATATGTATTATTTATCACATATATAATAATAATTTATTGTACAAATCTTAAGAACATCTAATATATTACTAGAAAAGAACAAATTTTCGTGATGATACTTATATTTACTTAGATATAATTATGCGCAATAAAATTTTCATTTATCTTATAGTGCAATTAAAGAAAAGTTTATACAAATAATATAAGTTTATAAAATAATAAAATCAATTTTATAAAAAATGTAGTAATCTACGAATTTTTAATTCTTAATACTATTCTGTATTAATAAATTCCATCTAAAATAGTAAATATAATATAAATAATTTCTAAAGTTGTAAAAAATAAAAAAATAAATAAAAAGTATTTTTTTTCATTTTTAAATGACGTACTTGTAAATATTAAAAATGTCAATCATTTATTCATTAAAGTTTCTTACTTTTCTGAATATATTGAAAATTTTATTATAATTGATTTTTTTATGACTTAGTTGGATTGATCAATAAAGATAAACAATTATTTTCTTCATTGAATTTTGAATTAATATGGTATTGAAAAATGAAATGATTGCAATAATACTCTTTTGTATAATGCAAACTATTTTGTCATACAAAAAACAAATGTTTTTCTATAAAAATTAAAATCATACTGTTCAAGAAAGATGTATTAGTACAAATAATTTTAATATATTACTCATAATAGGGAGCGTAATGTGAGTTTCAACTGCCAAGTGTCGATAGCTAAAATTCAGTATCTACTGAATTTGATTGTCGAAGTTACCACGGAAAAAATCTTTCTAAAATGTGGCAGGTCTTTAAATTCCTTAAAAAAGCCATGAATTCCTTTCCCTAGTTATCAACAATTTATATTCTTCCATCGAAAATGTCCGATTATGTCAGCAAATACTTTCCTACTAATTTCACCTCACCCTCACACATTAATCACATTAAGATTGCTTTGGTTATCAGAAACTTTTCTAGTCTTAGAGTAGATGGTCTTAATAATGGAATACTGAAAATTCTCCTTCGGAAATATATTATTCTTTTAACTAATATTGCTAATTCCTCACTTCGTTTAAAGCATTTTTCCTTCTTACTGAAAAACTGTGATCGTAGCCTGTATTCCTAAAAATTATAAATTTCGCTGACCTTGTTAACTATCTAAAAATGCAGTTAACTAACCTCTATCAGTAAAGATACCGTTATCAGAAATAATTTTAACAAGAATTTATTTTTTCATGAAAGATAACAATTTCAATTCAGATTTAAACAAACAGCTCCGCTCATCAATTATTTCGAATCACCGAGTTCATCGCAGATAGGCTTAACCGTGAGTATTATACAACTATGCTTCTTCATGATATGAGTCAGGTCTTCGCCCGAGTTTGGTACATTTATAAATTTTATAAAATTATAAAAAAACTTTATAAATTTATAAGTGTCATTTATAAACTTGTCACCTTCGGTTTTCCTCCTGATACTAAGGACATCATCAGCTCTTGTCTTTCAAACAGATTATTTCGGATCAGTGTGATTCTGTCTTTTCCATCTTTAAACCAATTTGCGAAGCCCCACAAAGTTCAAAATTAGGCACCATTTTTTTTAATATATACCCTATGTACACCCCCAATATTTCTACCTTATCAATACTCAAACGACGTCACATGCCTCAACTCTATCATTTGTAGTCAAGGCTTGCTTTCCAGAACAATCGAGTTCTCCTCTCCTTCATGAAATGGCTACTATCTTGATGGTTTGCCATTAACCTCAAGAAATTAAAACCATTTTCTTTTTCAAAACAGAAAAGAAATTCCCCTCCCCTCCCAGTATCAGCAATCTCATAATTTCATATTCACCATGGTGAATTATCTAGGACTCAAATTCAACTCTAAACTTACTTGGAACAAACAAGTTAATACTGTTCGTCAAAAACTCAACACGGCTCAAGTTTATATTATTCCTTTCTATAAAAAAATCCTAGAATCTCGGGATAGCCATGAATACTATGTTTCATTAAATCCCAGTGAAACACGATCTTTTTTCCTCTGTGGTTTCTTACACTGAATTGAAAGGTGAACTTCATTTCTACAATTAAAACATCTTATAATGTTTCTAAATTCTTTATTAGTTCTTATTTGCTAATATTTTTTAAATTTATTAAATTTATTCCTGTAATTTATTATTTTAATTAATTTTATTAGCAAAGAAAATTTTTGAAAACCTTTCAATAACTGTCTTTTTTTTAAACCAATTTTATGCGCTTGACTTCATAGTGATTCATCTGTAATTCCGTCTATTAAATATTCTATCATTTCAGTATCATTAATCCGAAATTTGATATCTCAAAATTGTCTCATCGTGAGAAAGATTTGTCATTTTCTTAATTCAAAGTTCTTTCTCAAATTTTATTTTGACGTCTAAATATTTTTTTCACTTCTGTTATTAACTCATTAATAATTGCCATTGTTATGTGCTGTGTTTTTTTAATGAACTCATACTTTAAGCTTTGTATTTATTAAAATTCGCCCTGTATTTTCATCTAGTTAGATATAACAATTAAAGTTGTGGTTTCCATTTCTTAAAATTATTTTCTAAACTCTTAAACTCACTTAGTAACTCCTTAATTGAATTTAAATTAATGTTATTTATTTTATTATTTTTACCTTTATTTTCATTATTTATACTTGTACTTACTATGGTCTTTTTATCTTTTTACTAATTCTAATTTTTATTTTTACTAAATCTCTTTTTTTAGTAGTTCAACTTCTTTATTTGTTAATGTAATCTCATCCGTGTTTGTGTTATTTAATTGTTGTTCTGCGATTTGTTAAATAATTTGTTCTTCTTTATTATTTTCAGTTATATTTATGTTCTAATTTATTAACAGTTCATCAGACATTCTAATTGAATTTTTCTTATCAATTTGCCTTGCTTCCTTTAATTAATAATTATTAAATAATAATTAATTAATATTTCTCGTTCATGTCATAATTTTTTTTGAAACGTTTACTATATATGACTTCAGTATAATCTCTGATAGAACCAATGCTTTTTATTTTCTTCATAAAATATATATGTAACTAAAATATCGCTTAAAATATGTATTAATATGATAATAATGTTAATTAAGATCGTTATTTAATAAATTAAGTTAAATAAAAATAATTTATATAAAATAATCCTTTATTTTAATACGTTTACTACTATCAATTACAAAACCTACAATGATAATCTTTAGAAATTTCTTAAACTTATATTTTAAAAAAAAATCTGGGAAGCTCTCCCAAGGTTCAGTTTTTTTATTCAATGGATGACGACTGATGTAATACATAATAATATATATAATACGTATATGACATCTACAATATATATGTATAAATTTAATGTAAAATATTGTATACTTGCATGATTTATTTATAAACAATTACTTTTGTATAATATATTAAAGTAATAACAAACTTTTGTAATTTATATTTCAATGTAATATAATATTTTTATAATTGTGTAAATTTATTAATAAACAGAGGCCTGAAAAAGACAACGAAAGTTGATCGAAACGTTGCCTTTAAAACATCATTAAAAAAGTGTTTTATTCACATCCGCACTCGTAAGGAACCTTACACATTCAATATATATTATATGGTAGTAAAATTTATATTCTTTTACATTAATTGTTATTAATTAAAATATAATTTAATTAAATTTTTTACATAGACAAGTAATCAGCTGTATTTTATGTATATTGACACATAAAAATACATGCATATATGCATCTTCATAAGCGACGTTGCCGTATTTTCTTTCTTACGTTAAAATAATATAAACCATTTTACTATATTTTTAATATCTTCTATAATAAGGAAATTAGAATTTTCAGTTTTTGATCAAATATTTATTGGATATTTTTCTAAATGTGTACAAAAATTCAAGTTTTTTTCACTGGCAGAAGATTATTTTTTTATCTGCACCGTTAAAAAATCACTTTAACACATCACTTTCCATAAGAATACATTTAATAAAAGTTACTATAACTTTTATTGTGCGGATCCAAGCGCTTTCAAATTTGGAACATGCTTCTTTTTATAACTAATTGAGATCAATTTCAAAATTTAGAGAATATTTCATTCGAACGAGTTTCATTCTTAACAATTTTCTTAGTTATCTATTAAATTCTAATTGAATAAAATATAATATGACAAATTAATTATAAAATATAGTATCCATAGTAATATTTATATGTTTTGAATAAACTAAAAATGCTAAATACAGAATAACTGATAAATACACTTTGATTTACAAAAATTAAGAATTAGCACTTCCTAATACATAAATTTTGTGTACCGAGAACTAAATATGTATAAAATAAAATGAATACGTTAAAATTAAGTTTAATAATATATATATAATAAATAATGATTCACATAAAGCAATACTAATATAAAAGAAAATGGTAATAACTATATGTTAATAAATAATAATAAAATGACAATAACTGGATACTTTACAGAATTTGAGAACTAATAAAAATTTTATATATCAAAAACATAAAAGTCAAAACTTATAATGAAAACTAAATTTTTACAAATTATTAGATCTTCAAAATATTTTGGAGTTTGTTTAAATGTTTTAGAATTTTTTCATTTAATAAGCTTGATATAATGGTTTTATTATCAATATTCACAGAAACTTATTTTGTATGTAAATTCTGAAGAGAGCTAAAGGCGAATAAATTTTTTAATTTGTTAATCGAAAAAAGTATTTGCTTGCGTATCCATTGAATTTAAGAATTTAGTAAGAAACTTCATACTTCTTTTTTTATCTGGTCCTGTACTAACTTATAACTATTTCTAATTTAGTTGATTTGAGAGGCAATGCTTATTATATTTTCAATTTAATTTCATTAATATTAACATTTTTGACAACTCAAACCACACTCTACTAAATTAAAGATTATAATAACTATACACATAATTAATAATACATTTCAAATAATATATTATTTTAAATAAACAATATTGCAATTATTTTATGCCAATTTACGTAATTTTTTTTTTAATAAAAATTAATTGAATAAATTATTTTTAAAATACAATGTTTAAACATTCTTCTAAAAAATAAATTATTTGATACAACAATTTCATTGGTATACATTTACTGTAGAATTAAAAGTAATGTTTGTCAAAATAACTTTATAATAAATTTAAAATATAAAAAAAACAATATATTATTATTTAAGTCTTTAATTATTACTATTAAGCATCAATTTAATGCTTTTAGTACCTATTTATGAATTATTAGAGATTCCTACAGTATGAGATTTCTTTATTTTTACTTCATATATGCTACATTTTTATTTGATATCATTAATTTATTATAATTATTTAATGTGACATTTTTTTAATTTTTTTGTTCATTAATTAAATTTATATTAAGGATGGAACATATTTTTATGTTAAATTATTGTATTTTGATACACATTGAGAGAAATTTAGATATTATTAATTTCGAGCGCGTATAACTTGAGACAAATCAGTTATCTTCCGTATAATTATATAATTATATTATACTTAATACCTATATGATTCTGCATATTTTGTACTTTTAACATTTTTAACATGTACACATATTATAATTTTATTTATATTTATGGAAGTATTTGCATGAATAGTATTTATATCATTCAAAATGATTTTTTGATAGATACTAATTTTTTTAATTCTTTAATTATTAATACATGTACTTCTGTAATAATTAAAACAAAAATAAAAAAAATTGAAATTATGTTTAGTATCAAAAAGAGGATTTCATATGAAAATATCTATTATTGTTTTTTAGAGTTAGAATTAACACCTTTCATTGTGTATTGCTAAGTAACAATTATGTTCCTAATGGACATGAGAAATAAAACACTTACATGTTCGTCGGCGACATTTGGACAAGAAAACTCTTATCTTCTTCGGGCATTTATTAAAATACAATTAATACACATTAACTTCAACAATTATAATATAAATACATAGAACAAAAGTATAAGTTTTACATATTTTTCTCGGTATATTATTTTGGAAGATACTCTCGTGTAACTTACGTTTAAATTTAAATGTGCCGAGGGAATGCTTACGTTTGTTTGTTTATATAGTCAGCTATATATTTCGTCACCAGTATGGTTAAATTATTGTGCTCTGTATTTAACGCATGTGTGTTCTCCTGTCTATTTACCATATATGGATTCATGTAAATGTATAACATTTCCAAAATTTGGCGCTTTTTGTAATTCTGATCTCTATGTAGAATTTTGTCTCAGTTCATTATATGTTCATTATTTGCGGGTGAATTTGTTTAATCAAACTCGTATTATTTTATATTTAGTATTCAAAAAATGCGTTTCTTCAGCATTCGTTTCGTTTCGCCTTGCATTGTAATCTTTGCAAATTTTTTTAGAGAATGCCTACAGCCTCCTATTTATCATTATTGCCTTTGTCCATTTTTATGACCTTTTTTATTTTATTATTAATTTTATCGTAAAAATTGGCAATGCAACGGAGGAAAATTATATTATCATATTGTTTGCCTGTATTGTTGTTTAGAGAATATTTATATTTAATCTTTCATCGTCTATGTTTAATATATTTATTGTATAAGTATTTTGTAAGATAACCGTTATTTTGTAAAATGTTGATCACTTTATTTAAGTTGTCCTTGTAATAATATGTGTTAGATAGTAAAATCGGCCTGTCTACTAAGTTTTATAACATATTTTTCTTATGGATCCTCAAATGATGCCAGTAGAAATTAATAATTCTATTGAAGCACATGGATTTTGTAACATATCATGTTCATTTTAGTTAGTTCATTTTATTTAGTAGTTGTTTTTATTGTGTATGGTAATATCTAGGAAGTTTACAGATTTAGCCGTTTCTTCATCATGGATGAATTATAGATGTGTACTATAACTATTTAATATATTTAGTATAAATGGGTACATTTAAATTTGATGCCGTGTCAACGCAAGTTGCACGAGAGTAACTTCCAAAACACTGTACTGAGGGGACTATATAAAATATGTACTATTCTATGTATTTCTATTTTAATTGTTTAAGCTATTTCTCACATCCATTAGGAACTTAATTATTACTTAATAATCTATTATTATTATTTAAATATAGAATTAATTGGTGATTAAACTTGCATCCTTAAATGTGAAAGTAAAATTTTTAATTTAAATAAAATATAGATTTTATTATTCGTATATGCTTATTCAAAGGTTTACATACATTCAAAAATATATGATTTTAATAAAAATATTAAGACTAAATAGATACATATTATATATTTATATATATATATATATATTAAGTATTTATAATATTTAATTATAATTAAAAAAAAAAAAAAATTAAAATTTTAATAGATTTCGAAATGATAAATCCAATTACTATTCGTATAAAATAATAGATTAATTTTACATACTTATAAAACATAATATTATTAATTGAAACATTATGTTACGTATTTAATTTATCGTGATGTATATAAATACATTTCAATAATTAATCCGCGATAATGTAACTTATGCTAGGTTCGCTTCTGCCCTAGTCAAAGCGGTCAAAGCAGTTCAACTTTTTTTAGGTTCGGTTAATAAAATGAATAGAACAACGATGCTTAATAAGACCGTATTATTATTTATTCTAATAAAATAAATAGCAAAATAGAGAGTGTGATTTTACGTGTAATATAATCGATTGAATAAACTATGGATCTTAACACAATTGTGTGCAAAGTAATCCTTCGCTTGTTGTATCAAAGAAATATCAAAGTCCCGATTTTATTGTTCATGATTTCTTCTGATAGACGTCCAAACCGTAATATCCTCTAGATGTTAACTCGCTCACGACTCAGAATAGAAATGTTCATACATTTTTTCCAATTTTATTCATTATTTGCGATGATTGAAGAGTTGCAAATCCGCGAATTCTCTCTTAGGGTCTGTGGTGCCTTTTAAATGATTAATTAGCGCTCAGTCAGGTATCTCCGCTATTGTCTTTCAATTTACCCGTCACGCATACATTTTGAATTTGCGCGGAATTTTCATGAAATGACGATTTCGGGAATTTTATTAGTTAGTTTAGGGTTAGTTTATTAGACGATTTAGGGAATTTTATTACTAGTTTTATATTACTTAGTTTGATTCTTTCATCATTTCTTTTTTCCTTCATCATCTATTCCCGAATACTTTAACTTTCATTGCCGATGCAAGTACTAATTTTTTCTCCTTTCGAACTTTGTCACTTATATGATTGTAGGCGTTAACATAAATAATTATAATACACACATAACAATTATTAACTTGATTTAAGTTTAATTTAAATATATTATATAATAATCCTATTCATTCAAAATGTAATGCAACTAAAAAAATTTTTGGTCAAAATGAAATATTATATTATGTAAAAAAAAAAAAATTAAAAAAATTATTTTTCTCTTTAAATATCATAGAATGAAATAATTTGATTATATGTTCAATCATTTATATGTATTCGGCATATCTAATATAAAGAGAAATCCGGTTACAAACGAATCTTTATCATGGAAATTAAATATGACAAAAATCGTATTCATATCGAAATTAACATGGAAATGGGGGAAATCAAAATTATTATGTCTGTCTACATCTGATAACAGATTAATTCTTAGACAAGTTATTTAAAAATTATTAATTAAGAGAAGATCATCCCCTTACTCCATCTCATCTCGAAAGATGTTATGGTGGAGAGAAAATTAAAGGTTATAAAAGCCGTACCGAATGGGAAAAATCACTTTTTGTCAATTCAACAGTCATTTGTTCTATAAAAAGAAGTTTGTTCTATAGTTTAAGAACTCTTAAACTTTGTACGCTCGATATTCGAAGTATTAATTTAAATTACAACTGGGAACTTCAAACCCAAATATTTTGGAGTGGTGACAGTACACTGCTTAAAAAGAACTACAACACCTACATCGGCATTTCGGATCATCTACAATTTTCATGAACAATAAAATAGCTGAGCAAAATCTGCATTTAAAAACAAGTATCGTCATACATTCATCGAGCGATAATTTTGAACTTTAATACATTCGGCGCTTAAATTTCTGATAATATTATTTTAATCTTTATTCTTACCGATAGTATTTTCATATTAAAAATTTATTTTGTTAAATATAATGTATAAAATTTTGTACTAACCTGAATAATTGAATAAAATAATATTTAAAATTTAACAATTATATTTTTTAAAAATATAATAATCCTAGACGTAACAATTAAATTAATTAAATTCAGTATTTATGTTTTACTTCATTTCTTATAATTATTAGATCTGAATTAAGAAATTATTATTTTTATTGCAAGCTATATAATTTTAACGCATTAATTTGATAAAAATTAAACTGTTATTTAAACACTTAATAATACAATATATTAATTAATAATACTTAATAATATACTATATTAAGGAAACTGCAAATGATGATTTAAATTCAAATAATTGTAATTCAATTCAAATATTTAGATTAAATTAAATTAAAAGACATTCTATTTGAGAATTTTACAAATATTATTTATTTATTTAAGTAATTAAAAAAAAATATAAGCATTATAATTAAAGTTACAATAAGGAATTTGTTTGTTTATTATATAATGATTTTAATTGCTGTTTAGTGATTTTGTTCATATAAAACGTAATAAATAAACGTAAATAAATATTTAAAAATATCAAAATAATAGTATATAAAAAAATTAATTGCTACTTTAGTTGACAAATAAAAAATAATATATTATTAGTATTTAAAATTTATTTATAGGAAAAGTAATAATAATGTACGTGTACCATTCATAAACTCTATCACGCGATAAAAAAGTTATTCATTTATTGCATTAATTGAAATGTTTTAATATATATGATGTGTCCGGAAAATTACCCTGATCCTTAAATAATGGTTTGAACTCAAAATTTTGTGCATATTTTAGGCATTAGAATCGACTCAGGCTATTCTTAGATACTGTAAACGGGTCTATTCGGAAAACCTTCTTAAAAGCCTTATACAACTTTCTGAATTAGGAAGTACTTGGAATTTTTTTCGGAAAAACTTTTTTAACATTTAAAAGTCTCTACAGCATTTTATCAAGCCCCAAATAAATTTTTAATGTGTAAATCTGTTTTAATAGTTATTGTTATAAAATAAAAAAGACTTCACACGAAATAAAATCTTGCCGCTCTAAATGATCGGAAAGAAAAAAAAAGAACAAATAGAAAAAACTTTTCCATGCGTTTTAAAACCTCAAACATTACGAGTAATAGCAACTTCAAAAATAATAAATCTTTTCGCACAAACCATGTCTATTTTATTGAGTTTGAAACAAAACTTAGCATTTGTTCAATTTTTATTTTTGTATCGGCGGAAAAAACATATTTACTTAAAGACACTATAATTTTGATTCTAATGAACTAAATATTAACACATTTAAGTTAATATTAACACTGGAAGCGATAAACTATTCAAATGCTATAGTCACATACATAGTGTGTCCGAATGGTATCGAGTCGTACTTATTTTTTTTTTTTTTGAGGCCACTATTTGTTATTGCAATTTCTGGAGGTTATGTACGAATGGAGTGTTTTCTATTTATTTCTTTTTTTCCGAATGTTATGAATGTTAGAATTTTTCTTATTGTAAAGCATATTTTTGAATTTTTATAAACACAGCTCGGTAGACCAATATTGGAACAGCTTCATGAAATAAAATTTTGTTTGCGGCTCGATAAAAATGCTGTAATATTTTAAATGTTAAAGACTCTTTAAAGATTAATATGTGTGTGTAAATCACAGTTACAAAAATGGTGCAAGATTTTCAAAGAAGGTTGGGAAGAGGTTGTCGATGAACCTCGTTCTGGATATCTAAAAACAGCCTAAATCGATTCTAATGACAAGCGCATGCACAAAATTTTAAGTATCATGATAATCAATGACACTCTGAATTTATCAGCATTTGCATGCCGTTATCTTTAAAAACATTTTTTAAATATCGATAGTATTTTTACTAATCTGTAAACATAATTACGGCAGGAACTATTCTACCACTCAGTTCATTTTGTCGTGTTACAAGATTAAAAAACACAGAGATTAGTTTCCATCGTCGTACCCAAATTAACCACCGAATACACGTTTACATTCCAAATGCCCTCGTGACGATATGAGTTGAATGATCGCGTAACCACACAGAATCGACAATTTGCCAATTTCAAAAGAATTAACGTAACTTATTTTAAATTGGCGAATAAAGTTCACGTTGACACGAGGCAAGAACTGAAACCGATACCAGTCGGTGTAAAACAATGGTCAACACCACAGAACAGACACTAAGAGAATGCTAAGCCTCGTGTTAAACTTTGGCGAAAAATATGGCGGCAGAAATATCTTCTTTCTCTCTCGCACATATAGAAACACTAAAAACCTCTGAAGAGTCCGTGGTCCGAACTAAAATTTTTTTTAAGTGCTTTAAAATCTATTGAAAAAAAACGTTACCACTACATGTACGAAACACGACTATATTCCCTCGTGCTTCACGTATGTACAGAAGCGCTTTTTCCAATGGATTTTAAAGCACTTGTAAGAAAATTTAACTCGGGCCACAAACTTTTGAAAGGTCAGCAGAGAAGTCATAAGTACGAGAGAGAAAGATCATATTTCTCCCATTATGAAAATATCACTATTTACTTTTGATTAAAATAAAATTTAAATATCAAATATTGTAAAATATTATGTATAATTTTTGTTTTAAAAATAGTTAAAACAATAATTTCTATTACTTTTGATTAAAATATAATTTAAATATTAAATATATTACAATATTTCTTATTTATATGAAATTCTTATTTATTTGTATATACATGAGAAATTTTAAATAATATTATTTTTACAAAAACATTTACTATTAAACATAATTACTTACCAATGAAATTTGTGTCATTAATATTGATTTATGAAATACCTCATTAAATCTCATCCGCATCACTCCTTATGTTTATTTGATAATATAAAAATCTATTCAAAATTCACTCATACTAATTTTTAATAACATGGTTGTTAATTCGCATCAGTTTATTTTTATTTCATAAAATAAAAATCAATTCAAAATTAACTCGCACTAACTTTATAACAAACACTAACTAATTATATATTCATTTATATTTATATTTACTTAGAAATTTATTTATATAATTGCACCTGAATTTTTAAGCTTCTTCTATGAAAAAATTTTGTAAGAACTAAAAACTTGAAATCTGTTGTCGAATACAAGAATGTAAACACATGTACCGAATTATCAGTACCGACACACGAAAAGAGACATATGGGGCGATTTTATTCTGCTTTATTTATCAAATTGTTACTAATACTAAAAATAAGAAAGAAAAATTATTTTTTCAATTAAATATAATAATTTCAACTAAAAATATATGTTATTATTACTAAATCAAAAAATTTTCAAATTATATTGGGGCAGGCACTTTCTTTTACGTCACAACCTGTCTGTGGCCCGTCTGCTATGTTTGTCACCGCTCTCCCATTTACAGTTGACCCCCCCCCCTGATCAGCACCTTCGTAGTAATGAGTACTAAAATTAAAATAGTCCCGCTGGAATATAAATGCGACAGTAATGCGCGGTGGGAGATTTGAACTAAGACTTTTTACGAGGATTGACTCTGGTGATTACATGAGAATAAAGACTCTAAAAACCTCCCGTAAACACAAAATTTAATATAAACCTGTTATTACATGGTTTAAAATTAAATTTTTTTCCGAATATTGCATCGTTGGCTATTACTATTCCATCTTAACAAGAATACTGACCGTCGACATCGCCTCTTTGCCATTGTGGGTTAAGATACTCCCGTCGTAACAAGAAGATCACTGACCCAACACCGTACCTGCATCGGAATTATAAAGATTATTTTTCTTATAGCTCAAGGTCCAGGAACAAAGCTCCAATCAAGTAAATAAAGGAAGCAACAACGGGGAGTAAGGAGAAAACACCGCCGACCTGCGAGTCTTTGAAACAACGAATAATTGATTTGTTGTTTTTTTTGTGTATATTTTTTTGTTTCTTATTTTTTTACGTAATAAATTTAAAAAAAAAAAAAAAAAAATATTATTTTATGCAAAGAAATTTTGTGTAACTTCT
This sequence comes from Eupristina koningsbergeri, assembly GCA_018907245.1. Classification (NCBI taxonomy): domain Eukaryota; kingdom Metazoa; phylum Arthropoda; class Insecta; order Hymenoptera; family Agaonidae; genus Eupristina; species Eupristina koningsbergeri. The sequence goes on along the minus strand of JACCHV010000033.1, from coordinate 33,424 downwards.
TTTAAAAACTGATTGAAAGTTACAGGCTATATACGACAATAAGTTGTATCATTACACAACAATCTATATATCAGCATTTTATGCAATACTTGATAGTTTTAGAATTTTGATGTATACTCATCATTCATGTATTATTTTATTCATGAAATTATAAAATATTATACTTGCTTACATTTTTAAAGTATTGAGCTTACGACTTGTTTCTCAATTTTCTTAAGGAATAAATTTGTTTTATTGATGAAATTGTACAATAAAATTACAATATAAGCTAATTCATAAATAATTTATATATTTTCTAATTAGATTTTACAAAGAGCCATTGTTACAAAAATTGAAAATAGGGTTCGTGCACACCTATATACATAAACACTTAATCAAAAAATATAATTGCAGTCAAAATCCGCAAATGAAGCTTATACGATTTCATTAGATACGAATCAATATATTTACATCCTTAACGTATTACTTGAACAATACTTATGTTGTAAATAACTATTCTAATATCTTTCGTAGATGAAAGAACAACCAATTTTACTATCCATACATTTTTTCACTGATAAGGTACATATTAAATTGGCACTTAATTTTATACGAGTTGTTTAAATTGAAATGTAACAGTTGTTCTCAAAAGTCAATGATAGCAAATAGAAGCTATAATTTATTGCATTAAATAATAATGGGAAGTTCCAAAACTCTTACGAATCGTGCTATCGCTATGTAATGCGACGTAATATATAAAGTAAAATTTGCAAGTCATGAAGTGTATAAAAGTTGTCTAGCAGCTGTATTCGTGAAAATTGTTTTTAGTTACAAACTCTATTACTGCTTTCGTACCTTGTTAAATATTTTTGCTCGTCAACATTCTCAATGAATTTTATTGTTTTTCGGCATTTTCTTATTAACTAAACAACTGTGTTGTATGTCAATGACTCAATCTCGAAATGAACTGAGCATTGTTGATCGTCAGCTACCTATTTTCTGTTCAAACGATCGTATATCAGTCACCTGGTTTGATTGGTTCCAATGAATATGAGTAAATCGCATGTGTATTAATTGCATCCACTGCATTGCACTTATAATCATCGCGTGTTCTTGATTTGTTATTTTCTTACTCTTGTTTACATATATTCATACAATTCTCGTAATGTTATTGTCTGTCTTTAAATGACTGCATGTAAATGTCCAACAGTCGTATTTTACACTTGAATCTATTAATTTACTATCTACAATTTTTTACCTATAAACTTAAATTAATTTTGTATATTTTAAGTTATTACCTAGATTCAATTAAAAGGATTTTTTAAATATATCTTTTTTTCTTATTTCAATAAAAACCCTAAAACAAACTTACAAACTTCTGACAAATTCGATTATTACTATTCCGGTGAATGAAAACATCACGGCTTACTGAGGTAGGAGTCTGTTTCGTTACAATATACTTAACAACATTTATAATAAGAATATTGAAAGAAAGTGGACTAACAATAGAATAGATAATGGATAATGAAAGTCAGATCTTAAAAACTATATTAAAGGATATTCGAAAACTACTAAATTTCTCGTTTATTAAATTAATCTCTGTTTTTCTGGTATTATTTTCACTGTTTAAAAATAACATGTAATTTTTGAAAATATGGCGTGTTAATCTATTATTGACCAAATGCAAATAATACAAATATCTAGGAATATTTTCTAAACTTCTTAAAACTCGTAGAATTAACAAAAAAAAAAGAAAAAATATAAAAGAATATTACATGAAACAATTTTTTGTAGAATAATATCTATTATCCTTTACATTCCCCAAGTTTAATAGATAATAGTTAAATAATTAACTACTCAATACAGATGAAATGCTACTTCTAAAAATTTTGTAAATATATATTGCATAAACGTAGAATGCAAGACAGGAATTAAAATTTTTTAATTTTGAAATTAAATGATTAAAATAAATTAAATAGTAAGTGTTCTTCGTGTATTTTGTCTATTATTTCAATTATTTTGCCCTTAAATCACGGTGTACTCTCTATTGATCAAATTTTTATTTATTTATTGGTTTAAGTTCAACAAAGTAATATATAACCAATCGTTATGTATAACAGTACCCTCTCATTAAAATAGATCAAGTCTATAATATATCAAATTATAAGCAGAATTTTCAGAATTTTCGCTTATATTTCGACAGATTATGTTTAGAACACCTTCGGAAATATATTATCACCTAGTTTGTAATGTATGAAAGAACAATTCAGAAACAGATACAACTACTATTTATACATAAAATGATTAAATACATACTCTACAATGTAATAAAAAAGTTTATTAAAAATATTTAACAAATAAACCTCTACTATTTTACTACTACTATGTTAATAATGTTAAAATTTAAAATTCTTTTTTATTTATTTAAAATTGGTTTTAAACAAATAAATTTGTATTTTCTATCAATTTAAAATCTTCTTGATATTAATATAATGATTCAAAATTTTAATTTATATAAATAAAAATCAATATAATTTGTAATAAAAAAATATATACTTGTATTATGCATGATTTTAATCGTAAATAATTGTTAAACAAAATTTATTATATAATATTTTTGAGGCCAACAGCTAAAAATAGATTCTTATGTACAATTTATAAACTCTTTAAATGTAAAATCTAAATTTATAAAATCATTTAACTTATAAATAAATATATATCTATGTTTAATTGAACATACTATTAATTTCTATAAGATTTTTTAATTCTTTTTAAATAGTAAATTCTTTTTAACATTATTATATCATTATAGAAAACAATACTTTACTATAATGCATACTCAAAAGCTACTATAAAATTAGTAAAATTTGCTTTCATCATCATTTTTTTATGAATAAATAAAAACATATTCTATATTGTAATATTTTATATTAAAATTTAATGTATTTGAAAATAAAAGCGTAACCATCCTATTTAATATTGAATAGAATTGTTGTTATGATTTTAGTTTATCGTATATATAATTATATAGATATATTTCTTCCTGTGAAAAGAATTTGCCGTGGTTAAAGCGGTTAAAACGGTCTATCCTGAAGGATCGGATTAAATGATTGAACAATAACAATTATATACGAGATGAATATTATTTATTTTCAATGAATCGGAAGAGAAAGTTTAATCATATAAAAAGTAGACGATATTGTAAACGTCATTTCTTTAAAGCATTTATCGAAGTTAAAGTTAAAATCATGATATTAATCGTTAAATAATTGAAGCTACTTGTGACGATATTATTTAGACTTAGGTCCAAACTAAAATCGTCGAATTTTTTATCCCAATTTTACACTTTATCTCTTTCGGATGGAAAATTGCTAAAACGGATTCTCCCACTAAGTTCGCTCTTACATTCTGACACTTTATTAGTACCTTCAGTCAATCATCATTTTGTAACCAATATTTTCCAACATATTGATCAACACTTATTTTACAGGTTCCAGTGCAGATTTTCCAACGATTGATATTTCCGCGAGCTTGAATATTAGCGCGTTTTTATGCTACACTTTGCTTTACTGGATGATTTTTTTAGTAACATGAATAGTTTTTTATTTTTTTTTTTTTAAGTATGTTACAAATCGTCACGTATATGATAGATATCACGGTAGATATGTGACAATGTCTTCAATATTTTTAAATTTACATTTGAAATAATAAATTTTTTAATATGAAATAAATAATAAAAAATTATTTAAAGAAATAAATTAAAGAATTTCATTCTTGCTTACCTTGCATTTTGGATATTCTTCTTCAGGAGCTGATCTTTTCCAGCCTAGAAGTGGAGGTATACAGATAACAGCAGATAACACCCATACCATGGCAATCATAAGAGCTGCTCTAGCAGGTGTTCTCTTTTTTAAATATTCAACTGCCTGTGTTATACTCCAAAATCTGTCTAAACTGATGAGACATAGATTCATTATACTTGCTGTGCATAATAAGACATCCATTGCTGAATGTATATCACACCACCAATAACCAAAAATCCAATAACCCATAATTTCGTTTGCTAACGAGAAGGGCATTATTATTAGACCTAGAAAAAAGTCTGCTACTGCCAAGCTAGCAATAAACCAATTTTGTATGTTTTTTAGTGCTTTTTCCGTCGCAATAGCAATAATTACTAACATATTACCAATAACAATAACAATCATTAATAGGGTCACAATGATTGAAGCTATAATTATGTGAGGTAACCCATAACCAGAGGGATAAAGTCCCTCTAGAATGTACGTATTATTATACAGACTACTATTCCAATGGAGAGTGTCATTAAAAGAATCATTCAATGTTGATTCAATTGCAGACATTGCCCCATAACCAAAAAGCAGTTGTTCAGCTTCGACATCAATCATATTATAACTATCTTTGAGTGATGTTTTATCTGCATCAAAAAACTCACTTCTATATACTTCCATGCTATCTATTAATTCAACTTCCTTATTTTCGAATATTGTTTCAACTTTTTGTAAAGGTTCTTGACAAAATTCACTACAACCACAATTAAAAGTACAAAGTACTACACGTATATCTTCCGTAGACAAGTTAATTAATGATGTACGAAAGGTATAATTTTCACTAGTAAATTGCTGTTCATTATATTTTTCTGATGAAGATAAAGATGCATAAGACAACAATAAAGTTGATGCTGTTGTTGAAAGTGAAATTGAAGAAGCAACTATCTTATTAGTTAAATTATGAGCAATATCCCACCTGTTCATGTTATTATCTACGAAGTTACTCGCCTTAGTAAGATTACTGGAGCCGACGATGCTCATTGTTAGTGGCTATTAACGAGGAACTATTTGTTCAGTAAATGATTAAAGTAGTAATTTCTGTATTTTATTTTTTGATGTTTTTAACAATGTGAATGACTATACCATTTCGGAAAGGAGTACTTCTATGGGTATATATTTAGTACGTAATATATCAACTTAAATTGGTAACAATATAAGTTAAATAAGTAATAAGTGTCTTATTATTATACATCTAGAGATCCATAAAAACATCTTTATTTTATAATTTTTTACGATTTTTACCAGTCTTTTATTTACAAAAATTATCATTGTATTGAATCTTTATTGATACTTTTTGGTCATATTATGATTATGATACTGAATTAAATATTTATCTTTACTCTTATAATGAAATGTTTTATTAATATTCAAATAGAACAACATAAAGACAAAATTGTATATTTTAGTTTAACTTTTGTTTTATTATATTTTAGTATTTTTATAATCATTTCTTATCTTAAGATTTATTTCTTTTCAGTTCATATAGCAATGAATTTGACTAAATTAGTAGATAATTGATATATGAATGTTGCTCGATTAATTGGCACGTATTAAGATATAATCAAATTAATTCTATTCTTATTCTCTTTTATTTCTCTCTCTGTATATCTATTTATTTACCTATATATTTATCTATTTATTTAGCTATCTACTTATATATGTAGTTGTATATTTATATATCCGTTTATCTATTTACCTATCTATCTTCTTGTAAAGGGATTCTAGAAAATTCTTTCTATCATAATTTACTGTAATCATTTTAACTCATAAATTACACAGACAATTGTTCAAGAAGTTGAAATATTACAGTAATAGCTTTAATAATCACAAAAAGATTAAAATAATGATGATTTTCAATCAAAAATACAGGAAATATAACAATACATATATATTCTTTATTTTTCAAAGTTTTTAAATTTTGATTTATTAGTAATTATGAAAAATTACAAGTGATATTTGTTTTAATTATTCTTTTTTTAAATAAATATTATTCAATAAAACAGAAAATAAGTAGAAAAATTCATATCGATTATGGTTCTACTCTTTGTTTACAAAATTAAATTGGTCCCTTTACCCAAAATCTTTATATTTTAACACAGTTCATATGGGATAAAACTAATTTAAATTACGACATTGTTATTTCTCATAATTTTATAATTTTAATGAGTATTGCAATTAATATTTTAAGAATTAATATTTATTATGAAATGGTATATATTTTTCATTTCCTATTTTAATATATAAATACTTATTTTCATTCATTCAGTTACTGTTATCAAATTTTAATTTTATTTTATCGTTTTCATTTATTCGTTTACTTATTCATCTATTTATTTTAATTAAACTTTTAAGTACTTAATTGATAAAAAATATTTTTAATGATAAATTAAAAATGCGATAATATTTTAAAGTGAAAGTACTCTAATATTAAATACACAAAGTAAATTAAAAAATATTCTTTATATATGAAAATGTCTGTGTAGTTTCATTGATTTTCTTGAATATAAATATGTAGATATATACAAAAGTCACATTACCACTCATTATAAGGACTACAGATCCGTATATATATATATTTTTTTTAAATGTATATTACGATTGTCGAATTATAAGAGGATTAAGTTTATTTAATTTTAAATACCTTTGAAATTCTTCATATGCTCTTAATAATATTTTTAAAAAATATGTTAAATAGATACTCATCTTTTATCTGATTATCTGTACTTTTAAATTAATTGACGATTAACTGACAAAATGTTGAATTAGCATGATGATACAGAAATTACTATAATTTCTAAAGAGTCCTTGAATTACTAGGAATATTTATTATGAGAAGGGAATAAAATTATTTTATTTGAATTTAATTGTTGCTACTTTTCTTATCATTTGATTGTTATTCAATATTTTAGGAAAGGATTAAAATAAGAGTATATATGAACTACTTTATAGATCTATGTTTCATTCTGCTTTAAATAAAATCAATTTATTTTCATTTTAGTTCTCTTCTTTCTTCTCTATTTTATTATTTGTAACGACTTATTTAATTATATATTACTAAACTAATAATATAAATAAATTAAGGAGGATGCTTTCGTAATTATTAGTGTTTACATGAATTATTATTTCCCATTTGTATATTCATTATATTTTTATTATTGTAATTGCTGTTATGATAAAAGTATATTGTATCGCAACACTCTTTTCAGAAAAATTTCTTTTATTTTTGAAAAATTGCTGACACGTACATCCATACACATATATATTTCAGGTACATACATAAACAGTGTTTTTAAAACAATAATTAATTAATTTTTATAGAATTATTATGGTTATTTTAAAATATATTTTTATATTCGTGTAATAGTTATTTAAAAAGATAAGTTAAAATGAAAAAACTATTTCATCATTATCTTTAACATTTTGGAAAATTATTCATTATACTTATAGTAAACTTATTTTTAATCAACATAAATTAAAACTGGTAGATCATAAATTCACAAAATTCGTATTTGTTATACTTAATTATTTAAGCCTTGTATTGAAATAATTAAGTGTATTCAATATTCAAACAACTTATTCACTTATACGTGTTTTAACTTAGTTATATATTTTAGTTTGTTATATTAGTAAACTTTATTGAACATTTTTTGTGCTCGGACAGGTTAAGGCACGCACATACATTCGCAATCTTAAACTAGAAATTATGAATGCACTTGGGGCCATCAATATTTTTTATTTTTTTATGCCTTGTGCATGTTTTTATTTTATTTATTTTATTGTGAAAAAAAATAGACAACGGGAAGTAGGCAGAGAACAATTCACGCGCGTGCGTTCTCTTCGCAATGAGTCTTGCGACTAACTATGTAGTAGGTTTAAATCGTTTTACGAAGCTGTTGTCAAGAAAGATGTAAAGAGAAACAGAGTGACATGGGTTGGGTTCTATGAGCGCAAGCGTGGTTGCAAGATTATACACACGTATATACGCCATCGTTATGCTTCCGCCCTTTCTAAGATTATTCTATAAATATAATAGTTGATTTCATGAAATATAATTACAATATAATGTCACTGACTTTATACTACGCGCTATGTTACCCCTGATTAAATATACTAACCCTTATTCGTAAAACAATAACTGCCAATCGAAATATTTACATAGAATATTTATGCAATTGAGTTAATATATTCAATAAGCATATAAAAAAATTTCTTAACGCATAAGATAACATATAAGTTTCATTATTATAACTACCATTTTTTAATTTATTGTAATATTGTATTTTTATATTTCTTAATAAAATTATTATCGTTACTTTGTAACTTAGTACATAATATGATCATTTCTCATGTATGAAAAAAATAAGTTAATTTTTTTCCAAATGTCATTATTTTATCTTATAACTTTTCTATACAAACTCAAAATATATAAAAAATTCGTCATTATTTTATATTACAATATAAATTACATCTTTTTTGTGAATATTCATTAAAATTAACATATATATGTATATATATTATAATTTATTATAAAATAAATATTTAAACTTTTGAATCAAAATAATATAACTTTCTTAAAATGAAGAAAAATATTTATTTTCATAAAAAATACCGTAATATTATATTTTGATATTTTCTATATTCTCTATGATTCTTAAAAATATTCATTTTTTCTTATTTTTAATAATCAATAATTTATTATAATTAAATTTTTTGAAATAAATAGAACGTCATTTATTTAATAAAATTCAAAAATTACTAATTTGAAGCTAAAAATTAAAAAACATTAATTCAATATAAGCATTTTCAACCCTGTTCAGATCTTTATTATAATGTTTATTAAAATGTAGAACAATTATAAATGTACAGAATTAGAAGGAACACTCTCCATTGTTTACTTTTGGTTAATAACTATAAATATAATACATAGATGAATTAATATATACAATGAATGTTTTTTTTTATAATTCACAATATTATGGATTTAACTTTAATATAAATATATATTTATAAAATTAAATTTGAAGCATCATCAACCTTGTTTGTTTAAGTAAATTTCAGATCCGGATGAGGTGCGGTGCGAATGAAACTAAATTATTCAATTTATTTTTTCGCCGACAAGGACAAGGTATTCATTGTCCTTGTCGAAGCTAATTTATTAAAACACGAATACAATTATTACATACATATGTTTAATAGATACAAAATTACTTATTTTAAATATAATTAGCTAATCTTACGACACAAGAATGAATTGATATTTTACAACGTATTAGTCGTAACTTTACAGATTTTAATGTAAACATTATTTAAAATCACCTCAAAGTATATGATTCAACGACGTCATGAACTACGTTATGCTGTTATTATTTATATTGTTGTTGAAGATCATATTAAATTTGAAATTTATGATTTAATTATTCTCTTGTTAGTTTATCGTATTATTGTTAATTTTAATATTCCGTATATTTGAAAAAAAAATTTCGGAATATGGTAAAAACATGCAAGTATGAAATTTTTCAATGTTTTTATTATTACAATTAATTTTATATTATTGTGTTCTTATGTATTTTTAATATGTTTTTTAATAAAATAATCAGGATAATTATTTTCTATAAGAATAGATTACACTATCTCTAGTTTATTTTAATGAAAAATTGGTTATTGGTTCGATAATAATGAGAGTCGATCTATTAAATTATAAACTATATTTTTCTTTTGCCATAGTGTGTAATTGGATTTGAAATTAAGTATCCTGTTTGATTGTGTAGATTTCCGATGCCAATTCATAATAATTCTATTATTTTAAGTTTTTATAATGGAATTTTTAAATACAATAGATTGTGTCATCTACATATCTATAATAATACAATGGAAAGCAATTGTATTCATTTTTTAGTGAATTTAGGCAATCAGACTTCAAGTTATCAATCACTATGTTAACAAATAAAGATATTGGTAAGTCCATTGGGATACCAAAAATTTGTTTGTACAATTTCTTGTCAAATATAAAATATATGTTGTTAAAAAAAAACTTTGTAATTTTAAAGATATCATATAAGTTGAATGAAATTTTATTCATGTTATGTATATTATTTATTCTTTTTTCTAGGTTTTCTATAACTAGTTCATAGAGCACATTTGTGAATAATGAACTTACCTTTAAAGAAATCAATATATGGTTTATTGGGATTTTTATGTTCTTTAATTTATTTTTAAGTTCTAAGCTCTTGTTAATTATCAATATAGGAGGCTTTACAGATTTTTTTAATTCTTTATATAATAGTTTTGATAAAAAATGCAGAGGACTATTGATGATTGAAATTATTGGACGCAATGGATAGTTGATTTTATGGATTTTTGATAGTCCATATGTTTTCGCTAAATTATTATTCGTCTGTGATAATTCATTATTATGGTATTTTTTATCTATATATTTATTTTCATTGAGTTTTTTTTAATAGTTTGTGTGTATTTGTTTGTAAGTTTTTTAGTAGATTTCTATTTATTAATTTGTATCTTCCAACAATTTATTCATTTTACTTTTATATTCCTCAGTAATAATACATACGGTCACATTGCCTTTATCGGCATTGGTAAAAAATACATTTTTATTATTTTTTAAGAAATTTTGTCAATTTAAGTTTTTGATTACCAATTTTTATATTTTTCTTGTCAATATTTGTTTTTTTATTATTAATATTCTTTTTAATGTATTCTATAGTTAATTTTCTGATACCCTTTTTGTTATGATCATTAGTATTTAAAACTGGAAAGGATATCTTAATATTTTTGATCGTGGTGATTGCGCCTTTGTATGTAAAATTATTATTTAAATTATAATGCAGGCTTAGAGATACAATATTAAAAACGTCTATCAGATATTTATATCTGGTACACAGTGTACTATTCTAAAATTAAAATTTATGAAATTAAACTAATTGTAAAATATTATAAGTTAAATCAAGACTTACTGTATACATGTACTGAAACTTAATAGTAAATACGTAAAATTGAATGTCATATTTAAATATTAAGTACAATAATGTTCTGTACAAAATAAACAATTTCTTGTATCATATTATGAGTTTATATTCTTAATATAATACACATAATATTTTATTTTACAATTAGTTTAATTTCATGAATTTTAATTATGTATACAATTAAGTTATATAAGATATCAGACATTATTTATATATTTCGTTGTGACGATCCTTGTATAGGTGTCGTTATTAAAAATTAGATTGATGAAAAAATATCGCCGACGTTTCAACAAGTATGTTGTCTTCTCCGGAATCTATTATTTTTACTGAAATTATTAATAAATAAATTATACAGAAAATTCTAATAAATATACAATATCTTACCTTAAATATGTAATAAATTTTATACTATGAAAGGGAGTGGTTTGATCAATTATACATTAGTAAGAAAACATTGAAAATTTAGTTTTACATACATCTTGTAATAAATCTAATACTAAATTTTACCTAAAATTCTACGAAGACATATTAATTATTCAAACTTATTATGTCCTCTTGTCTATTTATACTATTATTGTGTGATATTACATAAAACATTTCTGTTACAGGTTATTTTTTATTATTCATCTTTCTTTCAAGGATCAATACATTTTTTCAATTAATCTTACTTTTCGAATTTTTTTGCATATATTGTAACAATTGAATAATTATTTCGATCTTTTTTACATTAATTAATTTTAATTACTAAGCTGGATTTTGTTTGTTTGATATTTTTTTTATGTTTTGATCATTGTTTCTTGAAATAAGCTAATAAATTAAAAAAAACTCGGAACACACAAAGTTTCTTTAATAAAAAAAATTGATAATTTCATAAAACTAGTCACATCAGACATGGAAAAAAACAATGGTATATATATTGGAATATTTTGATTACATAACAATATACACTGGAGAAATAAAATGCAATTTAGAAATAGGAATTAATGAACGTGAAGAAGATAAAAACAATTGTTCAATTATCGCAATATATGCAAAAAATTACGAACATGAGATTTATTAGAAAAATATATTGATATTTGATAGGAAGATGCATGATAAAAAATACTTTGTAACATAAATGTTTTATATAATATCACTTCACATATTACATTATTGAGAAAACAAACTTTTCCTCTTATGCATGTGAATAAACTGATTTCTTTATTAGAAATTCATAAACAGAAATTTAAGTTGTTTATTTAAATGCTTATTATGAGTAAATATTATTCATTTGTTATTTTTTAAAAAAACTTTAGCAACTTTTTGAAGAATCCTTGACAGTTGACTACCGTTGATTATACGTTTCAAAACCTAATAACGTGAGACGGAAAAGTATCCCATTACATTGTAATGTCTTATAGTACCTTATGTGAATTTTGTCAGTTTATTGAAATAATCCCATTTTCTAGTCTAATTAATTTAACTTACTATATCCTGTTTACTATGTTACATATATTTTAGCGAAAGCAATTATTCTCAGTTTTTGAATAAATTTCTTTTCCAGTAGAATATTGCTACGTATTATACCTGTTTTACTTATTCTACAAAAATAAAAATTTTGTAATTTTTTATTCTACTATTTTTAAACTTAGAACATTACATATTGTATTTATATTTAAATTTTGTTTCATTTGAAGAAACCTCAGTTAGCATGCTTTCAAATAGGTTGACCTTTTTTCTCTCACTTTGAAGAAAAGCAAAACAAAAAAACAAAAAAATTATACAGAACATGTATAATTTTTTACATATATACATGCATATTCTAAACCCCTTTATTATTATGCATGCTATCATTTCCTTAGCGTTGATTGTCTTCCTTAGGTAATCTAGAAGTCCTGTATCTTGTATCTCCATGTATACTCTGTTGTATTTAGCTTCTGCCATCCTGCTCCTTCTGTATTATTCCTGTATATCTTTGTCTCTTTGTCTTATCTCGTTATATGCATTTATTCCCTCTATCTTCCAAATTTCAAATGCCTCCTGCTCAGCCCTATGTTATTTAGCCATTTTTCGGTCTCATCTGTCTCGCTCTCTGTTGTCTCTTTTCTATATTCCTCGTAACACTTTCTTAGCCACCTTTTCTTATCCAATAGCCTGATCTTATTCTCGTATTTTAGCTTTCTTATTTTCCATTCAATTCTCATTTGGCACTCATCCATTTCCTCGTACACCAGGTATCTTGGAGTGCCAAAATCTAGTTTCAAGGTCCACCGGTAGTAATCTGTCTTAATCTTTTCCATTTCATCTGTTTTCTGATTTCTCCAGATCTCTACTCCGTACTCCATGACCCCCTTGACAAGATAGTTAAACAACATCTTTCTCATACTAAAGTCTCCGGCACACATTCTTTTCGCCAACCTCCATGTTCTTCTCGCTGCAATCCTCGCCTTATATATTTTTTCTTTTATATGGCCCTGATGCCTTCCGTCGTTTCTGAACACATAGCCCAAGTAGTTCGATCTTTTCACCATTTCAATTTGCTTCCCTATTCATTTTCAACTCTCGGACACCTGATTTATATCTTTCTTAATCACCATGATTTTGATCTTCCCTGTGTTCAGATGCATCTCCCTGTATTCTAAGAATTTTTTCAGCGTTGCCATCATCCCCTGCATGGCTTCCCTGTCAGATCATCCGCTACGCCAATGTCCATGTCCTGGTATTTTCAATCTTTGTGCCACCTATGTTGCTTCTTCTCATTTCCTGTTCTATCCCTACTATGTATGTGTTGAACAGCAAGGGGCTGAGACAGCAATCCTGTCTCAGACCCATATTTGTCCAAAATTTCTCCATTAGTCCCTCTGTGGTCCTTACCCTGCATTTTGTCTCTTCATATATCTTTTTCATGTTGTCTGTTAATGCTTTGTTATATCCATTTTCTTCCATAATATGCCAGAACTTTTCTCTGTTGACAGTGTCAAATGCCGACTTCAGATCCACAAACAATATATATAAACTGTTTTCTTCTCTGACAGTTCTCTTTATCAGGTAGTTTAGTATATATATATTGTCTGTGGTCGATCTTCCTCTTCTGAAGCTAGCCTTTCCTTCTGTATAGATAAATATATTATTTTAATGAATATTTTCATTAAATTCTTTTATTCTTCGCTTTGAAAGAAGAATTAACATCATATAGTCGTAATCTTCGATCATCTTAATCAAAAATATATCTCTTTGATGAATATTAACTATGGTTAAAGAGTACTCAATATCACTATAATTAACATTCTAAACATTTAAATCTTACATGATCATAAATACAGCTATATTTTACTTTTTTTTGGTTAGAAAATACAATAACTAATATTATATCTTTGTTTATAAGATGGATTTTATAAATAAAATATTAAAATGGAAAGAAGTGAGGGAAGGAGATTTTGCTGCGGGGTTGAAAAATAATACGTCGATGATTTCGCGTAATCACATATAACAAATCAATTTATTTTGTTACGGCATAAAAATCCTCTGCGTTCAGGAGGAAAAGCCTGAGTGCGTCAACGAGAAAAATAAAATATAAAGACTTACAGGTGCGACTGCACATGCAATGATAATCGGCGCTCGCAGGCGCTTTCGATCGGCGGCTTGCAATCATGGAAGCCGCGATGTGGGTGTCGGATGACGCGCTGAATAAGTGGGGCACTTTAGGTGTCCGTCAAGACTCACTCAGGAATCGATCGTCGAGCACTGCCGAGAAAAGTATCAGGAGCGATTGGTCCTGCACTCCCTGGATCCATCAGAGACTTCGCCAATACACTACACTCATACACACGCAACGCAAAATCCACAAATTATCGAACTCTTACAAGCGAGAGTGAAAAGCAACGAAAAAACAAGAATATTATATAGCCGGCGTACAGTACGCGAGGTCGCAGAAAATTGAATCTTCTCCTCCGCATCGGACTCCACGCAAGTCAGGTTTCTTCCGGGTCCGCCCCTATTCCGTATATTTCACAAAATTTTGCAGTTTCCCTCTCACTTTCACTTTTCAAAAGTAACGAAGCAAGCTCGTGTGCAAACTGCACCGAACAATATTATAAAATCACTTTTTAAAGAACATCAATGTGAGCACTAATATATCCATTGCGTCATTCGAAAAACGATTTTTATTTGAAAATTAAAAACTCATTATTTTCATTTTAATATAAATTAATACGTGACTATATTTATAAAAATATAATATAATTATTATAAGATCATTAAGTAAATCAGGTGATATTATTTTAAATTGTACACTCTCTTAATAATTTGATATTCTACAAATTAATAACTGTACTTTAAATTATTCTTTACATATCTGAAATTATTATCAATAACTTAAAATTTATATATAATATTCTAGCTTGGTAATTTTTTTCCAATCAAATTTCATAATATGCATATTGCCTCTGTCTTACAGTAATATTTCTACTTTTCTTTTAATTTTTTTCTCATAACAATATAGAAATGGAAGAATTATATTTATACAAATTTCCTAAAAATCTCGAAGCAACAAAAAAATCAAAGAACCTTAAATATAATTTTGAATATTCAAGATTTCTAGTACTCAATAATCTTTTGTTTTTAATTCAATTATCCAAATCATGATTAAAAATTCACTTTAATTATGATAGATGATGGAATTACGTTAAACTTTTTCAATTTCATTAAATTTTTTATTATTTCTCCAAATATTTTTATCATCTGTCTTTTCTAAGCAAAAATGATAATATTTGATATACTTACACGTATATTTGAGGGTAATCATCGATATTCTTTATCTCGATATGATATTTCTATATATGTCTGTCAACTCACTTAAGAATTTGTTTAACCATATTTTTAAATGAGTAAATTATAAAATTCAATATACTTTTCATAACAAAATGGCGATTGTTTGTATTATTACTGATGATTTATAGCTCATATGATAATAACACTGGCTTAAAAAAAACTACATCTTTTATCATATACTAACCTCCTTTGTGTATTGAATTACTTTAATATTTTATCCACGGAACCATTACTTACTATAGTATTATTTTGACCAATTGAATTCATGTCTAAATATTATTTCAAATACTATTATATAAAATTATTTTACTGACAATGCTCAGTATTCTTCAATAGCAACCATATCCTACTCATATTTAAAATATATTTTATATGATTTTTTTGTTAATCTTGTCTCCTATGCAGGGGCCGTTTTATGAGTATTTTATGCCTGATGTACCTATCTATAAGTATCTCCATAATTTTACGCAAAAAAGTAGATAGGTCTGTAGTCTTTTGGGTAGTTATGTTTTGCTTTGTCTGCCTTTGGCAAGAACACAATTTTGGTCGGTATCCATCACTGCGATATATAGCCGGTTGGTGGACTGACCCTAAAAAGTCCAGATAAAGCACTGGCCACTAAAGTCTCCCCTTTGCATTAGTGCTGAAAAGACTCCACCCGGTCCTGCATCTTTCAAAGGTTTAAAGCTATTTAGGATCCACTTAACTTTTTTTGTATCTATAATTTTCTTCGATAGTCTCCAGTGTTCTTGATTTGTCGACTTTAGTTGTCGATTTTTGTAATGTAGTCTGGGAAGTGGGTGTATATGAGCACGCTCAGAACCTTCTGAGCATTGTTTTCGTCCCATTTTTCATCTTTCGTTCTAACTTTTCCGATACTGTTTATTGGAGAGCTCTGTAGGATCAGACAGAGCCTGGCGGTGTCCATAACTCCACTAAGATTCTCACAATGCGTCCTCCAGCCTATCTATTCGGGCTGTTTTATAGCCATCTTATATTCGTTTCTGATCTTTTTATACTTGATCCGATCTAGGGCGTCTTTCGTCTTATATGACCAATTATACAACTTCCTTACTTTTCTGCGTAGGGACTCGAGTCTGGATTCCATTAAGGTACGCCATTCCTTCGAGATCTCTTGTGTTCTGAATAGTTTAATTCATACGTCTCCTTTATTAGACAGGAAAGAGTGTTATTTCTGTGGCTAATTATGTCTACATTCCTGAAGAGATGAAACTGTTGAGCTTTCGTTAAGCTCTTCCTGAAATCTACCCCAGTTTATCCTTTTTAGATTCTTGGTGTAGATCTTCTGTTCTCCTATTCCGCGTATGGTAAGGTGATTAGATTGTGATCAGGTATGGTTACCTCGTCAGAGACTTTCCACTCCTCACTTTTCACTAATCTTTATTGTTACTAAGGTTAAATCAATAATTTTCTCCCTTATAGAGTTTTGAAAAGTTATTTATTGCCTATGTTCAGTATCTGTATATTAGTTGTTAGAAGATAGTCTATTATTATTATTATTATTAGTCTGTTATCTCCTTAAATTTGTGTTTGAGCTTCCCTAGATTTTGTGGTGAGAGTTTGCGTCACATCCCAACACCAGCCCCATGTTTTTGCTTTCGTATTATCCTATTAAACTTGTTACTTCCCTTTGAGACCAATCTTGTGTGATCGCAAAAACTTATTAAAAAAAAATAAAATTTACAAGTATATGGACTAAGAAAATGTGAAAAAGCCATACTAAAATACTTAGAAGTTATAGTTTATTTAATAAAACTACAAAATAATTTTTAATTTCCATGTCATTATAATATTATATTTATTCATAAATATTTAATAAAAAAATACTAAAAATTATATTATAATAATTTTTATTATTGTCTACTTTTATAAAAATATAATTTATAATCAAAAGAAAATTGAAAATGTTTTTTAGTTTACTAGATTAACTACAATTTTTAAGTATTTTAATATCGCTTTACGTTTAAATGTAGTCCATATATCTATACATAGCATTTTTTAAATAGATTTTATAACACTTAAAAAATTTATTTCATCGAGTCTGGTACTTATTGGGGTCACTAATATCACCAAATGCGTGCGAGAGAGAAAAAACATATTTCATCCGCCTTGATTGTTTATTCTATTTAACATAGAGCTTAGCATTTTGTAGTATCACGTAGTACTTACTCTTCAACGATCTGAAAATATAACTTAAAAAATATTTGTTAATTTTTAATGTAATAATTCTTCTTTAATTACTTATATACAATTATTATCATTTCTAATAAATCGTTGAATAGTAATTTCAATCATTTGATGACTTGAAGTTTTTCTAAAATTATAACGATATCTTACCAAAGATGATCAAAGATATTAATAAGCAGAGGAGCGATTGTACCAATTCTCACTATTGTCTCTAGCGTTTGAACTAAAATCCTCTTCATGAAGCAACGGAGAAGTATCAAAAACGAGAAGTGTGGCAATATATGAACAGATAAAATTGCTTTAAATATTTTAATTTAATAACGAAGCTGAACTCATTACTTACATTGGAGCTGGTGGAGAGAGTGCCTACCTTCTTCCTCTTAATTATTAATTAATTAATAAATAAATTCCCTTTAATTCCTCAACAATTAAGATTTTAGTTTGTAAATTATCAACCGATATAAAAAATTAACACTGGCATTAATAAATCTCCCTGTTCATCTGAAATGGTATATATTGTAATCATTTACACAAATTAACTCATTTCCCTACTTCTAATTTTCTAATCAGTTTGTATACAAATTGATTTTGTTCGTAATATTATTAACTAAAATTTGTTCATTGATACTATTATGTAAAAATTTTAACTTTTTATTTTTATAGCAGAAAATGCAAAAATGCATGTACTTAATCAGGTTATTAAAAAATCTATATATCATCACAAATTTTTAATATCAATTTTTAATTCATACGGAATTTATGAAATTTAATATTAAATTTACACAATATTTATTTTGTATTGTACAATATTTATTTTTATTTAAATATCATTTTTACTAATATTTTTTATAAATTAAAATTAAAAAGAAGTTATATATTTTAGATTAAATTAAACTTTAATAGTATAGTAAAAAAATTTTTCAAAAATATTTTAATAGAAAAGTTGTATATGTATTTATATATATTACCGATTATAATATCGTCAATAATTATTGGTTGATAATCACTTATTCTCATTGTTCTCAAATCATTTATTTTGTTACGTGACAATTCACAGTTAAATATGTAATTTTTAGTAGTCATAAAAACAACTATTACAAGTTTTACCAGAAAAATGTATTGTAAAATGAAAAATATTACTGTTGACCTTGACAAAAATATACATTTATTTTTGTGCACCACTAAATATATACCTTCTACCAATACTTGCATCACACTCTTTCAGCCTTATTTAGTTTATTTTTAAATAAATTAACTTACCATATCGTTATTATTCAGTGATATATCAGCGGCTTAATATTAAATATCTTATCTTATAATTTCTTTTAAAAATTATAATAAAAATATATATATTTCAAGTAAAAATACTTTTTCTCGTACTTTTATTTTTATATTAAATAGAATTGCTTTAAAAAAGAATGTTATTTTACTTTTGCATTAAATAAAAAAAGTGAATAAAAAAAAGAGCTTATGCAGAACTGAATGCAACTAATTGAGTCAAAAACTTTTAGCTAAGAAAGAAATGGTTATGATTCTTACCACACAACTTCTCTCTCAACTCAGTAAGAATTGACACGTTTATTACATTTTAATCAATAAAAAATTTTTTATTTACAAAAAATTGTCAAACAGTCAATAATACAAAATAAATATACTATAACATTTTTAAGAATAAAATTAATCAAAATGTCATAATAACTGATATTTTTTCAATACACAATACATAAATTATGAAAGTTCTTTTAAAATACAGGAAAATATGACTATTTTTAAGTTTGTATAATAATTAATTTTACGTAATAATTACTAATAATTTTTAATTTAGACTATATTTTAATACAATTTTTTTTTATTGTCAATATTATTAAGTATATGTTTTTTGCAGTATGATATTTAAAGATCTTTTACTCTATACTGAGTCACATATTTAAAAGTAATAATATCGTGAAAAGTTTAATAAAATAATATACATGGCTTACATATATAATAAGAAAATATGATCGATTTTAAAAAAAACTAAATTTAAAATTATTATCCGAAAATAAATATGTATTTTTTTCCAAATTACAAGTACTTGTATCCACAAAAAAAGCTATATACACAATTTATATATTGTTTATATATTATTACAAAAATTAATTTTATGTAAAATTAAAAGTCATAAATTTTTTTAATATTTTATAATTATTTTATTATATAATGTATAAAAAATGAAGGTAAAAAAATTTATTTTCTATTTTATTCAGAAAGTATTATCATAAATTATGTATTAAATAATTATGTATAAATAATTTGTGGATACAAGGATTCTTAAGTGTATATTATACATGTATTATATTTTTAAAAAATGAACGATTGAATTAAACAGGTGATAATCCTAATTATGTTCTTTGTTCATTAAAAAATACATAAAAAGCTTTAAACTGTAAAAATTAATAATTATTACATTCAAAAATTATATTCATTATATTATATTAAATATAAATTAAAATAATTATCTTAATTATAGAGTTAAAACACTAAACGCGACATATGTTTAAAATATCTGTTTTATTATATGACATGATTTGTTCGTTTGACATTACAAGTAATAGATGTTTACATTGAGAATTTTAGTGTGTTTTCTCGTTAATTAAAAAATCTATTTTTATTTGCACTTTTTGAGTAATAGGCAATAATGGAATTATTATTTTTTCCATTATTTGCACATTGATTCTTGTTATTATAAAGTTTATTTTAATACGATATAGGTTTTCATTTTATATGACTAAATAAAATGTGAATGATTTATTAAAAATATTGAAGCAACGTCACTTATAACCAATTAATAATAAATTTATTATTATTCTTGACAATAAAAATATTTAAATAAGGTTTGTTTTGTTAATTTGTAATACTTTGATATATATAATATTGACGGAAAATTTTCTTATTAATATTAAAATTATATTAATTTTGTTATATTCAATACAATTTATTTAGATCATCAATAAATCTAAATATAATAGTATGCAATTATTTAGATTTATTACTCGTTTTTTATATTGTTAAGTCACTTCATAACGCGTTAAATTATATCCAAATCAGTAATTTTAAATATGGAAAATTTTCTAAATCAACCTTGAACAATAAACAAGCTAAATTACAAAATTGAAGTTCAAGAATGAAATTTAAAGTTTCAACTTTAATAATAAATATTAAAAAAAAATTGAAATTCAATTATTTAGATTATATCATACATTTAGAAATCCATTTAAAAGGAGTAAAATCAATAGAAAAAATAAGGATATAAAAGATTAGAATCTACATAAATATGGACCTAAAAGTCCTCTTTTACTTGGACTATAATGTATTTTTTTTGTTTATATTTTCAATCATATAGTTGATAAGTGTTTTTTGGGCTTTTTTTTAATGTTAATTGTTTTGTACATTTCATTATGCAAATTATCCAAATTAGTATTTTTAATATACGAATTTGAGACAACTAAATCGTCTTGATTAAATTTACAACATAATCATGTAAAATTTAAATAAAATGAATCACATATATATAAAATCGATAAATAATTTCAAAATAAACTTTATGAAATTGAGTATTAATCAAGCTTATAACGGATTGACATTACAATAAAACTTCAAAGTTCATTTAAAGGAAGGAGTAAAATTAATAAACAAAATAAGAATATAAAGAAGGTCTCAAATAATTAACTAAATACAATTAATATGTTAGAAGATTAGTACTAACTATTCGATCGTATAAACATGATGATGATATGATATAGAATAATAAGGTTGCAGAAGCAGGTAGCATCTAAGCACTTATGCTCTCCGAATCAAGTAAATGCATGCGTGCTCTTGATTTGAAAACCTGAATGTCATTGATGTTTCTCAAGCTGACAGAGAGGATTTTTCAGGAGTAGGAGATGTTAATGTGAAAGAATTTCCTCAAAATCTACATGGAAAGGAGGGTATGTCCAGAGGTGTCACATCTTCCATTATAAGGTCAACGGATACTTTAAAATAGAAGAAAGCTAGGTGGCAGACAAGAGTATTAAGATTTAGGAGATTCCAACGGATGATAATTACAAAGTACTACTTATGCTCAACAGTAGTGAGCCACTCTAGCTCATGCCTGTAAAGACAGATGTGCTCATTCGTTCTTACATGATAGATATAATGAATTCCAATGTGAATTAAACGCTGTAGTTTAAAGTCAGTAACGTCGCAATAAGCCAGTGAACAGTAGTCAATAATAGGGAATAA
This sequence comes from Eupristina koningsbergeri, assembly GCA_018907245.1. Lineage (NCBI taxonomy): Eukaryota > Metazoa > Arthropoda > Insecta > Hymenoptera > Agaonidae > Eupristina > Eupristina koningsbergeri. The sequence continues at coordinate 11,331 of JACCHV010000033.1, read as the reverse complement.
TAAAGTTTGAATGAGATTTCTGCCCAGCCTAAGATCAGTGCTTTTCCTGAAGAAATATAACCGATACATTAAGTAATGTGCTTTCTTACACATTTGAGAGACTTATTCTTTCCAATTACGCTTAGTGTTGAGCACGATCTTTAGACTGCGTAAAGATGATTAAAAATCAACCTTTGTATTTCCCGCCACCAAGTATGGATTAGCTTTATTTTCCAAATTATTAATGAAGTAAACAGAACCGATGACGATGACCTTTTTTAAAAAGATTATTTATAGCCCAGCGAATGATTCTTTTAGCAGTTTGTAGTCCATACGTTAAGATTCTCAAGGGGACATCGGTAGTAAATCCAGAGGTCATCAGCATAAATTAATTGTGATATTTTAACAGCGAGCCGCATGCTGATGTCATTAATGTAGATGAAGAATAATAGAGGTCTAAGGACTGCATCTTGCATTACACCATAATTAAACTAAATAAAACAAAATAATTTACCATCTACACCAATTAGATTCTGCTTCTTGTCAATAAGATAATGATGCGATCTACCTGATGATCGTTTTAAAAAAGCAGAATAACGGAAGCTTTGGAAAAAGTTTAGATGACCGACCATATCAAAACCTTTACTGTAATCAAATAGTAAGATCATTCTCAATATCTTGCTTTATATCATCATTCAGCTTGAGAAAAGCAGACTGAGTAGAATAACCATCAGGGAATCTAGATTGAAAAGGATCTAGAAATAACCTAGTTTTATGATAACAAGTCAACTGTCTATGCAATAGCCACTCTAGAACTTTGGACAAAAACAGAGGACAGAGATAGGGTAATAGTCCACGAGAGAAGCTGGCGTGCTTATCTTGCCCAGAGCGCACACAATCAATTTTTTCCAATGCGATGTAAATCGGAACTCACAAAAAAATAGATTAAAAATTCAGTGAGTATGTGTCGTAGATGGAGAGTCGTCGCGTGGTCAGGTTAGCTACTTATTATATTGATATAATAAAATATAAATATATTGTTACATGTTTCAATTTAGTAAAATATATAATGTATAATATATATTATTTAATTGCAAGTCAACTCCTGAAATTTATTTTAAAATTTCATTTAATTTGGTCTTAGCGAGACTATCGTAGCTATAGGCTGTAACATTCCGATAGTTTAAACTATACTTCCTCGTGTAATTCCAAGACGTTAGCATGATAAATTAATTAAGTTCGCAATCCCGAATAATATAATAAAAACTCCGTTTCATCATAAGTCTAAATTAACGATTGCGAAAAGGTCAATTGCAGCAATAGTACGAATTATAATTTATAAACAAATTAGGAAATCAGTATTCATTTGCATTATAATATAACACGAAAGACTACAAAATTGCATAATCATAAACAAAATCACATGATTGACTCAAGTCACCTATGAATCGAAATTAATAATTGAGAAGTAACATGTAAGGGATCAAATTGCTAAAGATGTAAAAGACAGAGAAAATATGTAGAAGACGCTTTTTACTCCTGGACAAGTATATTGTAAACTCAAGTTTTCAGGACTCCAATCCTGACAATCTGGAGTGATGACAGACAGCTGCCTTTAAGAAACTGCCCACATAGTTCTTTCGGATCAAAAATCGTTAAACTACAATCATTGCCAATAACTATAACGCAAATAATAATTAAGAAAATGTCGATTTAAACATTGTAATATTTTTTAACGACTCTATCTTATATTATTCTTAATGAAAATACTAACAATAGTATATTGAATTTGTAAACTAATCAAAATATTAAATCAACAAATAATATTCAACTACAAATATCTTAATTATTCATTTATCAATTAATTATATTCTGAGACGTAACAAGGCTTTCATTTGTTTGTAAATACATGTACACAGCCTTGCATATATGTTTACCTCGAAAAAGTTACTTCAGCTAAATCGATGATCATTTATTTTAATTTTTCATTACAACTTTCTATTTATTCTCCTTTATTTTTCATGCAACAAATATCCCCCTTTACCTTTTCTTATATTAACCCCCTAATTCTAATGGATATTACTTTAGTTCATAATTGAAATCCACCAGGAGAAGCAGCTCCTTGTTTTATGAACGACTTTTCCTACACTAAAACGTAATCTGTTAAACGTTTATTAAAATCTATAATTCATATTCATGAAACGTATTAACTCTAAATGAGAGAACTAGAAATAAATGCGACAAACGGGCCACAGTAGGTTTGTGTTATAAAAAAGTGCCTGTGCCATAATTTGAAAATTTTTAAATTTTATAATAATTTTACATAATTATACATAATTATATTTCATATTATTCTATTCTATTTAAAAGCTAATTTTTGTTTGATATTAGTAAAAATTTAGACAAATGTAATAGAATAAGATCAACCCATATGTCCCTTTTCGTGAACCAATATTAATAACCCCATAATTAATGTAAATAATAATGTAAACGCGTGTATCATAGAACATATTCCGTGTGCTTACATCGTTGTTTCTTAAACGCTTATAGCCAAGGAATAGATATTAAGCTTTTAACAGTTTAAAAAATTCTTTCGAGAAGAACCTAAAAAATTAATTTAGATCTCTGTTACAAGTGTATGTATATTTTGAACTTGTTATATATATAACATTAATAAGCGATAATTATAGAGTGATTTTTATTTAAATTTATAAACATGAATAAATGGTGAAGATAGTAGATATAAATGGTGAAATTTAGGAATGAATTAAACAAAACCATTTTTATATACATATTAATAAATTTAATAGTAAATGTATTAAAATAAAAATACTCTAGTTATATATGTATATAATGTATTAAAGTACATGCTTCACTTTTCAGTACAAATTAAGTACATATTCGCATAATAAATCTTTTTTCATATATTATTTAAACATATTTATTATTATTATATAATATATATTATTAGTAAACATAATATAATAATATCTGTGATATGTGCTTATAAACTTATAAATTTATATCATTTTATTTTGTATATTTTTATTATTATGAATTTAATTGCATATACATACACGACGATTTAATTATATTCACATCAGCGAAAACAAAGACGGAACATTGGGAAATTGACATCGAGGCAATGGACCGGAGTCGCGAGTAACGTGAAATCCGTGCGTAATAAGAACTTCCGAGCTCGCCAAATTGCGAAAATTCAAGATCAGAGGTGACGATGAATACACAGAGGTCAATCAAAAGGTAAAGTCGAAGAAAGCTGACTGGACTATAATCAAGTAGAGGCACCCGGTGGGACAAATCGCGGATTTTGCAATTTCTCCATACAACGGAGGTAATAAGTCAAAATCGAAAAACACGTAGAGGCACTTCAAAATTAGACTTCAAATTGGGATTGTTAGATTCGGTCGTACTTCGGATCGGGTTCTTTAATACTTATTTGTTTTATACAATCGGGATTTAGCTTCTTGACACAAAACAAAGTTGTCTTACACATTGCGATACTTATCTCTCTCGTTCATAAAGAGAAATATAATAAAACAAAAGTATTATATTAATTATCTCGCGTTTTATTAATTGACGATTTTCAAACCTCACAAAGGCCAAAATGCTTGGACCGATTTGGCTAGGGCAGAACGATACCTGGAGAGAAAATATTATCGCCATTCGATTATTGAAAAATAAACATAGTCGTGACCTCTTAGATACGTAACAGAAATTTTGGAGCCGTGACCAGGATTTTCTGTCGAGGTATCGGAAATTCTTTTTGCGAGTGATTTATCGAAAGAGACAGTTCGAGAATAAAATTTATCAAGGGAGCTAATACAATACAAGACGGGCCATGACGAGCTGTGGAGTTTCCACAATCATAGCCATCGTCTTAATGTAAGTACAAAAAAAAAAAAAAACTGTATCTTATTTTATTTTTTTGAACAATTTATAAAATTATATGCATGCTGCGTACTTTGTCTAAGGAAAATATTGATTGATTGATTTGTGAAATTTGTGACCCAAACCGAAGGTTAGAACTCGATCCAACGGAATTAATGAAATTTTTATTTTTTTTTCGGAATTATTAAAATCAAATAAATAATTTTGTTTTCGGTACTGTTGAAAGGATTTAAGTTATTTACACGTAGTAAGTCATACGAACGTGAGCATAAACCGCGTCTAATATTGTCCAATTTAACAGCGGTCCGGTGAGTGGAATTCCGCGAACGAAAAAGAGATAACGTTCGAATTTGCTCATCGCCTCCTCGTCGAAGTAGAAACTCCGGAAGAACAACTACGAGTTTGTGGAGATAATATCCAGAAATTAAAGTCAGTAGGAATTGTAGGGTTGAACGAGCGTTATTCGGAAAAAGTGAATTCAAAAATGGCTGACGAATAAAACATCATCGACCTAGGCGGATGGCCGAGCGTAGATACCGTGTCTCCCGATACTAATATTGACGAAAGGGACCGCCGCGTTTAGGAGCTAATGGCCGAAATGAAAGCTATGAGAGAAGAAATAGATCGGCTTCGAAAAGAAAAAGAAAGGTTGCCATGCGAATCGCGTACAGCAGCCGTCAATACGCCCAGAACGAATGCGGCCGCACCAACACCCTTGCCTCAAACCACACCTTCGCGACCTCGCGAATCTCATGCGCCTGTCGAATATCTTCGACAGTCTGAATATATACCGGAATTCTATATGAGGTCGAGTATGCCTCCTTATAAAGTAGCGGATCAGATGCCAAAATGTTCGGGTGAACCGGACGAAATATTGAATTTAATAAACTGGATAAATAAAACTCTAGACGACGAAGGACCTCAAGTGGAGCGGTTCATCTTACGTGCTTTAAGCAATAAGATGATCGGGAAAGCAAAGAGATTTATGGGATCTAAATTAAGCAATTATGATTCGATTGAGCATTTCATCGCTGATTTGGGAGCAGTTTTCGGAGCTCCTGGGGCCGTGGAGGACGCAGTAGACAAAATCAAAAGATGCGTGCAAAGGGACGGAGAATCTGTATTTGAGTTCGGAAATCGCATGAGAATTCTGCGTGAGGAGTTAAACGCGGCAACGCAACCGGACTGCCTTACTAGACATATCGGTTTGCATCCGGATCGCCGACAACACGAAGATCTAGTTATCAGGAGGTTTATCGTAGGGCTTATCGACTTGATTTCTATCCGGATAGATGCAAGAAGGCCTGGGGCCCTCGAGGAAGTCATTAACCTCGCGACAAAATTCGATAATGAACTTTACGAAGTCCGAACTGAGAGAGGCGGTGAGCGCGACAACAACGGGCGTGGCCCGCGCTATGATAAACTTTACCAACCGCCGACGTGGTGTAAATACTGCGAAAAGAAAGGGCATGATACCGCCGACTGCCGGAATTTGTTAAGAGAGATGGATCAACGAAGATCGCGTTTAGGGCCCCAACAAAGTGCACCAAAGCCCGAGTATGCAGGACCGCCCGACGGAGAAAGAAACAACGCGCCTTATCCTAATAATCCAAACAACAATAATAGGGCACCCTCGAATTATGATCGCCGGGGTAATTATAATAACGATCCATACGCGAATCAAAGGAGTCAAAATAACTATCGTGGGAGGCCGAATTCTCGTCGGGGTTATTACAACGATTACAATGGATATTATAATCGAAGTAATGGATACAAAGAAAATAATTATCGAGATCGGGGAAGATATGACAACAATGCTGATAGTAGGGCAAATTACGCCAACACCGGTCCCGCGGATAACTACGGCCCTCTCCCCGATCGATTTCATCATGAGGTGCCCCCCGTAAATAACACGCCACGCTCGCAAGATGCAAGAGTAAATTTGATTCGGGATCAACCGAGAGATAGTTTTCCTACTATCAATAATGATAACGAACATTTAAACTAGACGCTTGTTCAACAAAACCCCTCGTTGTTAAACAGAAAAATCAGGAAACAAAAGAAAAGCAATTCCCCAATATAAAAGTAGCACTAATTAATTATATGGAAGGGGGAAGTAAATTGCCTATTATAGAAATCCACGGTATAGAATTCACCAAAAATAAAGCTTCTTTTTACGTGGACTCAGGAGCAGAGGTCTCAATTATTAAAAGAAAAAAGGTTAAAGCGCGAGAGCTAATTGACGAAAGCGTCATGATAATGATACATGGCTTCGCTTCAGGAAAAAACCTGACGGTAGAAAGTCTGCCTATAATAATGCACGATATTAAATGTGAATTTCATGTAGTCCCCGAGGATCTACCAATTGACGTAGACGGGATCCTAGGATGGGGCATAATAGGGAAATATAAAGGCACAATTAACGCCGAACATAAATATTTAAAATTGGGGGACATATTTCTACCCTTTGCTCGCGATAACAATATTGAGATACCTGCGAAAATGAAGAAAAGAGTTTGCGCACGCGTAAAAGGAGACGGAAAAATTGGCTGGGTGCCACCTCAAAACCTGGCACTGGGAATTCTGTTTGGTAATTTTCTATCCGTCACAAACAAAGGCGTAATATTCGTGGAATGTACAAACACCAATGAGGAGTCAGTTTCAATACCGATACTGGAAGTCGAATTATTGCCGTGCTACACGATAGAAGAAAAAGGGGAAGTAGACGTAGGAACAACATATAATAAGAGGGGCGGTGAAACAAATCAATTAACCATTAACAATTTATTCACCGAAAAATTAAATTATGATAATTATGAAAATGATGATTGCGCGGAACCAATCACCGATATTAAAAGGTTTAACATTTACTTAAATAACAACCCAGAACAACGCTAAGAAAGACTTAATATGATTATGTCCCTCGTGGATGTTGAAGGAAGAAATACCGAAGAGATAACGTTACTCCGGAATTTATTACGGAAATACACAGGAAGCTTCGGTCGATGACGAGCCGCTGGCCGCAACGCATTTGCTGACTCATAAGATAGAATTAACATCCGACAGACCGCTAAAAACAAAGCAATACAGGTACCCACCCGTATTGAAGGAAATATTGCAACAAGAAATAATCAAATTAGAATAAAAAGGCGTCATCGAACCATCGATGTCCCCGTATTGCTCACCAACATGAATTGTCCCGAAATAACCGGATGCGCAAGGCAATCAGAGATGGAGGATGGTGACAGATTTTCGACAACTAAACGAGATCACCTTGGGAGACTGCTATCCCATACCGTTCGCGAACGAACTCATTGATAAACTCGCAAGGTCAAATTACATATCCATCATGGACCTTAAAATGGGTTTTTTCCAAATAAAAATGGATCCAATCTCGGCACCGTTAACAGCATCATCGGGACCAAGAGGTAGCTTCCAATATAACCGGATGGCTATGGGTCTGAAGGGAGCCCCCACCACCTTCATGCGCGCAATGGAGTTAGCGCTAGCTGGTCTATCAAGGGAGGAGATAGAAGTATATCTTGACGACATTATGATCTTTTCGGATACCATCGACGAACACCTAATTCGATTAGAAAGGGTCCTAAGCAAACTGGAAGCCGCTAACTTAACCATCGAGCCTAAAAAATGTCAATTTTTATAAATGAAGCCAAAGTCCTGGGACACATTGCTGGATCAGGAAAAATATGCATGGATCCAAATAAAATAGCGGCGGTTAAAAATTATCTTTTACCGACCACAGCGAGAAAGATAAAACAATTTCTCGGATTTTCCGGCTATTATGGAAAATTTATTCAAAATTATGCGAAAATAACACTGCCATTATTGGAGGTCATTAAAAGTGAAAGAGCATTTTACTAGGAAAAGGAACAGCAAGAAGCGTTCGATAAAATTAAAAACATACTGTGCAGTGAATCGTTTCTTCAAGCACCTGACTTGACAAGGCCGTTTATCGTGACAACGGACGCATCAGATTACGCGCTCGAAGCCATCTTGAGCCATGGCGAATTAGGAAAAGACCGACCATGCGCCTACGCGTCACGATGTTTGAGAGGTCCGGAATTAAGATATTCGACATATGACAAAGAATTGCTAGCAGTAGTTTTCGCAAAAGAGCAATTTCGACACTACCTATACGGAACAAAATTTACCATTATAACAGATCATGAACCGCTAAAACATTTTCACACAACTAAACACCTTGACACCCGTTTTAATAGGATGAAAGCATCATTACAAGGTTACGACTTTGAAATTATATATAGACCGGGAATAAAGAATGCAAACGCGGACGCATTATCACGAAATCCGATGCTTCAGGAGGGCGAAGTAAACCCAGAATTTCCCAGAGACAAACTATATGCCTTAGCGGAATCACAAGAACAGAAACAGTTAGAAAGTCCTAAAGATGGATATATCGGTATGGTAGAAAAACGAAAACGCGTGAGCGATTCTGAGAGCGAAATAGAATCGGACGGGTAATCGATACAGCCCACGAGCGAAACCGAAAGCGAGAACTGGAGAGCATATGAAAAACGGGACCCTTGGAAAGGAAAAAAGAAAAACAACATACGGAAACGAGGCCTCCATAAGCGGAATAAATTATATGATTAAAAAATATCAGACCCGGAAATAGCGACATTAATGTACCAGCCCATTCAACACGAGAAAGAAGGAATTCAGAAAAAATAGGAAACGTATCAGCAAGTACACCTCTTGAAAAATCGGGCTTAATAAATGCGAAACAGAAAATCAGTTTTCACGATTCTAGTGACGACGAAGATAGCTCTCTCGAACATCTAGAGGTCATAGAGAATAAGGAAAGTAACGAGATCACGGTAAGAGAAATAAGTAAAGAGAAAGATCACGAATATAACCAGGAAGAACCGAAAGAAAAAAAGTCGAGTCAAAAAAATACACCATAGAAATAATAACAGGCGCGAAAGATGACGAAGGATGGGACGTGAAAATTCGAAGGGAAACGTCAGGACTTATAGAGATTCGCGAAGAACAAGAGAATGGAAATCACGAGTCGAATCGGCTATCAAATTTTGTATTTGATGAAATAATAACATCACCAAAAGCCAGCCCGAATGTTAAACCGAAACCCAGTAACACCGATCAATTGACGAACAAAACCATTAAAGAGATGAACTTTGGGGAAGAAAAATGCATATTTACCTTTATACAATCAGGGCTTGCAATGTATAGAACCGGATATAAACATTGTACGCGAAATAATACCAATAGAACCACCTGGAGATTGTCTTTTCCAAAGTCTCAAAATTGGTACGAATTTATCTATATCAACAGCAGAATTAAGAGAAAAATTATTAAATTCAAAATTTCTAAATGATTGCCGAGAGCCGAAAGAAGCGGTCCAAATTTTATCTTCTCATAATGAATGGGGAAACGACGACTGTGTATACATTTTCTGCCAAGAATTCAATTTTAATGTTTGCATACATTTTCAAAGTACAAAAGACAAATTAATTTATTGTCATTTTATCGACAAAATTCGTAACCCTATCATACATTTACACATAGAAAACAATCATTATACACCATATGTAAAAGCGAACAGACGACAGATAACATACGAATCCACGGAATTCGAATCGGGATCCAGTAAAAACGATAGTATAAATAGCAATAACACCGATCACGAGGTCAGCAACGCAGTCATAGAGTCACCTGAGACCGAGACTGAAGCAAAAGACACGGCCTTGACCGATAACGAAGAAGATCAATTAACGCAAGGTCCAATTGCATTGGAACGACATAGAGTAACGCAATTACACCTCCCACCTCTAACACTACCGTGGAGAGAAGACTCTGACGCGAAATTTACAAGGGTTAAACTAATAAACGAACATCCTTTTAAATACCGCGAAAATATTGTATTTCTAATGACTGCTGATATAAGTTTTAACACCGAAATTTTGAAAGCTTTAATCGAGAGAGAATATATACTTCTCAACTCCTGGAAAAACAGGGAATATATTATTGGCGAGATAAATCTAAAAAGAATTCAGGATTTAGCTGTTATGGGGGTTACCATCAAAGCTCATGTAAATGATACAATATTACGAACCGATATAATCAAAAGTGTCAGAAATTTAAAAATCATGTGTCGTAATAACAACATTAAGAGCATAGCAATAATAAAAGATTTACAGCTGATGAAAGAAACGGAATGGAATTATTTCGTGGAAAGTTGCAACGAGTTATTTGATAACGAAAACATCGGGATAGTATTACTCAAGGATAATCTCCCCACACCGAGAGTGCAAGATAGGTACACGATAATTCGAGAATATCAAGAATCACCCATGGGAGGCCACCGTGGAATAAACAAAACATACAAAAATATCGCGGCCGATTATTATTGGAAAACCATGCGACCTGAAGTAGAACAGTTTGTAAAAGCATGTATAAAATGTCAAACGAATAAATTAGTAAGAAAGAAAACAAAGATGCCAATGATTATCACGGATACACCATCTCACGCTTTTGAGAAAATAACATTAGACTTTTACGGCCCCTTAATAAAAACAAAAAACGGCAACGTGTATATTTTGACGATACAAGATCTACTGACGAAATATTGCATACTAACACCAGTAAAGCGAGCTACAGCAAAGACAATGATAGGTAAGATGATATGCTATTTCGGACCACCGGCGGCAATACTAACAGATCAGGGTACTCACTTCATCAATAGAACTCTGGAAGAATTCGCTAAAATATTCGGCATCGAAAAATTCAACACCACTGCATATCATCCTCAATCGAACGGGAGTATTGAACGAATGCATCATACAGTAACGGAATACTTAAAAAGTTACGTAGAGAAATATAGAGAATGGGACGAATGGATTTGTCTATGTCAGCATGCCTATAACTGTACAGAGCATGATGCTACGGGATATACCCCGCACGAATTGATTTTCGGTCGAAAAGCGCGGACACCTTCAAGTCTCAAAATATCGAACGATTGCGTGATATATAATGATTTCCATCAAGAAATAGTCGAAAAGCTGACTCAGTTACAAACTTTGGCAGCAATGAAATTAATTCAATCAAAATACCGATCAAAATTTTATTATGATAGAGGAATAAGCACTCGAAATTTCATAGAAGACGAAATGGTCTATAAGGATAAAAGAACCACAGTTGGGAAAAATGGCAAAACAATACGTGGGCCCCTACGAAATCATCGGTATAAATTATAAAACACACAATGTCACGTTAAAACACCGAAATGGGACAAGAACTGTACACATGGACAAGTTGAAAAGATCAAATGAACTAAAACGCGAGAAACCATGAGAAACCAACTGATAGAAAAAAAGAATATAATTTAAAAAAAAAAAAAAAAAAAAAAAAAAAAAAAAAAAAAAAAAAAAAAAAAATAAAAAA